>JBAMHZ010000081.1:1378714-1391189 GCA_037177395.1 Alpinia galanga
AGTGAAACCGGGTACTCTATGATGCGTAACTCCACGGACTAACACATAACTTATGTTTGCTTGAATAACTCCATGCACTCTTTCTCTGAATGAGTATCACTCGTATTTATGCGACCTATTGGATTTTGGCCGCTCGGATCTAAGGTTTCGTAGAATCCAGAATAAATAAATAAATGTAGAGAAAACATAAAAGATAATTTTTAAAAACTGTTTTTCATTGATAAATAGATAGTCTGTTTATAAATTAATATGTAATTTAAAACGACTTACCCACTCGTTATCATATAAAATATATTGGGAAAAATCAAAAGAATCGTCAAATGGACGCCTCTTTTATAAAAATCGTAAAATGAATGTCCCGTTATTTGTTTTATCTTGAAAATATCCTTATTTTTAATGTTATCGTTGCGACTACGACTAATTGCTACAACATATAAACAGCTACAGAATAATTGTTATAATATTTACCATCCTTATTTCCGATGTTATTGTAGCGACTACATCTAATTACTACAACGTTTAAAGACTAAAACAATTCTATTATTATATTACAGTAGCTACTTAATAGCTGCTATAATTGTGTATCTATTATAACTGTTTTAAAGTGATTTTGATAAATTTAAAATGATTTTGATAGAGTTTAAATAATTTTGATCAAATATTGATAAAAAAATATATTTGATATAATAGTATTTAGGATTTAGAATTTAAAATTCAAGGTTTTAGGGTTTAAGATTTAACTACAATTATGCAAAAACAACAACTAAGTAATTGCTCTAAGTGTTTTAAAGTAATTTTAATCAACTAAAAATAATATTGATAAAATTTAAATAATTTTAGTCAAGTTGCTATTAAAATTTTCAATTTGCAGTAGATATACAATAATTTCTACAGTATTGTAGACATATTAATTTTCATATAAAATCTTCAGTGGAAAAGAGACGTTTTTAAGGCCCCTCATCAACTAATCACTTTACGCAAAACAAACATAAATTACATGAGATAATATTTTTCTAGTATTCCTTAATACAAATATTAATATTTATTAAGTTTTAATCATAAAATCCTATGACTCCGTGATAAGTCAACATCCACCTCTATATATATTAAATTTTATCAACAAATATTATGTCCAGAGATTGTCATGTCTGCTAAAAAAAATGGTGCATATTATTCTAAATATTAACCAAGGAAGATAAATCCTCATCGTGGTTTTTTCTTAGGCTACAGCACATCTGCTCTAGTACAGTCCGAATAAGTCGATCAAAAGTTGACAAAGAATATTCGGCGTTTTATCAAAGTACACATTCAAAGTTCAAAAATTATCAGAAAATGTATTATAATTTATTTTTTACTTGAAGACGTACTTTTTACCAATAAGTCCATCAAAAAATTCTATCATAGCTATGAAAAAAAATGTAAAAGATTTTTAAAAAATTGTCAATTCAATTCTACAAACAAACGTTTTAAATTAAGGGACAAAATTAATCAAATTTATTCTATTACATAGTTGAAATTAGAAAAAAACAAATTAATTTCTTTATATACTTAAATACCAATTAAACTAACATAGGGATTCTTTTTATTTTTAGAAAAAAGATCATTTAAATCAGCAACCGTTTCACTAAACAGTTTTTCAAACTGAATTAAATAGATTTCTAAGCCACTTGCCTCTCATTTAATTTTTTTTTAATTACCATGTTATTTCACTAGATTCTAAGAACCAAATTGTTTTGACATATAATTAAGTTAGAAAAAAAAGAGGAACTTGATTTTAATATCTTAATAAATAAAGACCTAATATAAGATTTAATTATTATTGTTATAAAAATATACCTGATTAGATAAACATAAACATTTTATCACCTCACTTGATTACTGAAAAATAGATATGGGCAATAAATTAACAAGACTATGAAAAATATATTCACATCGATTGGAAATTAAAGAAAAGGGCAGAATAAACTGATGCCTCGATTTGTTCGTGTACATGACTTCATAAGATTGTCAAATACCTGACTCGTGAATTATAGCACCGAATTTCGTATCGACTTACCCTCAAGGAACTCTACCCAGCACTCGCTGTACGGCCTTCTTTATGTCATCTTGATCCAGTGTGGTTGTCAAATACACCTCTTGGACCTGTCATTCAGTAATCGGATTACACTTGAGATGTACCAGTTTTGAAATCAGTTGTCTAAGCAGTGTTTTCAAATCGAGAGGAACCGGTTGAGCCCTCCAAAAAATCAGTTCAACCAGGATGCCTTTATTATTTTAACTGAACCAGAGTAACAATTAGTTCCTGGTTGAATTGATCGATCTGATCTGGTTTTCAAAACACTAATTTTTAAGCTCAGAACTAAAAAGGATTTCAGTTGAACAAGTTAAGCCCGTACATGCATGCATTCAATTGTGTGAAAATACACTACGTCAAATAATGAGGATTTGTGGATAGTGGGAAAAAAAAAAGGGGTATGATATAACACTTTGTTGAATACTTGGATTCACAGCAGTATAGAAGAGGTGCATCTGTTTTTTCCAACCATCTAATCATGTTTGATTGTGCCAACGAAAAAGAATGATCCTTCCTTGGATATCACAGGAAACAGATATTTGCGCCATTTAAATATACCAAATAGTCCAGATGAACATGGCCTGATATGATGATATGCTTGCAAGTGTCATTGGAACACAATAAAATTCCATAGGATGAGAATCTAACCTGTCTTCCAGCTCTAGCAAGGAGTGTAAACTGCTTGTCTTTCGCTGGTGCCTGGAAAGAACAACTGTCATTGAAAAGGCGAAAGCAATTATTATTCTTATGAAGTGACATCTTACATTTGAAAGCCAAAGCTGCAAGTCTTGTGAGACAACACGCTTCTCCAGTCCTTGACGCCCTAATCGTACCTCAGTTATGCTGCATATTATTTATAAACCACCATAAACAACTTAAAAGTTCACCGTCACTTACTCTTTATTCTTTCATCCTGCTTGAGCTAATAAGTACTAGGATCGAAGACAATAACTCATTCAATCATTCTCCTTTCTCTTATGTTCAACAACTACAAGGTCATCAACAACAACATTTTGAATTCTAAAATGATTTAGCTGTAAAAATAGACTATTAGGATTTCAGAATACTGAATACCATATAGGTATGGAGAAACCATTTTTCACACCATGGTTGGGCATTGACTATTAGGATTTCAGAATACTGAATACCATATAGGTATGGAGAAACCATTTTTTCGCAACATGGTTGGGCATTGCTATCTTTTAGATGGCTTCTTCATAGAACGAGTTTGATACACTGCGCACCACGCGGTGCGTGACTCGTGTACAACTGGGAATGCATAGTACCTTCCCCTCCGCATGCGCTCCCTTGGCATCACCGGCGTTGGCCGGATTTCAGATGCAATCCCGCCGGAACCCAACTACGATTTGGCCAGAATTAGAGTCTAACCAGTCTAGTCGGATTGTGGCCGGAATTCAGCCTAATCGCGGCCACAATGCCGATGTGTCGTGACCACGATTGGGTGCGATTCGACCATATTTCGACCGCGATCGGACGACACAAGCGCTCGACTAGGTTTAAGGGTTGGCTATAGCATGGATAACAGTCGAAGGCGAAGGATTCAGTCGGAGATCGTGGGAGAGAAAGCACTGTATATTTCGTGCGATCGGACGGCTGAGATCGAGTTGCACACAAGCGCGCATTGATCAGTCGCATAGCATAACATTTCTCTTTCATAGAATAACCAACTTGTGTTATGTATTTTCCTATGCCCCATGCTTTCCCTTTGCCCAAGAAAAATGAAACATTTTGTTCTGTTTAGAGTTTGTCGACCCAAAAAGGAAGATTAACTTACTCGAATTTCACTTAGGATGCTTCTCAGCCCAAAAAGGAGGATTAACTTAAGTTTCACTTAGGATGTTCCTATAAACAGGTTAACTCTGCTTAGAGCCTATAATGAATATTTCATACAAATTTTTCAAGAAATTTACATTGTAGAAACTATTTTTGAACAAAAGGGAAAGCTTAGCATAGTGAAATCATAAAAGATTTATACCCATCCTCTTGTAGTAGCTCTTTACAAATGCTCTCAAGTCCAGGAAGTGGCTCAATATTTGTCGTTGAAGACGTGTTAAGCCTATCCGATACAAGTTCGCCATCCTGAGAAGATGTATTATTGTTGAGCTAGTCAGTGTGTTCCCATTGGGAAAAATAGTAACTTGCCAGAACTAATACGACTTACTTGAAAATTTACTTTGTCCAATGTCTCCATAAGAGGATCATCCTCCATCTGCTTAATTGAAAGACTAATCCTTGATTTCTCTCTGATTATAGCAACAAACAACAAAAAAGGAGTCAGTTTTCAGCTTCTGGAGGAAGAAAAGAAACAAATATAAAGTGACCACCCAAGTACAGCTTGGCACTGCATGACGAGATCAAATGCGCTCCCTGTGCTTCCTTCTTCTATGAAGTTTAGAAGTTTTAACTTAGCTGTTAAATTAATCAGTATTGCAACATAACTATGCCCATGTGTAAACACGAATTATAAGGCGCATTTGTAACATTCCTATATACAAAGATAGTGGGGGTTACTAGGCTTTTCATAGGGAATAATGCCCCCTACATAGTATCAGAGCCAAATTAGTTCCTGTTATTTACTTTGCACCTTGCAATTCATGCATGATGTATCTCAGCTTCTCTGCTTGTCGCATGAACAGTTCCACACGATGCCTCCTCATGCGGTTTTTTCTAGCATTGCCTCAAGCCCTTGAGCATCAATCACAACACCCTTCAATGCCGCTTGCAATACCTCCACACAGGGATGACCACCATGTCATCAGTTTCTAAGTATCACAAATTTCGTGATATTTTTTTAGTCACTGCTGATGTTCATGAGATGCTAAGTTGTATTGATAGGTTGCTCCATCATCTTCCTCCACACAGTCCACCCTAAGTTTGAGTTAGTGAAATCACAAGTCATAGGTGACTTTTTCATTCCTTCTTTATCTTATGTGTACACAATGTTCCATGTATCAACTTCCACTCTGATCTCATCCAATCCTTCATTGGTCATTCCAGTTTGGTAGTTGATTCTCCTACCAAACTATAGTGGAGTGGTCACAAAGGTCGACAACATGGTAGAAGAGACTGTGGCAAAGAGAACAGACCTGAAAGCACTTGCTATAAAAGACTTGGGCATATTAGGGATACTTTCTATATTCTCTATGGATTTCCTACCCATCATTCATCTCCTATCCTCATATTGCCTAATTTGATTATCCTATGGCTGTTCAGCAGCTTCCACTATAACAATTCCTGCAGAGGAGTACTCTTAGATCTTTCAAGTGCAAACAAATACCAATGCATCATCTCAGCTGGTAACCTTGCTTGCTGATGAAGGTCCCTCTATTTCTTGTCTATCAGCTAGGTCATCACCTTGAATTGTAGACTCAAGAGTCTCAAGCACATTTCTGGCACATCTGTTTTTTCTACTCTCACCCCTCTCACATCTCCCTTTAGTGTCACAATAGTTGTTGGGTCTCACTCATTGGTTTAAGGTCATTGGTGAATTTCCATTTTACCTCTTAATTTGCAATCTGGCATTGTATTCCTAAATCTCTATTAAGCCTATTGTTTATTAGTCGTCTTACTAAATTGTTGAATTGTTATGTCATCTTTGATGCTACATTTGTTTCTACCTCACCATGGCATTCTCCATCACTCTTCATGTCCTCACACATCTCAGTAGAATGGTGTGACTGAACAAAAAAAAATCAACATATGTTGGACACAATTTGGATCTTCTCTTGTATATATGCATGTTCCCTTTTCATTCTGAGAGATGTCATTCTCACTCTGTGCTAGCTTATCAATCACATGTCATCCTCCACCATTTAGGATCAAGTCCCATTTAGTGTTCAATTTCCCCATGACACTCTATATTTTCTTCCATCATAGGTCTTTAATT
Organism: Alpinia galanga; assembly: GCA_037177395.1. Classification (NCBI taxonomy): domain Eukaryota; kingdom Viridiplantae; phylum Streptophyta; class Magnoliopsida; order Zingiberales; family Zingiberaceae; genus Alpinia; species Alpinia galanga. The sequence continues at coordinate 1,384,696 of JBAMHZ010000081.1, forward strand.
GTACGTGCTTTGTTCATCCATGTCCTTCAACCATGATAAGCTATCCCTGCAGTCTCTCAAGTGTATCATCCTCAATTATTCATGCCTCTAAAAGGTTGTCCTTGCTATACTCTCAAGTCCAAACAAGCCTTTATATCTGCTAAGATGACCTTCTTTAAGTCCACTTCATTTCATTCATCTACTCTATCCCTTTCTAAGGCTCTTGAGGAGGTCCTTCGTGCTCTTACACCACCAACTTCCCCACTTTGACTGCAGACCATCATTTGCTTTCTACATCCTCGACTCTTGAGCTTCCACCCTCCACAACACCTCCTCTATGGTTGTACAACCGATGTCCACAACACGATAGTACAATAATACATCCTCAAGACTCTCTTACTCTCCAACTACCTCTCTGATTATCCTAGATCCACCAAATGATTCGAATGTTCCCATTATTTTTTGCAAGGGCACTCATAATTGTTTCACCAACCACTTATTTTCTTGCTTTATATCTTATACATTGTTTATCTCTATACTATTATGCTTTTATTGCTTCTTTGTAAAGATGTCACAGAGGCACTTCTGGATCCTCTGGGCACACACAACGGTAGAAGAGATGGATGCTTTACATTATAATGACACCTAGGAAATAGTCTCCTCGTTCCGAAAAGTCTACAATAGGCTGTAAATGGATTTTCTTAATCAAATGTTTCCTAGATGACTTGATGATCGCTTTTAAGTCTGCCTGGCGGTCAATGGTTGCAAACAGGCCTATGTTGTAGACCACCTTGATACCTTCACTCTAATGGCCAAGATTATCTTAGTTTGTTTTCTCCTTTCACTTGTTGTCTTTCATTGGCTCCTTTATCAGCTTAACATCAAGAATGTGTTCCTTCAAGGTGATCTTTTGGAGAAGGTTTATGAAGCAATCTCTAGAGTTTGTTTCTTAGGTGTGGAGACTGTACTAGTTCGCAAGTTCTGGATATCACTGTATGGGATTAATCAATCTAGGAGAGCATGGTTTGGAAAATTTAGCTTAGCATTTCTTCAATACAACATGGCCAGAAGTGGCACTGACTCAGTATTCTACCTCATCCCTCAGACGGAGGACACATTCTTCTTATTGTTTATCTGGACGATGTTATTATTGTAGGAGATGATTCAACTGGATTCCCAGATTTGAAAGTCTTTCTTCATTAGCATTACTAAAACCTAGATGAGCTTAAATACATTTTGGTTGTAGAAGTTGCTCACTTAGAAATTTAGTTATATATTTCAAGGCAAGTATGTACTTGATATGCTCAAAGAGGCAGATATGCTGAGGACAAGACAAGTGGAAACTCCCATGGATCCTAACATCACATTAGTCTCAAGACAAGGTAGTCACTAATTGACCCTGGGAAATACGGAAACTCAATTATTTCACAGGAACCAAACTTGACATCTCGATTGCAATTAGTTTGGCCAGTAAATTTTTAAACAATCCATGTCAAGACCACTGGGCAACATCTATTAAGATTCTACAGTATTTGAAAAATGTCTTTTTTCAAGATCAGGGTCACCACTAGATAGTGGGTTACTTCGGATATAGATTGGATAGACTCCCTTAGATAGATGATCTACTTTAGGATATTATGTTTTCTTGGGAGGTAACATCATATCCTAGAAAAGAAGAAGCAAAGGGTAGTATCTAAGTCAAGTATAAAAGCAAAGTATAGATCCATGGCCCCAGTAACATGTGAGCTCATTTTGGTCAAAGAACTGAGCATATTCATAACAAGATGAGTCTCAATAATATATTCAAACAAGTTTTAGGGTGGCTGTTGAGAACGGTGTGCCCATGTGTAAATATCTAAGAACTTATAGGGATCATTTGTAACATTCCTATTCATGAATATATATATAAAGGTAGTGGCGAGCTACTTAGGTTTGCATAGGGAATAATTCCCCTCTATGATAATGTCCTTCAGAACTTGCTAATTTGATACCAAAAAAAGTAGCACTTCTAGTTTCTACTAAAGTCTACTTATACTGGCATAAGGTTTTTATTAAATCTTTTATAACATTACCCATGTATTTGTATAAGTTTTAATTATATTACCTTTTCCCTATGTTCCTGTAAAGATAATCACAAACAAATGTGAACTAGAATTGTTTTTTTCCCAATGTTTAAAGGAAAGCTCATATTTTAAAGAGAAAAAAAGAACACCTTACAACACAGGGCTGAGTGAAGCACACACATATACACATAAAATTTAGAAACTAAACAAACATTAAGGTAATATGAAATTAGCAAGCCATCTGGACAAAATAATAAACTGAACGTAGCTTCTGTGGGCTAACATTTTTCAATCAAGTTCACAATAAGTAGACATTCACATCACAATAAATTGACATTACGAACAAGAATTTAGAATATAGTGTAGCATACTTAAACAAAGACACCATTTTCTACTGTTAAATGTTAATACCATATATTTCAAATAACTATGTTGAGAAGGGAATACAACCTTACCTATCGATATGTATTATTTTGACTTTCACCATATCACCTTCATTTAGAAAATCTCTCACATCTTGAACCAAGTCCCAGGAAACCTCAGTGACATGAACAAGTCCAGTGAGATTATAATTACCTATCCCAAATTGCATTTGGTTGTTAATAGGACATTAAAAATATCCAAATACGACTGGTATGAATCTTTCAATTAAACTTATGTACCATCTGGGAAACGTAGGTGAACAAATGCACCATAATCTTCAAAGGAACCCACCATTCCATCAAAAACATCACCAACATTTATTTGACTAGAATACTTTGACCAAGATGCATCCTTCTCAGAAAATATGAGCTTCTTTTCCTCTTCAATTGCTTCAGTAACCTAGTATAATAAGTAATGGATTTTCATTTTAATTTTGAAGATATTGTATCCAACCCAAATATCTGAAAAGATTGCATACAAAAAAAGGATAATTTGTAGAGGTAAAGAATTCAGAGAACAATTAATATAATATTGCTGAATAAAGTAGGTTAAAAGGGATGAGTTCAAGGCAAATTCATAAATTCAAAGGTGACCTTCAGTAAGTGTATCAGTGGTTATTAACACAGTGTTACTTCAATAGGGCTATAGAGAGGTGACTCATAAAACTAAAAGTTTAGTCACATAGTAGGTACTGTTCTATGAAAAGGTGATTTTAAATCAAAATACCCTGTGTTTGTAGTATGCAAGAAAGATATTCAGATTGAAACCAAACAAAGGCGACATGATTGTGTAGACACGGTTAGTTGGATCACATTAGCAAAATCACCATAACCGACAAAGTAATTTAGCAAAGAAAAAAAATGAAAGAAAAAGGACATATAGTAATTTAAGCTTGATATTCCACAATATAACTACTTGAAAGGAAAATGAAACGTATAGAAAGACCTCAGGAATTACTTGAATTGCAAGATTTCCAAGCATGAATAATTACCATTAGTTATGCTAGTTCATATTCAAAACACATTTTAAAACTCGCAGAAAGTAGATCAGGTTACTTGTGGTTTGCATGAACAAGATGCAAGAAAAACTTTGACAGTGTACAGAAAAAGTGAAAAAGATTATGTGCCAGTTTTGCTGACCTCAAAGAAATCACTTAAATGAACCTAATTCTTTGGAATAAACTAAACAATGGCAAGTACTAAAAATTGGTTATTGGGTAAGCCATGTAAATTCATACCATTATGATGCTTTTTAATGATTAAAGAGTATTAACTTCGTGGCCATCTTGCACTATGCACCATTTTGAAACTAGACCATACTTGATTTAATCATTCAACAAGAACTAGTGGACAACCTTACCTAATGCTACAATTTTTAAAACCCGATTGAAGCCGCAAGGGCCGGTTCAACTGGCAAAAATATTAACTGGATGGACATTTGGGTCATCTTCCTGACCTGATTTTCAAAACTTTGATTCCATGTGTTCTCAGTTCCATAGCAGTTATTAAACTAACAATGTTAAAACTGCCAAGTCAGATGAAACACATTAACTTAGCATTAAGAATCTTTGACGGCGACATGAAGATGTATGGACTTGAGAAATTGTAGAAAACTGTACTTAGAAATTGCTACATATAGGCAAACGTTTAACAGTTTAAGTAGGCAACCATATATCATAGAAGCACCAACTGTAAGGTAATAAACCAACTTATAGATTTATGGCTACTATTCCTTCTAAAGATCAAAGTATACTAAGCTTGACCCAACATTGATTGCAAGAAGGCATGCCAAAGACGTATTGAACTTTTACAAACAAGTCCATGTTGAATGAATGAACAAAGACACGTAGAAGAATTAGGTGGAAGGAAAAATTCGATTGCATGTCCTATGCTTTGATACTTTGTTCCTAATCGTATTTATAGATTTATGGCTTAACAATTTTGATAAGTGTCAATAAGATGCATCCATAATATGGATGCACTACCTAACTTTCATTTGCCAATCTATAATGCACCACCATTTCAGAGATCCTAGTAGGAAAAATCATACTAAATTCACAATTTGTAATTCTACTATAGAAGAACATTTTTCAGAGCATGCTAGCCATTCTTCAGTAGTTCTGGCCACATTTTTCTTAGTCACTTCTGAAGCATACTATACAAAGTCAAACTAATTACCTTCACAGAGATTGTTGAGCCTACTAGGTCTTTTGCTACATCTTGAATGGCTCTTGATGAATCTGTAAGGAAAGCAGAATCAGCAAATGTGTTCTCCAAACTTTGGGTAGCAAAAGCAGATAATTTATACAGAAGAAGAAACAGGATTATACCTTTACATGAATGGTATGGAGAAAGAAGAGGGAATGGAAGAAAACCAGTAAGTGAATAAAACCGAATAATCAGACCCCCATTGTTGAAGGCTTCAATCTTTCCATCAAAAAGAACGCCACTATCTTTATAGGCCCTTGCTGCCCTCCAGTCAGCAGACCTCTATTTCTTCACATAAACTTAGTATCAGATGCAGAGTTAAGTATTCAATTAGCATAATGCAAACATACCCTGTGTCAATGTTTTGAACTAGAAAAACAGTGGAAAATGAACTTAGTGAACAATAAAACAGCAGTTTTGACAATCTCATAATAAAGATTAAACTTAGGTGGAGTTCAGAATGTGGGGAAAAACAAGGAAATTACACTTAGCTTACGAACGATTCCTAATTTTAGAATGGCTCTAATAACTAAATATTTTTGATATGCTTATGAATTCACCAACAGGTCAACATTGGTAAACTAACGTAAAAAACTTAACTTGAAGAAATACTTGAAATGAAATGTAGATTTCCAGTCATTCAATAAGTACATATAACTAGATTATGATAACGCATCAAACTGCAATAATTCTTCTCTTCCTGTTATTCATCATCCTGAGATAGACTAGTTTATGGAGGACGACCATTAGTGACTAATCCAGGACAGCCCTTTAATGTTACTAGCCATCAAGAATACATCAAAATTTAAGCCTTTACAGAATACGAACTTCCCTCTTCCATGGCACATTTGACAAAAAGGGTAAAGGCGAAAAGAAGAAATCCCGCGTATAAACGGGGAGGAACACGGTACCCGGAGTTGGCGAGAGTCGACGTTCCCGGATTTCTCCTCGCGGGGCGTCTCCTCTTTCTCGACGTCGCTCCCTCCGGAGGTGGCGGGCTTCGCCACGCAAGCGATTCGCGCGCAGGAGCGGGACTTGATTCGGAGCGGCAGCAGTTGGCGGGACGAAGGTTCGGTCTTGGAAGAGGCGGTGGAGAGGGAAGGCCTGTTGAATGGCTGGCGAACGAGCGGGAGCCCGCCGACCGCAGCGTACATCTTATCGGACAAGGAGGGAGGCGAAGTGGCGACGAGAAGAAGCGAGAGGGGAGGGTTCCAATAAATTGAAATTTCCAAGCGGAATGGATGGTGTGCGAGAGAGGAAAGAGGCGGGATGGCTCCACGTGGCACCGCTCAAGCCCACACGCCATCTGTGAACCTCCACAATCAAGCAGCTTATTTCCAGTGTGTACAGTGATATAGTAACAAAAAATATATAATATTTATTTATGTACGTGAATTGAATTCCATAATATCATCATTATTCACTTAAATTTTGATTGAATCCTGATTGAAATCTAATCCAATCACGTGTAATTGTAGTCCTAGTCACAGCCACGGGCCTGTTGTCGACGGTGAGAACGACACTGGAAATTCTAATGAATTTAGAGATTGACTATAGTATGCTCGGTGAAAGTATTGTGCATTCCTCATTACTATATAAATCGTCAATTAGACAACTACGAGCATGTCATGCATGGACACACATTGATCGATTACGCAGGATAACACGTGTATATTGTCATGTTGAAAAAAATTAGGAAAGGAGAGTAAACTTGCAGAATAATTAAAATATACTTCAATAGATGTAGATGTTGAATTCCTATACTGTTTATTGTGATCACGATCAACTCACAGTTGGGATGATAGTTACAATTCTCGAACTA
>JBAMHZ010000081.1:1425213-1437050 GCA_037177395.1 Alpinia galanga
ATAGCATGGGAAAAATTGTGATTGAATCATAATTATTGAGTATCTCATCATGTGTAATTATGTATGTATTAAAATCTTCCCTAGTCGATGAATTGATGAGACTAGATATCATCAATTCTCTAAGACTCACATGTTGTACTCCGTATCCGATCCGAGCATTCGATTCTCACTGAATAAAAATATAGGGATGTTGACAATTAACATGTGGATGCTAATTAAGGGTAACTAGTTTATTGGATGTGACATGCTATGAGATCTCATATGGTTCTTTATGTCAATGAAGATCTCATTGCAAGACTTGAGATATTCAAATCATCTTGGTCATGGAGATTTATACTGTGACATTTTAATAAGCATCTCCAAGGAGCGTAGTTCTGGGATGATTGAGGATAAGCTAAAGTGCTCGAAGGTGTTTGAATAACTTATAGAGAATTCATTACTTCTGTTAAAGGAGATGTGTACCCTATGATCACTTGTCAGGATTGTTACTCATAAGTCTTTAGCCAAAATAAACATGTCAAGAAGTCTTCTTGGATACATGTGTTGAGTAATTTGAATCCACAGGACAAGAAAATATATTTGGGCTAGGTGTAACGTAGTTAGCCGAGTAGGGATGACACAAAAATTATATCCTAAATCAAGTGAGTATAGGATGAATGAAAGGAACAAAGATACTGATAACTGTAGCTGCTAAAGGGTTCAGAAACGTTCTGAAGTCAACCATAACTTTCCGATCAATTGAGAGTCATGATATATTACTAGGTGTCATTCATGATATATTCATAATTAATAGTTAATTATGAATAACCAATATAACTGAAAACCTATTGGGTCACATAATACGATTTCTTAAGAGACGTAAAATAAGTTTGAGAATGAGATTCTTAAAGAGAAGGCTATATCTGGTTGGACCAGACTAATAGGGCATGAAACGAGCTTGGTAGAGCTTAACACGACCGTGTGGAGCTTAGCACGGTCGTGCCACTCTCTGTTGAGATGAAACGAGGGTGGCAGAATCCCCCACGGCCATGTCGGAGCATGACATGGCTGTGCCACACTTTGCAGAGTTGAAACGGATGAAATAGAGCCCAATACGACCGTGTTGGAGCCAGCATGGTCGTGCCAAGCTCTGCCAAGGCGCCTAGCTAACACAGCCAGCCAACACAGCCGTGTTAGGGCCGCCACGGTCGTGCTAAGGCCGATACAACCGTGTCAGAGAGCTTTACAACCAGGCCGTGGAACCCTCCACGGTCGTGGATAGCTCCATGGCTAGGCCGTAGAGCACACCACGATCGTGGATTGGGGGCACCATTTTGGTTTTTGCTGAGTTAGGTTTTTGCATGGGTTTTCTTGTTGAATTATGTGATAATTTTGGTAAATTTGATCATATATGGTGCTCCTATTATACCTTAATCAAGAGAGATTTAAATAGATCTTTTGATGAATAGTTTTGTAAGTGATTGTGTGACAATCTCTAGCGTGCCATTTTTTTCTCTCGGTTGTGTCTTTTGTTAGCTAGTACCAAATGGAGACAATGACTTATTATTTTGTAAAGTTGTCTCGAGGAGATCCTGGATACTCGTAAAGACAAGTCTCGTTAGGCTTGCTGGTTGGTTTCTATAGATTCATTGAATCTTGAAGGTATGATGATTTCTTTAAACTCTCTTCTATATTGTTTATGCTAATACTCTAGTGATCCCGACTTTGGAGATTTTCTGGGATGCAAATATATGTGATATTTTTGTTATTCCGCTGTGCATGTGTCCTCGAAAATCCTAACAATACATAGAGATATATATGAGTCATTCCCTAAGGCATCTTAAAATGATCAAATATATTTTATTAACTTCATAGACGCCTATTCATGATACAATTATTTGTACTTTATTCATGAGAAGTCGCAATCCCTAGATGTGTTCAAAGTTTTCAAAGTCAAAGTTGAAAATCAATTAGGTAAAAAGATTAAAGTTGTTGGATCTAATCGTGGTGGTGAATATTATGGTTGATATAACGGATCAGGTGAACAACATCTTGAACCATTTGCAAAATATATTGCAATTACCCTTTATCATAATGGTGTAGCTGAGGGATAGAACTAAATCGTAAAGGACATGATAAGAAGTATGATAACTTTCTCTTTATTACTAGAGTCTTTCTAGAGTGAGACACTTAAAATTACAGCATACCTATTTAATAAAGTACCTAATAAGGCAGTGGCTAAAATTCCATATGAGTTGTGGACGAATAAAAATTCTAACATTAGACATTTACATATTTGAGATTATTTAACTAAGGCTCAGGCTTATAGGCCTAATAAAAAGAAATTGGATACTAGAATAATTAGTTGTCATTTTGTAGTTTATTTAGAAAAGTCAAAAGACTTTAAGTTTTATGGCCCCTTAAACAACCTTTTTTGAGGCCGATAATGTCAAATTCCTAGAGGACAATGGGAGTATTAAAATAAAGGACATATTCTTTGAGGAGGATAATATTAGCGATTCACTTACGTTATTACTGATACAACTAATAGTGGTATGGTATGCATACCCTACAGTATTGGAGTTGCACATCTAGTAAAAGTAGTAAAGCAAGATATTCTCATACTATCTACTACATATATGGATGGTACATCTACTTAGAGGTATTTCCTCTTACAGTTAAGCAAGACTTCCTATCATTTCAAATACAAGTGCTACTAAGGTGATATACATGGAAAAAGATTCATGGCTTCACGTGATTATATTTATCTCCAAGTGCATTAATTTGACATAAGGTTGGAAAGTGATCCATCATCTTTCCAAAAAGTCAAACAATATTCTAACTCTGAAAATTAAATTGAAGTCATGAGAGAAGAGATAAAGTCTATGATATACAATAACATTTGAGAACTTATCGAATTGCCTGAAAGAGCATAACTTGTTGATTGTAAATGAACATTTAAAATCAAACAAGATTCATTAGGCAATGTTGAAAAGTATAAGACTCGCTTTATTGTCAAGGGATTCACTCAGAAGGAGGACATTGATTATAAAGAGACTTTCTCAGTTGTATGGACGAGAAATATTCTCTCGTACGGTAATCATGACACTTGTGATTCATTATGATTTAGAGTTATACCAAATGGACGTGAAGACTACTTTTCTTAATGCGGACATTGAGGGAACAATATACATGGTGTAATCAAAGAACTTTGAATCTGACAAAAGAGATAAAGGTGTAAGCCGATGCAATGATGTTTTAGAGCTAGTACATACAAATATATATAAGTCATTCCTTAAGATATCTCGGAATAACCAAACATATTTTATTAGTTTTATAAATGACTATTCACGATACAACTATTTGTATCTTATCCATAAGAAGTCGTAATTTCTATATCTTCAAAGCCGAAGTTAAAAATCAATTGTTAAAAAAATTAAAACTCTAATATCTAACCGTGGTGGTGAATATTATGGTCGATATGACGGTTCAGGTGAACAACATCCTGGATGATTTATAAAATATATTACTGAGTGTGGGCTTGTAGCTCAATATATCATCTCTGGTACTTCTCAGCATAATGGTATAGCTGAGACAGAATTAAATTCTAAAAGACATCGTAAGAAGTACGATGACTTTCTTTTTATTATTAGAGTCTTTATAGGGTGAGGTATTCAAGATTGAATGTACCTACTTAATAGAGTATCTAGTAAAGCAGTGGCTAAAACTTTATATGAGTTGTGGACAAATAAGAAGCCTAGCACTAGATATTTATATGTTTGGGGTTATCTAGCTAAGGTTTGGTCTTATAGGCCTAATGGAAAAAAAATGGACACTAGAACAATTAGCTGTTATTTTGTAGGTAACTCAGAAAAATCAAGAGACTTTAAGTTATATGACCCCCTTAAATAGATCCTTGTTCGAGAGGGTAATGTCAAATTCTTAGAGGTGACCCCCTTAAATAGATCCTTTTTCGAGAGGGTAATGTTAAATTCTTAGAGGACAGTAGGAGCACTAAAAGAAGGGATATTTTCTTCAAGGAGGATAACATTAACGGTTCTATATAGGTTATTACTGATGCAACTAGTAGTGTTATAGTATACATACCCCACAATATTGGAGTTGCACACCCAGTGAAAGTAGTAAACCATGATGTTCCATATCATCTACCAGACATATGGATTGTATATCTACTCAGATAGAGGTATTTCCTCTTATAGTTGAGTAAGGCTCTCAACTATCTCAAATATAAGTGCCACTAAGGAGATCTATTAGGAAAAGAAGTTCTATGGTTTCGCATGATTATATTTATTTCTAAGAGCATTAGTTTAATATAGGGTTGAAAAGTGATCCTATATTTTTCCAAGAAGTCAAATAATGTTATAACTCCAAAAAGTTAATTAAAGTCGTGAGAAGAGATGAAGTCTATGGTAAACAATGATATTTGAGAATTATTGAGTTACTTGAAAGAGTGAAATCCATTGATTGTAAATGATATTTAAAATCAAATAGGATTCAATAAGTAATGTCGAAAAGTATAAAACTCGCCTTATTATCAAGAGATTCACTCAGAAGGAGGACATTAATTACAGAGACACTTTCTTATTTGTGTCGATGAAAAACTCCCTTAGGGTAATCATGATATTTATAACTCATTATGATTTATAATTATATCAAATGGACGTGAAGACTACTTTTCTTAATGGAGACATTAAGGAAGAGGATTTAAAGTATCTAATATGTAAATTAAAGAAGTCTATTTATAGGCATTCTGTTAATGGTACTAAAAATTTAATTAAGTGGTTATTTTATTTGTTTTAAAAGAGAACCTTGTTGATCAATCTATATATGTTGAGTTTAGTGGGAGTGAGTTCGTTATACTTGTTTTGAATGTGCATGACATCTTGCTAGTAAACAATAGTGAACAACTACTACACGAAATCAGGTCATTGTCATCAGATAATTTTAAATTAAAGATTTTGGTGAGACATCCTTTGTGTTAGGCATACGGATATGTCATGATCGCTCTAAGGGTATACTTGGACGTTCAAGGTCTATATTGAAAAGATGCTTGATTGATATGACATACAGAATTATGCACCTGATGACACATCAATGTCAAAAGGTGACAATTTAGCTTACAACAATGCTCACGATTTGAACTTGAAATAAAGGAGATATAGAAATTTTCTTATGCTTTAGCTGTAGGGAGTCTTATGTATATCTAAGTTTGTATGTGTTTGGACATTGCATACATAGTGGGGATTTGGATAGATATTTAAGTAATCCAGGACAAGCGCGCTAGAAAGCTGTGAAGAGAGTAATGTGGTATTTGCAGAGAATAAAAAATTTCATGTTCATGTATTAGAGATTTGGTCAGCTTGAGGTGATTGGATATTTAGACTCCAACTTTGTTGGATGCTTAGACAACAGGATATGTCTTTACGCTGGCAGGAGGAGCTATCTCTTGGAAAAACATCAAAAAAATGCTTATTACTATTTTCACGATGGAGGCAAAATTAATAGCCTGCCATAAGGCATCCAATCATGAGATGTGATTGTGAAATTTCATCACATCATTACAGATTGTTGTTGACATTGATAGGTCATTAAAGATCAACTTTAATATTAAAGCCACATAATTTTATATACCAAGAACAACCATAATTTGTCGAACTTTATATAAAGTATTTGGTGGTTAAAGAAAGAGTTTAGAGCAGTTAAATGTTAGTGGAGCATGTTCGGATAGATTTCATGTTGGCAATCCATTTGCCAAGGCCTTGCCGTCTAAAGTTTTTCATCAACATATGATGATGGGGGTTTTTCATATGGATAAAGTACCTATTTAGTGAGAGTCTGTATTTATTGTTTGATGCTCTATGTGATAAACACTTGTAATTTTTTTTATTATCGTACGAAATTAAGTTATTTGATACATGTGTATATTTGCTAATGTAGTTTAGTATGTAGTGTTTCTAAATGTGATGTTGGACTCTGATTAGCCATATATCTGATTAGTCTAAGTGTCCTTTTAGTCTTATATCAATGAAATTAATAGATCAGATTGTTTTACAACAAATGACATTTTTGAGCTCGGCTAAGGAATTATTTGTGTTATATTTGGAATTACATGTAGTCCAAGTGAGAAATTATTGAATTTAATTTCTAAATTAGTGGGCTTACATGTTAATTTAATAACACAGATATGCCATTATGGTTTAAATCCAATACAATAATCTAATTAATGAATTTTACATGTTTGGATTTTATATGTGGGTGTAAAATCCGTTAACTTAAAATGATCTTTTTCTTATTATTGATGGTTTAATAACAGAAAGAGGATCTCAGGTTATATATAGGACATGCAGAGTTAGGTAACTTTTAAGTTCTCCTTGCTTTCCATTGGTAAGGAGAGTACGCCGCCGTCATCCCAATTACAAAAGATCTATCTGCTGTTTTCTCTCGGAATCCTTGGATTTCATTGATGACGTCGAGACAATGACTATTCCACTGTATTCAAGTCAAATCTTAAATTTTTTGCCATCGTTTTAATTTTATTCTGAATTTCAATGAAACAAGATCTTTGTGTATGAATCTATCTTGTATTCGTACGGATTTAGAATATATGTTGTAGATTCATGGTTCCTACGTATTTTTCTTAAGTCAGTACCTTTTTGTTGATAATTGCTGTTTTGCCTTCAGAGACCTCAGGAGCACCTATGCAATGGTGGTTTGGTGGAGGCACAGATATAACTCCTGCTTATATTTTTGAGGAGGATGCAAAGCATTTCCATAGGGTATGTATCAAAGCAGCTGATATTTGTGTGATTGTGTTAGATCTGGATGTTGCTTGATCTTTTGTCCTTAAAAATATTCCTGTCTGTTTTCTCTTTCATTTTGCAATGATGCTTGATCTCCTTTCTTAACAATTCAGACATATGAAAACAACAATATTACTCTCATAGTTGACAAATATGCTAGTTACTTTTGACAATCTTCTTCCATTTCTTTTGTTCATTATATTTTGTCGTTGATTTCCTTTAAGTTAGCATTTTAGATGTGAATAGATAGACTGTTTTTCTCATTGCTGGCAAGTTTGCTAATTAATTTTTGGAGTGGGTTTGATTGCTTTATCTTTGAAACATAACAAACATATTGCTCAAGAAGTTGACATTTTCAATTAAATTTAGGAGGTTACTTTAGGTTCATTTTATTTGCTGGCAACTTTAAGCTCAGTTTATGGTAAAATGAAAGAAATAAGTTGAAATGGTATGAATATGTTTAAGTTCAGCAATAAATTTACAGTTAGACGAGTGGAATTTACCAAAAAAAATTCTGATATATGTAATAAAAGATGATTTAACTAATCTAAGCGTTCCTAGTGATTTTGCCTCACAAAGAATAGGATGGAGGATAAGATTTAAGTTTTTAGTTGAGACAAAAGTGGTTTGCTGCTGCTGCTGATAATTATAGTGGTTTTTAGTTTTATGCTACTTATTTAATAAATGAAAGGTAACAAACATTCTGAATGGAACAGAATTACGTGCTACTTCATATTATTGTCTCCCTCATCCTAATTATTCTCAAGTATCTCTATAGCATGACTTTAATCATCCAGTGATTCTCATGCAATTTGTTACTGATGTCCTTGTTATGATTGTCCAATTATTAGTTCCAGTTGATGCAAGCGTCAATTTGCTAAAGACAAATATTTGAACTACATGATACATTGTATTACATTTCACTCCTAATTGTATATAAGGTAATAAGGAAAATCAGGAGATGAAATAAATAACAGTGAAAGACAGCTGTAACCATTGCAGGGAGCTTCAACCGGAGAAAATGGGAGATCTGATCCTGCTTTCTTGTAGTAGCCTTTAGTTGGTTAAAGAGATCACCAAACCTGGAATGGAGAATAATGACTTGCAACATTATTTTTGTGAAATCCTTCTTTTAATGCTTTTTAATGCATTTCTACTCTTAGAATCCATATTTGAAAGTGGTGAAAAATCAAAGTCTTTTATGTTCTTTCATTTTGGATTGACAAATTATTCTCTTACAGATACAAAAGCAAGCATGTGATAAGTTTGATTCAAGTTTTTATCCCAGATTCAAGAAATGGTGTGATGATTATTTCTTTATAAAGGTAACCCTTATTCTCCTTTGTCATTACCATCAAACTATTCTTCCTTATCAAGTTTAGTTAATAGCTTTGAAGTGTGAAATAGTAAGAGATTAGTCAAGATTAGCCCCCATGACTGAGACGTTGCCCGTAATGTTTTAATTGAACAATGAGCTGATTGATCACATTGTAATCCATGTATGACTTCAGCAACTTTGGTTTTTATAAGCCCACTTTCTATGTTTTATGTAGGTTTAGTGAATTATCAATTTTTTACATACATATTACCATTTTGATGTGTTTCTGCTTTATCCCAATTCGATGAAGAAAATCTTGCAGTTTTCATCCTAGGAATATTGGTTTTGTGATGGCCATAGTCAATTCCATTCAAAACTCTTGCATTGCCTTTTAGCAAGTACATTTACGTTGAGAACACACAAATTTTATTCCTACAGAAAGACACGAAAGTTCAATGACTACAGTTTGATAGTTTTACTACCTATAATTTTATGTTGCAGCATCGGGGTGAAAGACGTGGGCTTGGTGGAATATTTTTTGATGATCTTGATGGCTATGATCAAGAACTGCTTCTTGGTTTTGTCACTGGTAACTTTTGTAACCTTTTTTCTTATAATGCGTTCCAATGTGTTCATGGTTAAGAAATAATTGTTCACATTTCCGAGTCTCTATCACTGATTTTCACCCATAAAAAAAAAATTATTGGCAAATGATTTAACAGTCAATGTTCTATTCATCTGTAGAGTGTGCAAAGTCTGTTATCCCAGCATACATGCCCATCATAGAACGGCGAAAGGATGCTGCTTTTACAGAGAAAAATAAGGCATGGCAACAGCTAAGAAGAGGGCGTTACGTAGAATTCAATTTGGTAACTACTTCAGAGGAAAAGGAATTGCTTGGTTCTTGAAAACTTGAACTTTCTAAAATGAGTGTGCCTTGTGAAGGTTTATGATCGCGGCACAACTTTTGGACTACAAACTGGAGGAAGAACTGAGAGCATTCTTGTCTCCCTTCCCGTAACTGCTCGCTGGGAGTATGATCATGTAAGTTTCTCTATATTTTCATTGTGTTTACTCATAACACTGGAAATTGAAGAGCAGAAAAAAGGGAAAAAAAAAATGGAAAACTTAATGCAAGAGACTAAAACTTGCTAAGTTTACTCCTGGCAACTTCTAATCAAAGATGTTCTGCAGCAACCAGAAGAAGGGAGTGAAGAATGGAAACTACTTGATGCATGCATCAATCCAAAGGAGTGGATCTGAACACGGCCTAGTTGTGCTTGTATTTGTATGTAGAAATGTAAGTTTATCATTTTTATTACAGATCCATTGAACATTTATTCATTCTAATTTCTCTAGTGTTGACAGCCTTAAACTATTAATTATGTAGTCTCTTGTAATGCAGTTTCTGTTTCAGTAAAATCAAATCGTATAAAATACTTATCTGATCAACAAATCTTGTGACAACTGGGTTTTCTGCTACTCCCAATTGGGTTGTGAGCCTAGCACACAAACCAACATATTACTACTTGGCGGGTGTTGAGGAGCACCGATGAGATGAGTGTGCTTCAAACAGTGTAGATTTATTTAGATGTACCAAGGATTGTTATTTTTTACTACCTTTTTTTTCTTGAATTATACACTTTTTTATTGTTATTTGAATTTGTTTATTTTTCATAATAAAAAGGTTATTTTCTGTGCATCTCAATTTTTCTGCTAATCAAACTCTACGTGAAATAATCAAACCTATTCACTTGGCATTTCCGTCATTCTCGAGCACATTCAATGCATCCTAAATTTAATCAAACGTGAATGGAAAATCTAGGCTGATTTATCCTTACACACTTCATTAAAATAACTGTTTAGTAATTTATCTAACCATGCATTTTTTACTTTTAGAATTATTGGATATGATACAGGGTAAAATATTCAGAGTTACCTATTCTATATATATATATATTTGAATTTTGAGTCCTACAGAGTAATAGGCACTTTTTGTCAAAAGTTATTAATGACTTAAAAAGTATTAGATTCATGCCAAATGAACATTGTTGCATTCTTGGGATTATCCTAAGTTTATCTATATTTAGATTTCTAGATTTTGATCTTTCTAAGATCATCAAACACTTTTAGTTGAAGTGACTCCATTTTACTAGATTCATATCGACAACCATAAAGACATCAAATTCATATTAAATTGACATTATTTCACTCAGTGTCTTCTTGTGTCTATTCACACTTTTTGACTTGTATTTTGAGGTTCTTCAGTGGCTAAAAGTGCTCGATGGCACTGTCTCAAATTCCTGCCAAATGAACATTATTGCATGCTTGGGGTTTCTTCTATGCTAGTACATGTTAATTTTTTTAGATTTAAGTTTTTTATGATTGTTAAATATTTTTTTTTATAAATTTATGCTAAATAGATAATGTTGAACTTTTAGGATTTGCTTGAGTTCGTTTATATTTATTTTCTCAGATTTTGAGTCCTTTGTAACTATCAAACATTTTTGCAAAAAATGATTGATGATACTAGAAACCTAAGAGTCGTACCAATTTATTATCATTACATTTTTAGGATGAATTTGGTTCAAAGTTTATTGATAAATTTGATTATCTTTTCAAGGTTATCAAAAAAACCTTTATTTGGTTCAAAATTTAAAAGATTATCGGGTAATGATGGATGCCCGATACGTCATGACACGTCAGTAAAAGGGTATAGAATTCCGAATCGAAAAAAAACTTTAGAGAACCTTAGTTTTCCTTAATTTTGGGATTGTGGATTTTTTTTCTCAAAATTATCTTTCAATTTTTAATCTTTGAGACCAAAATACACTTATCAATCCAAACATATACAAATTATTAATATAATTAAAGTCATAATTGATTGGTCGATCAACTGGCTACCACCACTGGCCAGTTGATTGACTGGTTACCGCCGCCGGTCACCGGCGGTGGTTGTCGATCGCCGATCGTCAATCACCGACCAGCTGCTGCCAATCGCCAATCTGTGGCCACTGGTTGGTGTTGTTGGTCGACCGCTGCTGATTGCCATTCAATAACCTCCAATTGCCGATCACCACCTGTCGACCTCCATCTATCGCCGAAGCCAATCGTTGATCGAGCATCGTCAACCATTATTGTCGCCGATCGTTAACCACCACCATCGGTCGTCGATCGCTGCCACTACCACCGCCATCAATTGTCAGTGCAGTTATCATAGTTGTCGATCGCCGCCCGCTACCATCTTATTGGGCGACAACGGCGATCATCCCGATCAACACGACCATAAGCAAATATATTTTAGAGTAAATGAACTTTTATAATTGAACCAAGTGTAATATAATAAAATATTAAAATTACGTTATACTTTAAAACCTTCAAATAAATAAATTTTTATTACATTACTTAGGAATAAATCTAACAATATAAATTATATTTTATTCCCTATAATTTTAGTTACGTGAGTACATAATAATTAGATGACTAAGATTATATATAATAATTTAAACTAAATATATTGGGTTTAAGTTAAAACATGATTTAAGGGGGAGAAATATCATATATTAAGGGGGAGCATACTTTAAGGGGGAGCTTTATTGTTTACATTTTATCCCTTTAATGTTTATGCTCTATTTCACTTTCCAAATACTTGTACCTAACTTAAACATATTGCCACACATCAAAAAGGGGGAGATTGTTGGAACAATCAACCTTGGTTA
>JBAMHZ010000081.1:1472473-1484260 GCA_037177395.1 Alpinia galanga
TAAAATTATTTACGACGATCGTATAAATCGTCGGTAATTCGGTATATTAGCGACGAATTGATCTTTCGTCGCTAAAATTTCGTCGCTATTAACCTGGTTTCTTGTAGTGATATCATTGTATCAGATGATATAAAACTTGATTATGTGGAGTCTAGTTCAAATCTAGCAAACATATTCACCAAACCCTTACTTGAAACTGAATTCAACTTATTTAGAAGAAAACTAGGGATCTATTTAGTAGAGTAGAAAGTGGTTTTATCTACATTATTTATTTACCTTTTTATTTTGTTATTTTTTGAACTAGTATAGGACTTACCTTAGAAATCATGAACCTATAGATTTAAGAAACCAAAGCATTTCACACCACTTAGGATCAACTTGATTGTGTATTGAGCCACTTAGATGAGTATGAAATGTTAGAATTTTACTCCTAATTTTAGATGTAAAATAAGTGCATCAACATGAATCTTAGAGTATAATCTTTAAATTGAGTAACTAACTATCACTAAGACTAAGTGATAGATCAATATCATTTGAGTCAAAATGGAGTCGAATATTTTGTTAAGGACAATTAATTAGTATGTATATTTTAAAATATTTTTTTAAGTAAAGGACTCATGCTTGGATTCATACTATTTCATGCTTTAAGTGTTTTTGAACTTAAAAAATATTTATTTTGAAACTTCAAGTTTTGCGTTTTTGTCGCTTCATACTCTAAGGGTGTGTTTGAGAGGAAGTGAGGGAAGGGGAAGGGAGGGTAAATAAAGGAAGGAAATTTTTAACCTTATTTGGGAAGAGGTGAGGTAAAGGGAGGGAATGCTAAGGAAGGGGAAGTGTAAACCTTTTGTACCCATAGAGAAGCAGATTTCCTTACACTCCAAATCGGAGTGTAAGGAAGGGGAAGATTAAGTGTATTTTTTTTTTCAATTTTACCCTTCAAAAAAATTATTCAAAAAAATAACTATTTTAAATACTATTACAAAAGAATAAATTTTTTATTCAAAAGTATATAATTTGTATTTATAAAATAAATATTAATATTATATAAAAAATCATTATCTTTGAGGATATTTTTGTAACTTTATATATCTAATATTCATTCCCCTCTATTTACTCCTAAACAAATAATACATTTTAAGTTAATAAATTTTTTCTTCCTTTCAAACAAGGGAAAGTAAATAATTTTCTTCCCCTTCCTTCCTTTCCCTTTCCCTCCCTTCTCTTTCTATTACTTACACTTTCTTCACCTCCTCCCAAACAAAGTCTAACTGTCTAACATTGATGTGATGGTGTTATATTTTAGGCAATTATTAGGAAAAGACCAATCATTATTCCTTGCCCATTCTCAAGGCAGATTGATTCTTTGGGGATTTGCATAGAATTGACATCATGGATGGGGTCCAAGTAGTCGTGTCTAAATGTTATGTTAGTCGCTACCAAAGACTAAGAAATTAATGAAGTATATGAAATGGCAAGAAAAGTTAGAATTTAGAGATTGCAAATTAATTGGAGGGCAGAGGTGACTTTGGATGAGCAACATTCAATAGATGTGTTCTAGGCAAGCTTAAGAGTGTACCTTGGACTTGATTAAACATGTGATTCATAAGGTTAATGTGTACTTATTATGTTGTGGTTACCTAAATATGACCTCCCTACTAACACGCGTTGAACCTACCTAAAAAGAGGCTTGTGGTTTAGTATGGATATTGTTGAATTTCATCTGAATGCCCGATATTTCCTACCTTTTGTACTTACCATACTTAATTAGTTTCCACTATTCATCAGACATACCTTGCCATCCTTCAAATCATAAGACAGCTTGTCATCCTCCAAATCATTAATTTCAATTGTCACTCTCAATATGCATGGCCCCTATTATTCTTTCTTACTCATTGTTGACGTCAAGCCTCACTTCCTTAACTGTCATAGTTCACTCTCACTCTGTCACTCTTCCTCAACCTGTAGCACCTGTAATTAATCACATGCATCATCAGATAATTCCTTTAGCACTGGTCCGAATCAATCACACGCATTATTGGTTGATTCCTTTAGTAGCTATCACATCGTTTTATAATACACACAAATCATTTGTGGCCATAATAGTTATCTAATTTAACATTATGTGAAAATTGAACATCCATAGACTAGATATGAGGGTGCTCAATCTGTTCAAGTTTGAACAAAAGAGGAAACTAACTTAAATTGGGATTAAATTTTATAGGGGATTCAAAAAGCAAATTTTAATTGAATTACAAGGGGCAATGAGGGTACTTTTGTATCTTGTCCTTGAGTGTTGCACCACACCTTTAGTTACAAATCATAATCCCGCCCTTTTGATCTCATATTTTGTGTTGGAATATGATATTGCATTTGATATGTTTATAATGATAATATATGGTACATCTTCCACATTAGTGATGACCATATCTATGGTAGATTGCGGAATAATCGGAGATATATCTAAAAGGAACCAAACCAAACCAAATCAAGTAGGAGGAATGGGTAAATCAGATGAAAGATTAAGAATATTTTCTTCGCTTAAGGCAATCTCATGTTAGATACTGATAATAGGGTGAAGCTGTGACACAACACTCGAAGCTGCATATAAAACCACTTTCATCGCCCTTTGACAATCTAGTTAGATTCAATTTTGGATTCACTACTACATTCAATCACATATATATCTCATTAATTTCCATATCAATTTAAATCCCTAGCTAGATATAAAAATCCACTAAATATGAAAGCATATCTAATGCACCAAAAAGTACACGGTAAGAAAACTACATCTCGAAAGATTTAGTGCATGCATTATCTGAACTTGCAACAACTTTTTTCCTATATATATCGCTCACATTGTTGTTATATCTTGTGTACTACTAATACATTCTACTGCACTAGCAGTGATGGATCGTCAAGATCAATCTAGGGTTCGGCTTGTGAAGGATCCTCAAGTTCAAGCCGCAGCAATGCTTGTGATGGATCCTTGGCAGCATCCTCACAAACTCTATTCCTGCAAGTATTGCAACAAGATGTTGAGCACACCTCAAGGGCTTGGTGGGCACCAGAATGCACACAGGACTGAGAGGCAACAGGCAAAGCTCGCATCGAATGGGAAACCAGAACCATCTGAACGCTTTGTTCTGGTGCCACTGGAGCCTCAAGATGGATCAAAAACAGAAAAATTGAATGTTATTGGAGGAGGTAATAGTTGCAGTGCTGGCAGACCAATTACTAGAGATTTCATCTCCAACATTGGTCAAACTAATCATGTTGTTATAGATCAACCAGAATTTCCTGATCGTGTTCTTGATCTCACCCTTCGACTTTGAGCATTATATACTGTTGCCTGTTTGGGACTTGTGGTGTTGCATGTGTTTTTTGTGAGAATTAAGTGTTGCATGATAGTTTCTTTTACAAGTGTTGCATGTTAGTAAGTTTCCTTATCTGGAGCACTCTTCAGGTAGTTTGGCCAAGTTCGTGGTGTTTCATGTCTTATGTTCATGAGTTGTTACTTTTTTTGGAGCTCATTTTAGCTAATGGGTTAAGATGCAATTGTCGTGTGTCTCATGTCAATTTACTGTTTCTGAAATAAGAATGTTGCATGTTAGTTCTTCCATTCAAGGAGATGTCTTTAGTAAATGTGCCTAGAGTAATATTGAAAGAAAACCAATCAAAATCTTGGCTAGTGTAACTTGATACAAATCTTACATTTGTATGTTGAACCAAACTCAACACTTGTCCATTATCTTAATTTTGCTAATTTATATAGATTGTATGTCTTAGTTGGTCATGTCATAATTCAAATAACTCAATTATTTAAATAAGTGTATAAGTCTTATTGCTTAAATTAGTTTTTACTTTTAACTTAACTAACCTTGTCTATTGGTATAGTTCTTGGCTAGCAATAATCTAGATGCTGGTTCTTTTGAATATATGAAACGTGCAGAATGTGAATGAGTATTAGCTTCTTCTTCTTGTTTTTTTTTTTCTTTCTTTTTTTTCTCAAGGTCATCCTCATCTTCAATAATTATTTACCCATGTTTATGATATTGGATGTCGAAGATTTCTCCATAAAGATCTCGTGCACAAAGTTGGAAGTACAGAAAGAACATTTGCAAATCTGCTGAGTTGTTTCAGTGCCAACCAACACTCTTTTGGAGTATTCATATGACGCAGCTTGAGATTTTTTGGATCTTTCGAGACGGCAACGCGAGGACGATTTCATCTCCAAATCACAACAGTAAGAGTGTGAATGGTTGAAGGAATAGTCTTCTCCGATTCTCCTGTCCTGCCAAAGTTAATACTAGGTCAGACGGCCACCGAATTCCCGGCTAATGGCCCTCCAATGTCTAAGTTAGAGCTTGCCGGTAGTAGGAAGAAGAAGAACTGTAGAGAAAAAAAAAGATACTTCAACCCCTCTATGCGTGAACCCTTGTGTTTGTGTCTTTCCTTCCCTCTTATAGTTATGGAGAGGAATCTTTTTTTCACCTTTCTTCCTCCCACGATCATTTTCTTTTCTCTGATAAGGAGACACCTGATGAACTGAGAACATTGTAGGAATGACAGGTGGCAAAGCGAGGTGTTCTTATCAGACTGTTAGAGAAAAACATCTCTCTTGTTATGGTATGAAGCATCCTCTGGTTATTGTCGTGGACAGTGGTTCCTTTCACTCCTTAACAACCTCGTAGGCGTGAGTCTCTAATCATTTTTTGAGGAGGAATCTTCTGTGGGACCCTTGTTGAAAAGGATATGAGCTTTCCCAGTATACTAAGTCATTTCATTTGGCTCAGGTATCGACCTAGTGAGCGAATATATTTGTTTCAGCTCGGGAGTCTACCTGCTAACAGAGCTAATCTACCTCAGCCCGGGAGTCTGCCTACTGACAGATCTGATCTGCCTCAGCCCGAAAGTCTGTCTGCTGACAGAGCTGATCTGGCTCAGCTCGGGAATCTATCTGCTGACAGAGCCGATCTACTTCAACTCAAAAGTCTGTCTGCTGACAGGGCTAATTTGCCTTGACTCGGGCACCTGCCTATGGACAGAGCTAATCTGTCTTGACTCGGGCATTTGTCTGTCGACCAAACTATTTCATTCTGGCTCGTCTGACTTTTTACTATATTAAGTCATCCCAACTTGATGATATCACTCGAACTATTTTTACTCGTCTCGACCTCTCTTGTATCCTGATTCAAATACTTAAAAGAGTCTTGTTGATTTTATTTGACTCTTTTTATTTTCTAATTTAATAGTATGAAATGAAAATATAACGATATCACCATCAAATTAACTTTGAATGGCACCATGGAAAGTATACTGTTCGACACTTTGTTTGTTAGCATATCTTCTTCGATTGGTGGTCACATCTTTTGGTCCAAGAACCTCGTGGCTAAGAATTTCTTCAGTTTGGTATACTCTGCTTTATATTTCTCTGTACATATTGTATAATTCGTCATTCAACTTAGTATAGGAATTTCTTTTTTTTTTTTTTGCTTCCATGCCATTGATGTTGCATTTAATTGAGGATTATCCTCAATCTGCATCCTCCAACAAGAAACATTTCATGTTCAAAGTTATCAAGTTGCACAGCATCTTTTGTTATTACCCAGTGTTGATCAGTCTCAACGAACTTCTCTAGCTTTTTTTTTTTTTTTTTTTTTTTTGAAATATTGATAGGTCAACAATCATCATAACTACCTTAAAATTGTCATTATTGGTGTAGCCTTTCTCTAGGGTGGTTATCTTTTGAAGGAACCTTTCGTTGTGCCTGTTGTTTATAAAGAACAAACAAATGGACAATAATCCACAAGGACTGATTAATAAAATTTAAGTTATAAATTATTTCCAAATGATGTCACCCATAGTCCAGACGTCGTCACGTATCCACCTGATTGTCATGCCCTCCGAGCCGAACACGAAGGTGAAATGGAACAAATCATAAATTTTAAATTAGTCCAACGTGATTTTCAAAAAAAAAATAATTTAAAAACATCTTTTATTTTCATTATTGTCAAAAAATTATGGTATTTTTTTAAAATATATACAAAAACTATCTGCCATCTTATTTTTTATTAAAAAATATTTTTATTTTAACATTTAATTTTAGTAATTATGCTCTTTTTAAAATGGGATTTATATTTGTTACTTAACCCAGTCGGTTCTAAAATGTCCAACGTTTGTCAGCTTCAAGAAAATAATTCCAGAGTTTGATTAATATTAAAATGGTTTTAAGGTCCATTTAGTTCCAGGTCATTAAAAAAAAGAGGGTAATAACAATTTTAAGGTCCTTCAAAAGTACGAAAGGTTCCTTCAAAAGATAAAATGTCTCTTAATTACCTTAAAATTAATTTAGAATTTTTTGATTTTGATTTTTCTTTATAAATCACAATCAGTTATGTACAATGTCTTTTTATTATAAATAAAATGTCTCTTAATACTAAGTTGTTGTTATTTAATAATTTATGAACTATAATTTTATTAGTAAAATATTTTGACAAAAATTTCTTATATATGTTTGAATTATAAAAATTTTATACCCAAGACGTCTTATTTCAGTAAAGCGTATGCCTTACCTTGTGCCTAACACCTCAAATCCCATAACATTTATGCACTTTTAGATACCTCACACCTTAAATGATTAAGGTCTTAAGGTCATGTATAGATGATCGTCTCGTGTACTTCAAATATTAGTAACATACCTGGATTTGTAATCATTTAACAAATATGATTTCAAATCATAAGTTCATTTGCAAACAACCAAACAACATAGCAACGAATATCACTTTCTACATTTGCATCTTGTGCAATTGTCATTTGCAGACTTTAACAACAAGGTAATCAAACACCTCCTGTAGTCCTTCCAGCTCTATGACAAAGGTAAAAATTTGCAACTCATTGAATTTCTACAAACACGAGTATTTAGTACTGGCAAATACTGCAAACTTCATCATTTGTTTGACTATGCATTTATTAAATGTTTCAAAAAATTGACAAGCAATCCTGGCTTTTTGAGTTATTCCTATATTGAGCTTCAAAGTTGTACTAACCATGATCACAAACCTTTGTTGATACCTTTTTTGCGTTCCAAGGAAATGCACCAAAGTTCTACAGGGATATAAAAAGGACTCAAACCAGAGAAATTAAGGATGCCCTGTAAAATGTACTAAGATTGTTCATCTGCATTTTAACATGCCAGCCTGACAATTACATTCCAGCATGGTGCCTGCCAGGTTATGACAGAACTCGAGGCAACTTAACGATACAAAAAACCTCACAAGCAACTCCCCACAGTTCAAGAAAATTCAACCCCTTACTACTTACTGAATTTTGAGTCATTGCATCTACGTAAATTTGAGTTCATAAGGAATTTAGCCATCCAAGTACGAAAGATGGCATGTTAGAGCAAGCTTAGAGTCTTGGTGCATCCAAGGGGTTAAGGCCCTAACACAATGTGAATTCAAGGACAACATAAAGCATCAACAAGGTGGAAGAGTTGGAGGTAAGAGGGCATGAGGAAGAGAGATTACAAGTGAAATATAATCTTAGATTTAAGAATTTAAGTTGCAACTTTGAGGATACTACTTAGTGGATTGAGTGAGGACTTCGAGAGGCACTAGGTCCTCAATTATTGTCTATTGCTAAGCTCGATCTCAAGCTTTATATAGGCTTACAAGGGTATAAATCAAACGAAGTCAAGATCTTCAAGCAAATTCAGCTTGATAAAGTGTTTAGTCAATTTAAGAGTCAACTAGAGTCATTAATTGACTCGAGTGTCAACTAGAACTGAATGTGAGGAATGAGAAAATAGAATGTTTATGTTCGAACTCCAGTTGACTCCCAATCCACTAGAAACTTGAATAATCAACTAGAGGATAGTCTAATTGACTAGGGGCGAGCAAAATAGAGTCATTAGGACCAACTCTACAAAAACTCTGACAGCTTTGATCTAGAAGAGGTTGATCAACAAGTATCGAAAAGTCTATATTAATGTGCTTGCATTACTTAACGGTCTCTAAAGCCTTGAACAAGGTTGAAGTCATTGTCTCATACTCCTTAGTATACTCTCTTGTACTAGTTATTTGATTTATTGTACTGAGAAAGGAGTGACCATTCTAATGTTGGACGTGTAAGAGGATTACCCTAATAGCTTTTGTAAAGAGATGATTTTAGTAGAATCATTTGTGAGTGACTCACCTAACAGGTCATAGATGAAGTAGGAGCAAAATCTCTCAATCAAGTTAAATTGAACGTGCTAGCATTACTTTTGTTTGTGTTTATTCTCATTTTCTCTACATACTGTACACAAACAACAACACACTCAAGCACCTCAAGGCAACTAACATTTTAATTATCCTTGTCTTTCAAAAGGGAAATTCTTTATTTCCTAGTTGCAACTATTCACCCCTTCTCTCAAGCCAACTCAACTCATATTTGGGCCGCCATGACCATTCCTAACGGTTATCATAAGTTTAGGTTCACATTATGCTAATGATATAGGCATGACAGATAATCAATAGTATACCTTCAACTTTTTAGCAAATCTTACAACAAATTATCACTACAATTTCTTAAAGTTGGCCTCTCATACTTTTGAACTGATAGGAAGCCAAATATTGGTGCTCGCAAACTTAACATTATTTGTGTATGCAGATTAATTAGCCTCAAGTTTACCAAAACATCATGACAATCATAAATATGAATATCAAAAGCGCAAGATCTATTGCAATAATCGCACCTTGGAAGAACTGTTGCTGCTTTCCTTCATAAACAAACCAAAGTTAGCTGAAAGCATGAATAGAACCAATAAAAAGAATAAAATTAGTGTCAAATTAATGCCATGAAAACTCTGAACACAAAAGCCAAAAAGCATAATTTCTATGTTTACGTGTTGGTTTTACTCTCTTTTTTGTTTCAGGAACAGCATTCACGTTCTTGATAAGACAAAGAATCTCTCTGGAATGCTTATCATCTATGAGTGAATCAACTGCAGGTTCCTTCTGTTCATGTTTGATGTTTTTCGTATCAGTGAATGATTTTTTAATAGTGATTCTACTAAAAAATTAATTAAAAATAAAGTAAAGAACATTCAATTATGTATTAATTGTCTTGCACCATATGTCGGCAAGACATGAGTAGCTTGATCAAGATATATCTGATAGGAACAGAAGTTTCATGTCATGTTGAGACAACCATGTAATGTAGGTCCCACTACATATGCACCCATAAACACGAAAGCAAGCAGTAAATATGATTTTTTTTCCCCTCAAAAGAATAAGACAATAGGATATAACTTGGATCGTACAAGTAATTAACTTGTTGTAAAGGGGAGAAAAAAAACATGGTCGCTCAGCTATGTTACTCAGACTCTTCATCTAGTTCTCCATATCTATGTTGGACATCCAACTCTTTCACACCAACACTTTGGCTCACAGTAACCATGTGCATAAACTTACAGAAAAAAAGATGCGGACATACCCATGTTGGAGTTAATAAATACCAGGTCACTAAAAATGAATATGCAAACTAGTTTAGGTAAGATTCATAGGAGCTTAGAAGAAAATAATACTATTGTACTAGACAAATTAAGTCTCTTGGTAAATATCCCCAAGTTATGAAACTATTCAGCAAACAATTTATAGAAGATTCTTCAAAAGTCTTGATGAGTATCAAGCATAACTGCTATCAGTTGGTGCAACCTAAGATATGAGAACTTCTTAGAGAAATTACATTCTGTTCAATTAGATGCTGACGAATAAAACTTTGCTCTATCTCTTCATCATCTGATAGTAAATAACCATCATCATCTTGAGTAAACATTTTTGCCACCATTTGTTTTGCCATTTTTGTGTTTTTATGAATGGTATTAGTTGGAGGTAGATCTGAAGGTTCTTCATCATCGGACTCTTCACTTATTTCCAAAGTTGCTTCTTCTTCATGAAGCAAAGTTGGCTCTTTCTGTTTATTACTGAATCTTAATCTCTGAAGCACATTATCTGTTGCAGCTGTATCTTGTTGCTCAAGCCACTTCTGATGAAGCTGATTGTACCTTTCATAATCAATTGGTGCTTCTTCAAACCCAGTTGCAATCATATCAGTTAGCTCTTCATTATCATCAATTTCATCTTCTTCCTCATTCTCCCAAAACCTCATCAAATCATAATCACTATCATCTTCTTCAGCCTCATCATCAAGAAAGGCTTTAGCAAGTGTAACATCAGAATAAGAGTCCATATTAAAAGCCTTGTGAGGTTGAAAGACAATATTTTCATTGTCATCACATTTTAACAATTTTGAAGCAGGGCCAACACTGCCAAGCAATTGGTGCAGGTTGTCAGCAAATGAAACTTGCTAAGAAAATTAGTATTAAAAATCTTAGAAGCTCTCTAAAACAAGAGATGCCATCAATAAAAATAAAGGAAAAAAAGAAAACATAAGGAATTGTCAATGGAATTTGCAAAATCCATTCTATGTATCAATCAAATAGTGCAAAAAACTCCATCAGCAAGTTTTCTACATCAAAGGTCTCATAAATACACCAAAAGAATTCAAGGTCTCATATCTAATATTTTCATTTAACTTGTATGATGCTCTAATCTGAAATTCAATGCCTCAGTTTAATGAATCTTTGCATGTCCCAAAGAAATTATGTTAAACCTTACGATTGTTGATCGGGCATTCATTTCTTCTTCGACATACATACAGACATTGTGTAAATGTAAACCAAACATTTTGTGATTACACAGAAAGAGCAACATTTACTCAATCACGTCTAATGCATCTTTATCTTGGTGCAGAATTGACAGGAGAATCCAGAAACATGTTATCAGACAGAAATCTGATATGCTTGAAATTGTGTTTCTTCATTTCTATCATTTTCAAGAAAACAAATTTGATTCTGACAATCATGGTATGCCACATGTTAATTACAATAGACCAGTTTAAGGGGCAATGACTGCATAATTCATAGATTAACATGCAAAATGTTGTCAATATCTCTTGGACACAAAGATCACTTCCCTAAAGGAAGCATTTAACTATATTACTAGTCAAACTTGTCCAATTGTCTACATCTGAAAAAGTAACCACAAATAAAAATTGCATGAATCCCAATGGTTTGAGAGTATATTCTTGATTATTCAACATAGATTTTTCATATCAATTTTCTCTTGATTACAAGAAAACAAAAAGCCATTTCCCTTACATATCCACAGGCGCAAGCCCAAAGAATGAGGTCGGCAACACTGATAAGGTACTTCTTGTTGCTTCTTTTGTGCTATAGCCTATCTTGTGGTCTTTCTCAGCTTCATTGGATTCATTAGAATCCTTTAAAAAAGGTTAAGCAGTAAGGATAATACTCTAAACAAGTTGGAAAATTGTAGGATGGGTAACTAGGTGTAATAGCATTTAAATATCTTTTTATAAAAAGACAAACCTCATCAGCACCTAGAGTTTTGTTTGCAACACCGCAGTTGAGATTAGAAACCTGCACCTTAATCAAAGAAAATATGTAAAGGTAACTTATAACGTTGATAAAGTAATTCAGACTCTCATAGTCAATTATACAGAAGTATAAGGTACTAGTTGTGGCATATTTAAATGTCTTTGTTCAAAGAAAACCAAGGAGTATATAATAATCTAAGTAGAATCAGTTACAACTCTAGCTAACGCAATAAAAATGACTTAAAATATGAATATTGATAGTGATATAGCCTTGCAAAAAGTTCCACGACGGATAAAATCCTTGTAGCTGGACTTGAACATTCATGACTTTTTAGTTCATTCTCTATT
>JBAMHZ010000081.1:1558516-1573905 GCA_037177395.1 Alpinia galanga
TTCATTTAAAAAAATCACTGCCTCATTTTTTTTTATTAGTATTAGATATTTAAAATTTTGGTCCGATTATTTTTAGAGATGATCCGTTCTAATCTCGAATATAATTTCTAAATGAGATATATTTTATAGATCCCTAAATTAAATTAGAAATGCTTACGTGAATAACTTTAATAATTGCAGTATCCTTGAAGAAAAATTTGAGTTGTGAATATTTAAAAGTTAAATTGAACGCGCAGGGGCACTGCCTGTATATCGTATCATGAGCGCAACAATGAAACAAAATACATATTTTATATTTTGATCAATTATATCGCTGGAACAAAGTGTTTTCCTAATTGAGCGTGGACTTGCTCAGTGGTCAGTCCATTAAGCCATGGAGTCTTTTTCCACAATTAATTGTACCAGCAGTTGGTTGCATAGAGATAAGTCAATCCAAGTCTTGTCTAAGACCAAAAAATAACAATTAAAATGATGAAAAAGATAAATAAATAATACTAGTAAAAAGACTTATCAGCGATCAGCTTAAATTTTATCTTTGTAACTAAATATAAGATGCTATAATGGTGCGATGCAAGTTGATATAGAAATCACGTAAAGTACATCAACTACAACAACTAAATTAACGCGTAAATGAAATAAAGTTTAGAAATCACTTAACGTACATATAGATAAAATAAAATAAAATTTTAAAAATACGCAACTGTAAATATACAGGTAAATAAGCAGATTAATATTTTAAAAATTAATTTTACTTTGCTTTAATTTCATTTGAGAAGTAAAATCAATTTATATGCTTTTTTTTCAAAAAATCTTTTATGAACTTTCTCGCAGAGACTAAACTAGAGATATATCTAATCCATATGACGTCCAATACATGACGACATCAGAGAAACTAAAAAAACATAATAAACATTATTTAAGACATGATTCCTGATTTAAATACAAAATTGCTGACCCCTAAAAATAAAAAGAAAATGGACAGTTAGGATTTAATGGAGCGGAGGTTTCTTCATGGAAGCTCAAAACTAATAGAGAAAGTGAAATGACATTTTAAGAACTTGAATGGCATATTAAAATAAACTTCTTTTCTTATTCTACATAAATTCCCCACCCGTCAAACCGAAGACCGAGTCGCCGATGTGAGTGACATGGTGGACCGCCATCGAGGACAAACCCAGTTGGCCTAGACGCCGCTTCGTCGCCCGTCTTGCTCCGCCTGTTCTGGATTAATAAAACATCACCTCGAAGATTCATCCATAGAAGTAGGAAGCAACGCGAGAAGGAAGAGGCGGAGGTTTATGCAAATGCTTGAGGTATGGAACAAATCCACCCCAAGGTCGTCTCACGCTTTCTTGTAGCCGCGATTTCGTCGAAGCAGTTCACTCTGCATACCTTTCCCTGATTTTTAACCGGTAACGTTATCCCCCCAAAAAATAGTTGACCCTTTCGTTAACATAACACCTTCGATGCTCGATCCTTGCAATTGTTTGTTGTCTCCCCTCCTTTTCTCACGTTCTTCTGAACTTTTCATTCCTTTCCTTGGTGGAGCCTTAATTTATAGATTACTTCCAGCACGACATGCTCCGTGAAATTGGTTGATTTGCTTAACTTCGATTCATTGTTTCGTATGACTCGGACCTAGTCGGATTTGTTGGTACTTTTCATGTAGAAAAGAACCCTGAAGTCCAGATTTTGATCTACAATTTGCACAGTGGGATCTCGATTGTTTTTTTTTTCTGCAGTTGAAGCCATCCCTTTGAATAGTTTTTAGCAGAATGGGAGCTAAAACCTCAGCTGAAGGGAGAAGCCGCGAAGCTAGGACTTCCACTCCTTACCGTGGAACAGAACACACTGAGCAGCCCTACTCAGCGGCATACACCCATGAATGGGTTCCCCATCGCAGTCATCACCACCACAGGCATTTTCATCCTCTGCATGAGTTCCATTCCGTGGCATACCCTTCCGACCCGTCCCACCATCGGTCGTTGCCACCGGCAGGCTACCCATCGGTACCTTTAAGTAACACAGCCCGTAATCAGAGGAGGAGGAGCTATTCACCGACCAATGGAAAGAGGCCCAAGTTGGAACACAGGTTCTCAAGGATAGCTGATGGCTTCACTTCCTTGAACCAGGTAAGGCTTTTAACATTTTTTCCTCACAATATCAAGCATCGGAACAATATAAAGTAAGTCAACTACATGGACGCCCCTAGGCCCTAGGTGTTTGGAGTGTTTTGTTTATCCGCTTCAATTCCTAATCCCTCTAGTAATAAAGCTTACCAGGCAAATTTAAATTTGCAAACAAAAAAATATCAGAACAGAAAGTATCTCTAGCTTCATGAATAATATCTTGTGAATTTTAATTATATCGTAAAGGGCAAGAAGATATTGGTAATTCCCCATCAACTGAATTGCCATACCAGTTAGACTATTTACAGAACTACAATTTTTGTAATTTAAAAGGGTATATAAAATACCCACGGATATCCTATCAAAATAGTGCTAAGTAAATACTTGAAAAGTAGCCTATTACTATTCGTTGATGGTGTAACTTGAAAAGATTGGCACTAATAATTAATAATTCTGAAAGAGAGTGGGGCTTGTTGGATAGTCGTCCATTAATACATCTCATCATGAGATAATTTGTCCAATAAATCTCGTTGACCAATAGCATATCACTTGCTGGATTTTATCTTGAATGTGTTTGCTATTCTATCCATCACCCCGGCTAATTTTGACACTCAAATCTGTGGTTCCAGTTTATAACCCTTGTAAGCAGTTTTGTACTTTTGCTGAACAAGTTTCAAGAAGTAAACAATGGATCCTTGTAAATATTATGAAGATTTATGCCACTGACTAACATTATTTTGAGACACCTTTTAAATCATGATAACAGGAAGAAATATAGGCAAAGATTTAGATAAATAGTAGGGAAGAGACTGTTGAACAGATAGGTAATCTCCTATATTTGGAGACAATGAAGAAGAAAAGGATATGAAGATTACATAACCTAATAATATAAGCTATTTAGAAAATGCCATAATTTATACATATTATATTGGTGTAATGCATGCAACTTCAACAGGTAACCGAGGAGCTGGCAAAATCTGGACTCGAGTCATCAAATCTCATTGTAGGGATTGACTTCACGAAGAGCAATGAGTGGACAGGTATGGGTCGATGGATTCTTGGGTTCATTAAAGCAAAAATCTAACTCGTTGTTCCAACAGGTAAGAACTCATTCCATGGCTGCAGCTTGCACCACATAGGAACTACTAAAAATCCTTATGAACAAGCAATCTCCATTATTGGATTGACCTTGTCAAAATTCGACGAAGATAACTTAATCCCATGCTTCGGTTTCGGAGATGGTAAGTATACATTCTGCTTGGTACTTCAATGTGAAAGATTCAATTAGCTTTTGAGATCATGGCTTAATCACTGATGCAGCATCTACCCATGACCAAGATGTATTTAGCTTCTACCCAGGGAATAGACCATGCCAAGGTTTTGAGGAAGCTTTAGATCGGTATCGAGAAATTGCTCCACTTGTGCGATTAGCTGGTACCAATGGATTTATTCAAAAAAAAAAAAAAGCCCTCTGTAACTAGTAGTTTTGCGAGTCATTAACTTGAATCTAACAGAGACTTTTGGTTCTAGGACCGACATCTTTTGCACCAATTATTGAAATGGCCATGACCATTGTGGAGCAGAGTGTAGGTCAATACCATGTTCTATTAATAATTGCTGATGGGCAGGTATGTTTTTCTTTGTTCTAGCTATGATTTTTGCAGTCTTGTTTGTCAATTTGATACTAGTTCAAGTTAGTATTTTCTTAGGTATTCATTTGCATAGATTCTACTGAAATAACAAGAACATCTTTATCTGGAAATTGAATAGATTATCCAACTGAGTTACCTGGCTTTGCCAAAATATCTTTTCTGGTTTGGATATCTTAGAATGTAATATTGGAACAGGTAACAAGAAGTGTAGATACTGAAACTGGTCGATTAAGCCCCCAAGAACAGAAGACAGTTGATGCTATAGTCAAAGCCAGGTAAATGCACATAATTGTGTGTTATGGCACTTCAGTCTACATTATCTTTGTTCTTGTCAGTGAAAGGAAGCCAAATCATTCAATTGTAACTGTCTAGGGCATTCCACACTAGGAAGTATAATCATATAAATGTGATAGTCTATCTGTTCAACCGTGACTTATTATTATACCTGAGAAAATGATGATTGTGGTTTGAATTTTTTTCTGGCTGCTCAAGCAATGAGTTCCTTATTTGTTTCATATCCTGGTGCAGCAAATATCCCTTATCCATTATTTTAGTTGGAGTTGGAGATGGACCATGGGACCTGATGCATGAATTTGATGACAACATACCTGCCAGATCTTTTGACAATTTCCAGGTAAAATATGTATAACATAGCAATGTGTTCTTTGCTTATCCATAAACAAACATGTCACAGATGATAGTCTAACATAAAAAAAAAAATCTTTCTGTAGTTTGTGAATTTCACAGAAATTATGTCCAAGGATGCACCACAAAGTCGTAAAGAGATGGAGTTTGCTCTTGCAGCACTTATGGAAATACCTTTGCAGTACAGAGCAACATTGGATCTTGGGATCTTGGGGTACAGAAACAAAAATGTCCTGGAAGATATCATTCTTAGGAATGTTTTTAGTCAATCTTTGCTAATGTTTGCACCATGATGTCTAACTTCTATAATGTGTGGCTTGTGACATGAGCAGTCAGCATGCCAGAACCTCATCCAGAAGAGTGGCCCTTCCACCTTCTGCCAATATTCCCAATTCAACACTGCTTGGACCACAACCTTTTCATTCCTCACCTGATTTTATGCAGAGCTCCTCATCTTATTCTGATCATAATACAACTCCAGCTCTAACAGCATCAGTTGCAAGTACCTCTTCTGACATGGTAAAAGTTACTGGACGAATGATGTCTTATTTGGTATTTTTATTATATTTTGTAAAGAAGTAGACAAGCCTTATAGTATTTGCAAGATAAGATGGATGGTCTCAGAGGTGGGAATGCATACAGAACCTGGTGTTTGCTTAATCAAAACAATACAACAACAACAACCTAGCCTTTATTCCACTAGTGGGTCAGCTGGCTTAGTCAAAACAGTGCATAAGATAAACATCAAAAGCTAAATGACAATGGAAGCATAGGAAAATAAATCACTTGAAGCTTTGAGGATTGAAAATAAATCTGTAGAGACATTTCCATGTTATAAAAGTGCATTAGACGGGAACTTTTGATATGGAACTCCCCTGGATTGGAACATTAAAACCAGTTCAAGCAATGCTGTTTTAAGAGGGGTGAGAATTTTTGAAGGTTATTTGGTTCCTTTTCAAGCCAAACTTCTAAAAGTCTGCATGAACAAGAGAAATCCAGGAGTTAAAAGAACTGCCAGTTAAGCATGATCCTGCTTGGAATTACTGCAAAATTGCATTGTTCAACCTAGCTAATGAGCGGGGAATTGTTCTGCCTAAGAATCTCCAAGGTTAGCCAATGAAGTATTTTGGTATTTAACCTGTATCAGTGAGCATAATCCTATAGAAGCAATGGAGGTCTGCCCCTTCTGATTGAGGGCCAAAGCCTCTTCTGAATAGTTAGGCATGCACTATAAACACTGAGATTCCCATTAGTATTCCATCGAAAATTGCAGATGCCATCAAACTCTTCAGGGAACCAAGATCATCAAGCTTGAGTGAGTGGTACCCAGACCCAATAATATCAGAAATAATGTTGAAGAAGAGAAATAGTAGCAGGTATCAATATTTTCAAATAGGGAGCACTGCAAAACCGAGAAAGTCAAACATAATACATATATGAGGATTGGGGATTGCATTGAATGTCTATCTCAGAGAAATACTGTAATGGAATTTTCCAACTGTGAGACTGTGTATCTGATCATCATGATTCTGTCACCGAGGAAGAATGATAGAAAATCAAATTTTATGGTAAAAGAGCGTAAGGTGCCAGCAATAGTTGTGAATCTTGTTCCCCTTTGTTTCATCTCACTCGAGAAAGATGTGGAGAACCAGATAATGACTTAATTTGGAGATTAATGATCCTGAAATATTTGTTATTACGGTTCAAGCCTCTGAAGAAATAAGACTGAGATGAACACACATGTATGACATGGCTTGAGTTGGCACTATATATTGTCCATAAGCAGAGGAGGAATATTTCTTTGACAAGGAAACAAAAGTTATCAAAGTTAGAAAGATTACTATAACCACAAAGCCTTCTTTAAAGAAAAACAAAACAAAACAAACACTCGCCCAAATAGTTTATATCTCAAACTAGACATTTCTCTCTGAAGAGTAAATGAGAAGGCAGAGGTCGGTAGGTGGGCACAATTGGTGGAACCTTACAGAATTTTGGTTTATTTGCCACATAAAAAGATTATTTTCACTGAACCTCCATGTTAAAATATGCGTATATTGTGTGAATGTTGACTGACACTTGATTTTTTGACTGAACTACGTTACTTGAATCATTGACAGGTCTGTCCAGTCTGTCTTTCCAACCTCAAAAATATGGCATTTGGCTGTGGGCATCAGGTTTGAGTCCCAGCTTAATTACTTATGATATGCTTAACTTTTGTTGAAATAGAAGACAATTTTATTGTATTTATTATTGACGGTATGTTTCTGAACCTGCACCAGATATGTCGTGAATGTGGGCCACTTCTCAGCTCCTGTCCTATTTGCCGTAGAGCTATTGAGACAAGAATAAATCTGTATTGATGCACATATTCCCGGGACAAAAGGTGGCCTTTAAGCTGTGGAATTCCAATCTCAGACAGGGGAATGCTTTGTAGATGTAAAGTTGTGAATGACAACATCATCTAGGAGGAATTAAGGTTCCATATATGTTGATCTGCACATGTTGATTTCCCTCGTGTTTTCATTAAGCTATATGTTCTAATAGTGTAAATTAATAAACAGGCTTTGAAGAGTTTGATTATGAAGTGTTTTCCTTTGTTTGTAGTCCATCGCAGTTTATTCAACCACCTCCAAAGATGTACATATCCGTTTTATCCTTTTTACGTCCCTGTAATCTCTTGCGTTCTCTTTTCTCCAAGTGAAACTTGTATGTTTGATAACAGCTGTTGGTGTGTAGGAAACAGATCAGAAAATAAACTTGGAAAATGTGTACATATTCCTTAATGTGTTATGTAGTAGTTTTCTCATTCATCTTTAAGACTACTGGCTACATATAATTGGTGTGTATGGAATGTAAATCGTGTCATAAAATGAGAAATGTCCGTGATTAGAATAACTAATCTGCATTATTTCGTTATTGAGCTTTATACTCCGTCTCAGAATTCTACCATGCCTCTGATTCCTCAAGGATTTCAGGAGAAGCAGAAAGCTTATTCAAGAACATGGGTTGAACCAATTACTTATCGGCCTTTGTTTGCTTACATTATAACAATCCCAATCCAACCACCATGGCATTGTCGCTTTTCCTTCGCTGATCATGTAGACTCATTGCAGCTTCATTTCCAGCAAAGAATAATTTAAGAAAAAATAAAACATGTCAAAAGACACGAAGCTTCAGTCGGAATTCCATCTCGATAATAACAATAGGCAAATTAAAGTTTTCCAAGTGTACTTTGCTGAAGCATCACGCATAGGCATGCATAAACTCTCTCATTTCTCTAATTCTTTTTGTTGGACTTGATTTCTTAAAATCACAACGTAGGTAGGCAACCTAAGTCATAATTTTCAAACAATCCTTATTTAGGTTTCATTTGTCCCTACAGTTTGTAGGTAGTTGGCCTGTGAATTCTTTGATCTTATTTTAAGTTGTCTGGTTCACTTGTCCTTTTTGACATGGAGCTGAGATCTCACAGAACTGTCTGTGTTCTCACTGATATCTCACAGGACTATTTGTGCCCGTTGAAGGGGATAAAAGGTATCGTTAGGGTTCAAAAAGAAAGAGAGGATCGGGCAGCCATCATTTTTTCTTTCTACTCCTCAATTCTCCTCAAAGGTGGACGTCACACTCACGGAGTGAAAGGAAAGCATAGAGGAGTGCCTTTTGGCTTTCGACAGAATTATCTAGCTCCCTTCTTCTGGGCTACGAGTCTGTTCTCCTCTTCATTGTCTTCCTTATCGCCAACTCCATCCCTATTTCTTACACCGTCGCCATCCTATTCGACCTCTGCCTTCCTCATACTTGACATGCACTAGCTCCCTCTCATCCGAGATTCCATGTCAACCACTTTGCCATCGTTTGCTCCTCTGTCAGTCTCTCTGAAAGATTCCCTTTTTAGATCGTTGTAAGGTGGTTGCCCTCTGCTTCTCAAGCCTCCTCTTCTCCAGATTAGTTTTCCCTGATTTAAACTCAGTCCCCAACATTGCTTGCTTGTGGAGAGATGAAGCATCAGTTAATCTTACAAACAAATGGTTTAGCCATCCTAATTACATGCAAGTAACTCTTCTTTCACGTGTTTGGAATTGCACAACTTTATCATATTTCTTATAGAAGACAAATCCATTCCCCCCATAGTTTAATATAACAAGAATAATTCATCAAGTACCACGAAAGAAACTGTATGATTCAATCTTGCTGGATATAAATCTTGAATGTGAGATTCTCCATTAGACACTGCATAGTCTTCTCATACATGCATGGAAAAGTAAGCAGCTAATTGTAAATGTGTTTATTTTTTTTATGAGTCGATTTATAAGTATATTTTTGCTAATACTTCTAATATGGTCATGCGGAAGATAAGTGAATCAGGTGTAACTACTATTGCTAGAGGGAAATCAAACATAGTATCTATAACCTGCTAAATTTTCTAGTGACTTTGATGTGGTATATGTTGGAAGAACTTGTTCTCTTATAGTTGTAGACAGGGGTAATGTTGCTCTTCACCAGATTTCTTTTCAAGAAAAGGACTGTGAATACCAAGATACTTTAGTATCAACACCATATATTATTATGGTCATTGGTGCAATATTTACAAGGTACATCTCATGTCTGTTTTAGTATGAATTTGAATCATTTATTTCCCAGAAGTTAAGGGGGGAGCAAAGAGAATGGTTTGTATAGGACTATGGGACGTAGATGGTGGATTTTGTACATATTTCTTCAAAGGTCACCGGGATATGGTCAACATCTTTCAAACACCAGATGTTCTCCAATAATATATAGCAAAGAAGGAATATGTCAGAATATATAGGGACTCTTCTTCTTCTGGAGGCACTTTGTTTCATGGGATGACGACAGACTCTTTCGGGGGCTCTCGTGTGTTTTCGACAGCCCAGGGACTACAGAGTGGAGGATTCTTCTTCCCTTTTGCTATCAATTTTTACTGCATTGAATATTTTTTTCTTTGCAATTATATACTATTTTTTATATTTTTCTCTGTTCATTTCCCTGTCTGACTTAAGCATTGAAGGACCGTAGTCGGGGATCCTGGTGGTGGTTGTTTGACGTGTGTTAATTTTGACAAGGACTTTACTGTTGCAGTTGGAGAGAACCCATCCTCGGCTACATAAGATCGGGGAAGAAAAATCTGGACCGCATCACTTCTTATGAGAAGTATAGTGATGATGATGGATAGAGAATAGTGAGAAGAGAAGAGAGAGTGTAGTGAAAACTCTCCTTATTGAAAAGATCGAAAGGGTTATCTTCTCACATCACTGAATTGAGAGTTGAGGCGTTGTGACATTGTGATGATAGTTTGATATTCGTGATTATCATCCCGACTGTGAGTTGTTCATGATCACAGTTGACATTTTCAAAGCTTTCTACATAATCAATTAAAGTATTCTATGAACTCATTCTATTTAAGGTTCTGAAGAAAATAAATATTTTTATATGCTTTCGTTGTAAGATTAGAATCAATTTTTTCTAACATTGGTATCAGAGTCAGATTAGAAATAAAGTTTTCAAAATTTAGAGTTCTAATCATGGATGAGTTTCATGAGGTCAGTAGTGCTCAACAATGCTTGACACTGCTTAGTAGTACTCGACAGTGCTTGGCAATGCTAAGTAGTGCTCAGTAGTGCTCGACACAAGTCGAGGTCAGCACATGCAGAAGTGTTAAGCACAAGCTGAGGTTGGCACAAGATGAGGTCATCACAAGCTGAAGTGCTCTACCAAAGTGCGCAGCACAAGCTAAAGTCAGCACATGCCAAAGAGCTCGACATGAGCCGAGGTGCTCGGCACGAGCCGAGGTATTTGGAAAAACTTTTAGTGATAGTTTAAATGTGATGCCAAGTAATGCTAGCAACATCCCAATTGATGTTGAGTACTGATATCGGGTGGTTCTACTTCAAAAGCCCACCCAAGACTTGTTGACCAATTCGGACTTGGGAAGCCAAGTCGGTAATCAACATGTTGATTGGGTAATCAGTGTGTCATGTCTAAAACCCACTCTAACTGAGTTAGATTTTCAAGTTGTCCAAAATCTACTAGGACTCGGCAAGCCGAGTCGAACTTCTAGAGTGGGTGAAGTCCACTCAGACTCAGCCTAAGTCGAGTGTCTCCGGAAAGACGACGAGGTACATCTCCAAGGCATGTAAAGAAGCGTTGTTAGTGATTAGTGGAGTGTGGATCCTCACAACGACACATAGGATTGCCTAAAAATTAGAATTATTTTCTAATTTGTTGAGGGTATTATGCTATAAATGTGATTGATTATAGGTATCGAATCTTAGTCTGAATGGTGAGATGCAATCTCAGATTATAGTATATGGTGTCCGTTGACTCATACACTCATCTTAGAGTTTGCACTCGAATCATTTTGGTCTTTTGATATTAAACATCAATTGTCACTTACATCTCTCTATTGTGTGACAAAGACATGACTTCAACAAGACTATCATACTCGATCTCATGAATGGAGACAAGTTGAATGGTAACAACTATGATATTGTCATCGGAAGGTTCAATTTGTATTCGAGGAACAAGAACTCGAGGAGGTTCATAAGCATGAGATGGTGGACCCTGAGAAGGGTACCATGACATAGGCAAGACAAGATCAGGAGATATATCATGCTTGCAAAAAGAAAGATTGCCAAGCTAGGGTAATCCTTCTTAGCAATATGCATGATGAATTGATCTCGATATATGAGCAATATCCTACTACTATGTAGGTTTAGCTTTCTCTGAAAGAGCATTTAGGTGCCCCGTTAGCCCCTAAGTTGAGGATGATGACCTATAAGTTCATCACATATAACAATTGCACGATCATACTATTAAGTAACATTTAATGCATATATCGAGTATGAATGCTTCTTTGAAGAATATGGGGAAGCCTATGTCAAATAAGATTCAAGTACTAGGAGTGATTTAATCTTTGTCTGACTCCTGGGATATAGTTAAGACATATCTCACACACAATGAGAGTATCTG
This sequence comes from Alpinia galanga, assembly GCA_037177395.1. Lineage (NCBI taxonomy): Eukaryota > Viridiplantae > Streptophyta > Magnoliopsida > Zingiberales > Zingiberaceae > Alpinia > Alpinia galanga. Next base: position 1,569,930 of record JBAMHZ010000081.1, read on the forward strand.
TACTTTCATAGATGTGAGTAGGCATTGTAAGCTCGAGGAGGAACACCAAGAGGTGACCAGGTCTAATTCAAGTCATGCTAACTTTATAGAGTCGAGTAAGGGCTCCTAGGGTACAAAGAGCAATTTGGCGTAAGCATGAGAAGAAGACCAAAGGTCATGGCAAGAAGAAGTCATTTGTAAAGATAGATGAGAAAGGACAGAAACACAAAAAGGAGCTAAAAATAGCAATGTATGATGCTATGTATGTGGTAAGCATGGACATTTTACACGCGAGTGTAGGGAGTGGAAGATATATCCTTCTTTATATGGTTTGAGTTATGTATCATCTAATGTGATGTTCGCTAACTCTTCTCTTTTGTGGATTATAGACTCATGAGCCACAAATCATGTAACTTGTAACAGAAGTGCATATATGGAATTTCATTGTTTGAGTCCTCATGCGAGAAGGTTATATGTGGGGAATGGAGCATTTGTGGAGGTGAGAAGGATTAACACTTGCAAGTTATTGCTACAAAGTAACCAAGTCTTGTATATCCATGACATATTATATGCTCCAGAGATTAGGTGGAATATTATATTTGTCTGATGTCTAGACGAGTTAGAATACAATGTTTTAATTAGAAACTTTAGAGTTTCCATCTATTATGACAGTTCTTTAGTTTGCTCCAGTTTAATCCATGAGAGAATTTATGTACTAAATTTGATTTCATTTCATGAGTTTTATCCTTCTTCTTTTATTGTTTTTGCATCTGATAGTGTAGTACATGATGTGATTGTATAACATAGTAGACTTGGCCACATAGGACAAGAGAGAATGAGCTGATTAGCAGTGAGTGGTATGTTGGGCTTGCTAACTAAGGTCGAGTTGCCCTTGTGTAAGTTTTCCCTAGCAGACAAAACTAAAGAAAACCATTTGAAAAAACAATGAGAGCTCAAACTCTACTGCAGTTGGTTCATTCCAACATTTGTGGACCTATAAACGTGAGAGCTCGAAATAGAGTCATCTATTTCATTACGTTTATAGATGACTACACACATTTTTGTTATGTCTACCTGATCTTGCACAAGTCTGAGGCACTAGAGTGCTTCAGGAAGTTTATTAGCAAGGTTGAAAATCAGCTAGACTAGAGGGTGAAAACTCTTAGAACTAATCATGGGTGTGAGTATCTGTCTGAACAGTTCAAAAAGTTATGTTTTGAGAAAGGCATTACGAAACAACTGACAATTCCTGCTATTCCTCGGTAGAACAAAGTCATTGAGAGAAGGAATATAACTCTATTAGAGATTGTGAGGTATATGATGGTGCATGCCAATTTACCTATCTCTCATTGGGGAGATGCGTTATTGATTGCAGCCTACATCCTTAATTGTGTTCCAATGAAGTACGTAATCAGTACCCCATACAAACATTGGACAAGGAAACAACTTGTCCTTAGCCATTTGAGGTCATGAGATTATGATGCATATGTTAATGATTCCTCACACTAGTACTGTAAGTTTGGCCCATGAGGAAAGAAGTGTATCTTCATCAAATACTCTGAACACTCCAAAGGATATTTGTTCCTAAGAGAATATACGGACAAGACTGTAACTAAGATTGAGTCTCGTAATGTCATATTTCTCAAGAATGATTTTCCTAAGAAAGGAAAAATCGATCAATACTTCACCTTTTGTGAGATGGATGAGCTTAATAGCTCAGCCAAGCCCGACAATGGGATTCAAGACCCTATTATGGATCTTGGTCCTAGCAGGAGTTTTACATCTGAAGGTGTGGAGGCTCTCTCTCCTCATAGTAGTCAAGGAAATATACCTCATTGTCATTTCCCGATTAAAGATGAGATTCTCATTGTGACTTCAAAGGATGACAAAGAACTGAGGACACTTAGACAGGCTCTCGAGGTTTCTACAAAGGACTAATGGTTTAAGGCCTTGTAAGAGGAAATAGAATCAATAAAAGTCAATGGGGGTGTGAACCCTAATTAACTTACCTAAGGATAAAAAGGTCATTGAGAACAAGTGGGTTCTCAAAATCAAGAGAAAGACTGACGGATTGATCAAGAGATATAAGGCTCATCTAATAGCCAAGGGTTACACACCGACAAAGGGCATTAACTACGATGAGACCTCTTCTCCTGTTGTCAAGTTTAAATCGATCCATTTACTTTTAGCAATTGTTACTAGTTTGGATCTACAGTTACACCATGAACATTAAGACTACTTTCCTTAATGGAAGTTTGGATGAGAAGATCTATATGGAACAATCCCCTGAGTTCATTCTAATAGGTTAAGAAGATAAAGTTTATCTACTTCGAAAGTCGATATATGACCTAAAGTCATCATCCAGGTAGTGGTACCTAAGATTTCATGAGGAGGTGATATCTTATAGTTTTACGATGATCACAAAAGATCATTGTGTCTATATAATATGGTTTGATAACTCTTTTATAATTTTGTCATTATATGTGAATGACATAATGTTGGTCGGGAACAACATTGAGTATCTAATAATTATTAAAACATGATTGTCATCCAGCTTTTGTTGAGATCATGTGATGCTAGAGGCTGGGGTGAATAGCGATTTGACTTGTTCTTTCAATTTCATTCATGTGCTCATCTACAAAACATTATACACAGTGAAAATAAAGTATAAACAAAAACAAAATAGAAGCACACTCACAACACCGAGATATAACATGGTTCAGAGATTTACTCCTACTTCACAACAATCCTTAAGAGGGATTACTCCTCTTGTAAGGTTTCACTATCTTCTCCTTTAGATGAATACCAAGGTGGAGGAAACCTTCTTACAACCTGTTCTTGTAAAAGGAAATAAAACCAAACACAAATGTAAACACAAATAAATTACAATATGAAAGAAACCTTTACACAATGAGATCTTTGCTTGATCATTGTTTGGTTACTTTGTAATGCTCCTTAAAGGTCTAGAATGCAAAAACACTTCCCCTTCAAAGTCTCCAAGAACCAGCACTTGAAATCCTTCCCAAAACCTCCTTTATAGAGTCTTCAACGGGCTGATTTTTGTCTACTAGTCGACTAGCCTTACCCCTAGTCGACTGGTCATGTGATCGTTGCACGACTGTGGCTCCAATGACATGATCCATGTCAGATTATGGTGCATCAGTTGACTGGTAATCATCATCATTCAATTGCTCCAAGCACCAGTCGACTATCCTACCCTAGCAGTCGACTACCAACTTTTCTGTGGCTTTGCACAGTGCACTGATCAACTAACCTTCACCATCAAAGGTTTTAGAAGAGGCCAAATAGATCCCACACTATTTTTGAAAAGAAATGACAAAAATATATTTGTAGCTCAAATTTATGTTGATGACATAATTTATGGCTCTAACAATAGAGATTATCTATTTGAATTCATATAACATATGGAAAGTGAGTTTGAGATGAGTCTTGTAGGAGAATTGACCTTTTTTCCTTGGACTGTAAATCAAACAAACAAGTGAGGGAATTCACATCCATCAATCAAAATATGCCTTGGAATTACTAAAGAAATTTAGTATAGAAAATTCAAAAGAAATCTCCACTCCAATGGCAACAAGCACCCACTTAGACAGTGATATAGAGGGAAAGCCAGTTGATTTAAAGCACTATAGAAGTGCCATAGGAAGTCTATTATACCTCACAGCAAGTAGACCCGATATAGTTTTTGCTGTGGGTATGTGTGCTAGATATCAAACGTGTGCAAAAGAATCACACTTGGTTGCTGTCAAAAGAATCATGAGATATCTTAAAGCAACCATCAAAGTAGGCTTATGGTATCCCCGAACTGAATCATTTGATTTAATAGGCTATACCAATTCCAATTATGCTGGATGTAAATTGGATAGGAAAAGCACTAGTGGGGGCTGCCAATTTCTAGGATCATCTTTAGTAAGTTGGTCAAGTCATAAACAACATTGTGTTGTTCTTTCCACAACCGAAGCTGAATATACAGCTA
>JBAMHZ010000081.1:1578712-1594029 GCA_037177395.1 Alpinia galanga
AGGGGAAACAGAGGAAGCTTCGGGGGGACCCCCCCCCCCCCACACGCGGATGCCTCGGATCGTCAAAGGCAGAAGATTCACCCTTTTTAAGGTAATGACCCTAACGGCCTGACAATGAGCCTCCTCCCTTGACATATGGCAACTCCCTATTGAAGAGGACAGAGAGGACGCTCACCCCTCATATAAAAGGACCGTTAGAAGCAAAGAAAAAGGGTAAGCAAACCATTATTACATCTTAAGCTTCTTCTTCTATCATCTTCTTTTTGAAAAACCAATCGGCTCTTAGTGAGGAAGGGTCGTAAAACCGAGAACCCCTGGTGGTTGTTTTAACCTCGTGTTACTTTGACAGGAAGAGGAAGACCAAGACCTTTACTGCTGCTGCTTGGAGAGAACCCATCCTCCGGGCCATCCTTAAGGAAAAATCTAAGCAGCATCAGTTATAAAAACATTTTCACCCTGGGCTACATCTTATATGTGCTTTGCAATTGGTAAAAGAACACCAAGTAATTCAATGCTGTACATTGAAAAGATACTGAAAGCTAAGTACTCAAGCTTCACTAAAGAATGCACAAAGGGATCAGTTTATTAGGAACATTTGCAGTATGCAGAATGAAGATTAACGCATAAAGCAAAAGACAGATCATTAACAGGAAGTTCCATGTTCATCCCTTGGTAGCAATGATTCAGTGTCCCAGTTTCATTACCTATACTTTGAAGGCCCCACCTAAAGATTGGATCTGTCCCGATATAGATTAAACAAACAATGAACGATCTGAAGTTTAGAAATATCACTTTAGAAAAAGTCGTTTTTACAAATGCTTATAAGCATCAGAGGACCAACAATGATGTCTGCTTGAGAGATTAAGAGCATCATAATATTGTAATGACCAAGCATACAAAACTATTAAACATATCAGATCATATACAACTACCACTTCCCCACTATAGAGGAATGAAGTAAAAGAAGATTAAGAAAGGAGCTCCACTCTTCTTACTTTCTCTTTATTTTCATGCTGAATACCTGGATCTGGAGCAGGCACCATAATATATGGCATCCTACAGCTTTCATGCCATGATTTCTGCCACAATCAGACTGGGTGGCTGCCAAACCACCTTTCCCTGCCTCCCCTCTCCTTCCCCCACAGAAAAAGTGATAGACCCCAACAACAACAAAAAGAAGTTAAAACAAGAGAAGGGCCCCAGAAAAACCTGGGTCCAGGAAGCCGGTTCCATCAATAGACTGCTTTGAAACACTCATAAGCAACCACCAAAACACAGAACCAGGAGCTCATTTTCACATGGTAATGGTATACCAAGTGACTTGCAAGTTCATTTAATTACTGTGGTCATCATTGCAACAGAATTTGAAACTGCCCTTCATCCCAGTAATGTATCGTCCATCTGCCAAGTAAATAATTTTAAGCGAATTACTAATGACATTAGATTTTGAAACTCATGCCCTCACTCTAAATTTTAGAATGTAAAAAAGAAACATAAAGTATATATGGCTTCTGAGTGGCAAATCCTATTGTTCTTTCCAATATGTTGAGTGTGTGTCCATGAATGCATTTGCTTGCAATTTATGTTTTTGTTTTTCAGATACATTCCATTTATGAGAAACAAAATTAAGACGAATGGTCAAACACCATTCCAGGCATATAGGAATGAGCTTGATAAGCAAAAAAGCATTTGTATGCATACAATAGTAACACATCAACTAAAATAGATAATCATCCTTAATATTACCTTATGTTTATGCTAAGGTGATGAAGCAAGAACATTAAATGAGTTCCTGGCTTGACGTTCCACACTTCGCAGATCATGAAGATGATCGAAAATTTCTTGAAGGAGATGAATTCCTTTGTCTCCTTTATTCAAGGAATTGATGCAATGCTTGAGGAACTCTCCATCACCCTCAAGAGCATCTAGCCTATCATAGAGGTTGTCAACCTCTTCCACAATTGTAAGATTCTGTTGATCTCCTATAGGATTTGAAACTGTTTCAGGTGTACCGTCAACTGTGTTGTCCTTAATGCACACATCATCTTCATTTTCATCACTCAATGCATCAAAGATAGGAAGAAGCTTCTTTCCTCGACAACCCATGCTCCTCGTTTCACTTTGCAGCTTTCTGCCTGCTTCTAAATTGTTTGAAAAACCATTTGCATAATCATGCATGTCACCTTCCATCACAGATTCTGAATTTTGGGGCTCTTCATCGTCCATTGTAATAAGCTTCCTTTCCAATGCCCTAAGTTGCTCAAGAATAGACAGCCTCTCTTCCTCAAAATCAGCCAATGATTCATTAAGGATGAGTAGGTGCTTTGTGGTGCCTTGATCTGTTCCTGAGCTTAATAGATCATCAGCAGGAGTACTTTGATGGTTTTCATCATCAACTAACTCATCTCTTTCATGGGTATCAAACGAGAGATCATCACTGTCTTGAGCACTTGAAGAGACAGAAGATGCTCCATACCTTCCATTGGCATGGTTTCCTATTTGTCTCCTCTCTTTCACTTCATAACGAAGCACTTTCCTTTTATATATTTCAAGTTCCTTCTCTAACTCTTGTTTCTCCTTCTCCCTCTTCATCATCATCTCATTTAGAAGATGCAAAGCTTCCTGGTCATACTCTGATTGCTCCTCCATCATCCGCTGATACTGCAATGCTTCCATCTGCATAGCAGCTTTCTCTTCTTGAAGCCTTGTTATCATTGCCATAGTTTGGTTAGCAGAAATAGCAGCTGCACTTCTCTCTTCCTCAAGCTCAGCATACATTGTACTCAGGGTCTTTCGTTCTTGTTGCAGAGCAGCTTTAAGTTGATCTACATTCAATGTATCCCAACCTTCAAACTCACTAGTAACACTTCCATCTGTGGACTCTGTCCCTAGTTCTCTTCTGCAGATCAAGAACCTCTTATTCATGCCATAAATACCATCAATATAAATTGGTGTCTCAGGTGCTCTCTCCTCTTCAATTTCATTGTTTTCTGAGGATACAGATATATGGCCTGCACTCCCTAAAGTAACTAGAACTGGTTCAGTTTCACTACTGACTGTTTCTTCGACATGCAAATAACAATTAGGCCAGCAGTGAAGAGCTTAGATAGTCGCATGTAATAGACAAATGTGTCGACTTAGAAGACAAGGCTAAAGGAATAATCTGAAACTCTTACCTGGTTCCACGGTATTCTTCTCATTATTGTTCAAAATGTCTTGATCTCGCATGCTTTCTGAAAGTAAAATCTGCATCTGAAGATGTTCGTCTTCAGAGTGTTGACCGTCATATATCGCACTCCCAATAGATATGTCACAATTAGCATCTGCGCCAATAAATTTAATATCTTCTCAGTTAAATCAAGTCGATAAAAGTTGGAAAAATATAGACAAACTTAACAACACTGAATAAAAAACATAATAAAATTGATTTTAAGTTGTTTTCTTAATAATGAATTATCCTACCTTTTGTTCCAGAAAGATCTTCCTCACTCGTTAATATTTTGGCTTGAACATAGACATCTTCAAGTTTAATAATCGATGTTACCTGACAAGTAGTGAATGGATAATCAAGCGAACAATAAAAAATGAGCTCTGACAGAGGAACAAGTGCAAAATTCTCTTAAAAGAATTTAGTTTGTTTCAATCCTTGAGTCTAGTACCTTTTCTTCTTCTGAGATATTTCCTATATCGTGAGTTATGAAACAGTGTTCAGCTCCATTTATCTCTTGTGAAATTGCTTCAATAGCTTCAGCCATCACTTGATTCACTTCTGAGGCTCTATCTGTCACAAAAGTGTCGATTTCAATGCTTCCAGACCTCTCTTCTGCAGAGGTCAATGTCTTTTCGTCCTCTGAGATGCATCTTTTATTAAGAGATATGGAGCATTGTTGATTTTTACATACGTCTGAATAAGTATTCTCACTACTTTCATTGATTTCCTTGGAGAGCAATGCCTTTTGTTCTTGAGGAATGCTCCGTGTATCAAGAGTATCAGCATTATGAACTTCTGATGTTTTCCCTTGAATGATAACTAAATTCCCATCGGCTGAAATCAATACACTTTCTTTCTCTGTAATCTTCCAAACATCAATAGCTCTGGCATGATGGTCCACTTCAAGTTCAAAGGAACTCTCCTCGAAGGGATTAATTCTATCTGGATCAGAAGCCACAAACTTTTTCTCTTCTGCTTCAACATCATCAAGCTGCTTCTGCTCGTCTGTACCAAGAACAGACATAAGAGGGATCTTGGTCATAGAATCAATTAGCTCAACCGGGACCAATCGATCCTCCTCTGTGCATATGCACATCGGCGTGGAAATGACAAATTCTTCTGAAGAGTCATCCACCAAAAGGCAGGCATCAGATAAGTGGATCAGGGAAGATTCTCCTTCCACAGCTTTCATGGAATCGAGAGCAGTTGTTGCGTCCCCTCCGCCCACATCCTCTTCATTTTTTTCCATCTGTTCCTCTCCAGTAAATCCGTCTGCTTGATGCGGAGAGACCAACTCCCACTCTTCCAACTTTTTACCACGCAAGGTGGCGTCGTTTTCAAGGTCTCGTTGGCCATCGACCGCAATAAGCTCGATCAAATCCCCCGTCCGCTCGTACTCCGTCAGACCCCAAGACTGCTCGAAGAGGACGTAGGGCGAGTGGAACCTGCTACCTAGGCCGACACCACAGCACGAGCATTGCAGATCCTTCACCTCCTCCTCGCTCCGCTTTATCCACCCTAGCACGGCCGCAGCGTCAGCTGAGCTCGACGACGTCTGGAAGCAATCCTCGCACATCTCCCCGACCTCCGCCAGGCTCCGGTGGCGTTCACAGTATCCCAACCCCGATACCTCGGCAGCATGGTCCGAGCACACGAGGTCGCGGTAGGCGTTCCGCCGCCGCCGGCGACGGCCATCGTCATCTTTCTCAAAGAGGTGGTCCACCCGGGAGCAGAAGACGCAAGGCGGTTGGAGACGAAAGAAGGCAGCGAAACGGGCGATGAGGTAGGCAAAGAGGGCGTTAAGGAGGAGGAGCATGATCAGCGTCCATTCCAGGACAGCGTACACCAGTACCACCGTCATCTTGTGGGTGTTCCGGTGCAAGAAAACAGCAAACTTGTCGGCAGCCATGGCAGTGTGGATGGCTCTCCTCGTATACACGGTCACTTGTACGGAGAGCCTACTTCGACGAGATGGAGATGGAAGATTGGAAAGGCTTCTAAGACGATGCGGGAGAAGAAAATAAGCAAACTTGCAAGGATGCAAAGGCGAATCCTTCAAGTCGGGAAGAAGAACAGAAAAAGAAGAAGAAGATGAAGGAGAAAAGAGAAAGCAAAGAGGAGCCTGACTGATACACGCGCACCAGTCGAACAAATTCTGTTAATTGAGTATTGCCTCATGTATTACATACACTAATCGTCACTAAATTATCCTCTCTACAAAATTATCCTCTTCGATTTCTTTTAAAAAAAATAAAATCTACGGAAAGGGTTTTAACTATAATACTCTATTAAGCAACTCTAATACTTTTGTTTTATTAACGGAATAATTAATAAAGCATTGGGAAAAAAAAAATTTGCATCGTTGCCGGCACATTGCAGGAGAATTCAACCTTTTAAAAAGTCACGGTCCTCAGACAATTTCAAATTTTAATATTAAGTGGCCCCGATCAACTCACCAGCATCACTTTTGAATCTTTGACGACGGACGTGGTAAAAAAAAAAAAATCTCACTTAAATTTATGGAAAAATAGATCAAAAAAGATAACGAACGCTTTGGATTCTGAAGAAGAAAAAAAGGTTTGGAATTTGGATGCCGTGCTCGTGCACAGACAGGGTTTTGCAATTGGATTTGAGGATGATTGAGGGCCCACGCTGCCCGAATCATTTGACGCCTTTCCAATTTCCTGGCCACAAGTAACGTGAGATTTAAGTCGAAGACTAACCCCTTCGCTCGTAAAGATGGATTGAAGCAAAAGGGATTTAAATAAATATCAAAGAATAATGATTCGCCATCTGTTATTAGATAAATAAAAAAATAAAACTAAATTTTTTTTAAAAAAAAAAAATACGCCGTCCTAAATAAATAGGAGCCCGAGCCACGTCCACCACCAGCATCAGGTTAAGTGCAGTTCAGCATGAACATCAGCATTATAATTTTATTCAATTAAAACGATTGACAAACTCAGCAAGATAATTAAAATAAAAATATAGCCTATCGGGGGTGGTTTCAGACTACCGACACCCCCTTATGCATAGCATATTGATATTACATATATGGCCCATGTTTTATTATGATTATTAATATTATTGGACAAGGCCAATAAAATAGATCCTGACTTCAAATCAAAGACCCTTCCATGAAGACAAAGGAGGAGTCTCTGATTCTCTCCATGTGCCCGTAGTAGAGGCATATCGATCGCCTTTCACGGCATCTGCTGCGGCGTACGATTCGAGTTCAGCCATTTCTTCCCGTGTGAGCTTCACTGAGAGAGCTCCAATATTTTGGTCGAAGTTCTCGACCTTGGTAGTGCCAGGTATGGGGCACACATCGGGACCTTGATGGTGAAGCCATGCCAAGGCTAGTTGTGAAGTGGTGCATCCCTTTCGTTTTGCCATTTCGTTCACGCGTTCGAAGATAAGTGCATTTTGAGCGAGATTCTCAGGTTGAAATCTTGGCACCATCTGTGGTTAGTCATAGGAAAGAACCAGTCACAGATATGAATTAAAATCATGTCGAGCGACGAGTGATAAGGCAATTAGTTATTTGAAAGAAGAAAAAAAATGATTACCTTTCGAAAATCATAATCGGTTAAAGTTTCAGCCAATTTTGGTCCAGAAGAAAAGAATCCCCTTCCGAGGGGACTGTATGCAACAATCCCTATGCCAAGTTCCCTAACAAATCGAATCCACAAAAGAATTAATATGAAAAAAAGATATATATATCTGTGTGTGTATAAAAGTAACATGCTTCACCTGCAAGTAGGAATTATATCTTCTTCTACATCTCTCGACCATAAAGACCATTCAAGCTGGATTGCAGTGATTGGATGAACAGCATGTGCTCTCCTGATTGTCGAAGCAGAGGCCTCAGACAATCCAATGTACTTAATTTTTCCTTCATGCACTAGTTTCTTCAGCTCTCCAATCTTGAATAATTGATTAAAAAAATTTATATAGCGTGATACACAAAACAGAGGAAAATTTTATGGCCAAATGATTCCTGCTTGAGGATAACACTCACCGTGACCTCGACGGGAACTCGAGTGTCGATGCGATGTTGATAGTAAAGATCGATGTGATCGATGCCGAGCCGCTTCAAACTGCCCTCACAAGCTGCTCTGACGTAGGCAGGCTCACCCCGAATGTCAAAGTTTCCACCGTCCAAGTTAATACCAAATTTGGTGGCCACTTCCACCTTTTCCCTCACTCCCCCTTGCAACGCCTGCATACATAAAGCTTATCCTAAGCACACAACTACTTGATTTTATTGAATTATATTAGCATATCAAAGTAGTTTGATTCTTCAATTTATAAGCACCTCTCATGCCTTGAGATTTCTCGCCAACTATAACTTTGCTTTTCAATAATGATTATGGAAGGTAAAGTGATAATTTTGCCCCCCCCCAAAAAAAAAAAGTGTATGTAGAGTTGGATATGGATCCCTTCTTTGTCCTTGATTTTACTTCTAAATATAATCCTCCCATTTTCTTTTGTTTCTCCTTCACTGTCTAATTTTGTCCCTTAGTCTTTGCAAAAGTATACTGTTTTAACTCATTAATTTAATTTCAATTGGCCATATGCAACAAGGGCAAAGTGACTGGCTGTGCTGTCGATTGACTTGGTCGACCATTCTCTTGAGCTTAAGAATGTTAAGGCTGTGCAAAGTTTGAACTTTGCAGAGTGAAAAAGTAGGCCAATTTTGTGAAGAACGAGAGGAGAGAAGATGAGTGAGAGTTCACTACCTTGCCGAGAAGGACCTCGTTGGTGTGGGGGCCGTACATGTCGGAGGTGTCGAAGAGGGTGACGCCGGAGGCGATGGCGTGGTGGATGAGGGTGATCATATCCGGCTCTGGCTTGGGAGGTCCGTACAACATGGACATGCCCATGCAACCGAGCCCCTGCCGCGACACCTCGAGCCCCTGCGAGCCTAGCTTCATCCGCCCCACAACCACCATCTTCCCTTCACTTCACTTCACTTCACTTCTCCCTACCCTTCCTCTCCAATGACAGAGCAAATTGTGAGGAGTCAGTGGATGCACATTGTTTGATTTATAGACTTTCGAAAGGCAAGTAATGTGCCTGATCCTCTACGCCATCTCTAAATCTCCTCCCATTTCCCAATTGGTCAACGAGCGGGTTGACAAAGGAAGGTTCCCGGAAAGCGAGATGAATTGAAAATTGCGAGATAAGATTTTGTCAGAAAAATCTATTAGAACCTTCTGCGGAGGAGGGTTGAAATCAAAGATCAACAATTCGTTATTCGGAAGTAGGAAAAAAGGGCACCAAAATGGGAAAAAAAATATCGCAATATTGCCCAAGTCGTACGCACAAGGTGCGAGTGCCATGAATTTAACCGTATATAAAATAATATAAAATTTTTGTATTAACAATTCCTCTCAATTGTTTCTATTAAGAAAAAAGATAAATCAGAAACTCAGATATAATAAATATAAAGGAGAAAATCAGTCGCTGATCTAGAATTATAACCTCTTTAGGAATTGACCTCTATCGATTTAAAAATTATCCATATACATTTACCAACCAAGTCAACCCTATAAACTAAATTTAACCAGATATAAAGCTTCCTTCCGGAGTATCCGGAGAACAAATGGCCCACAAGATCTTCTTGATTTAACGATGTTGCGGATTTAATCAAGGGTCTCACTCCCTCCGTCAAATCTAATCTAATATATATCGTTAATAATTACTTTGTTAATTAAATACTAGTGGCCAAAACTTAAATCCCGGCGGATCAGAAACTAAAAATAACTCATCTTGGCACACAGTAAGGTGTTGACCAAACAAACAGTTGCGCCATCGACATTTGCAATGGTGCCTATGGAAACCTTTACTCTAGAGTTCTTCACGCACTCTTAACACCAATCTGAAGATGACTAACGAGTACTTGTCATTGATTGAGGCAAAAAAACAAAAAAAGGGCCTTCCTTGTTAGAACACGTAACAAGGAACGCTTTCCTACTGTTGGATCCGACAGGTTTTCGGAGTATGGGTCAAAATTTTCCCATTTCGACAATTCTTAGATCAGAACTATTTTTTCTCTTTACTTGGAACACTATCCCTCAAGTTCCTTGAGCTACAATTTAGTTAGCTTTGCTTCCTCCGTAATCACCCAGATGCTGACTTGTTTGCCGCTTTATCACTCTGTTTCATGCACAACTGAAATCTTTTCGCGAGAAACACAAACCAGGATTTCCATGCGATCATATCCACAAACCATAGCCCGCTTTATAATCTTATTGAATACACCCACATACTAACATGCTGTTGTACTAAACGGAAGGCTGATCATGTATTACATTACCAGCCACAACAACATTGCCATCAGCAGATCCACATCACACTGAGGAAGCTGGATAGAGTGATATTTAAGAAGATAGTTATATATAGAAGAAGCATGGGTAGCAATCATGCAGTAGCAGCAGCAGCGGAGGCATCAGCTGGAGTACCTTCCTCCCAAAATGAAGTCTTTTTGCCTGTCTTTGAAACAGTTTGAAGAACAGCTTCAGGTTGTACATTGCCTTTGACAGTCACTTTCTGCCCCTTCAGATCCACATCAAATGATTCAACACCTGAAAAGCAGTGCACACAATGTCAAATCTAGTTGAAATGATATTTCATTTTACTAATAGGATACATGTCATGCCTCCTGAGCCATTAATAGAGTCAGATGTATGAAATCACTTAATATGGCAGCACGAGTTGCTATTGAGCTTCTCATGGTCGTGAATACATTGCAAACAAGACTAATGAAACAATAAGCTCCAAGAAAGTCAAACATCTAGAAATAATAAAGCAAAGAGAGCATTGACCTTCCATTTTGGTAAGAACCCTCTTAACAGCTCCAACACAACCTTCACATGACATATCAACCTTAAGGACGACAGTCTGCAATACAGAATTACATCAATTATGCAGACATCAGATACAATAAACATCTTCAAGACTAGCATCTTAACCCAATAGTTTGTCACCAAATCCAACGTAGCAAAAAGTTGATATTTTGTCTAAAATTTAAAGGAGAAAAGGAAGAAATAATACAGATATATGAATATGAAGAAGACAACTGTAATTGAACTAAAAAGAAGCATCTGATCCTTCAATTTTTCATAGAATTAGAAAGAAGGAATATATAGAGAGAGCATGGGTACTGTACAACAACGAGTCACTGGAAAATAAAACATCACCAGAAAAGAAGCCATTGTTTTTCAAAGAAACAAAAAGAAAAGTACAAAATTTAATACCGCAAAAAAAAAAAGTCATGGTATGAAAGCAAGGGTTGAAATTTGTTAAGTGCTAAGCAGTTTTTCATGTTGAATGTCTCAAATTAAAGAAGACAATATGAAAGGTATTCCCATCACACTGAACTGAATTTGTGGCAAGAGAACTAATGGACACCTTGAAGAGCAAAGTACAAAATCAATTGGCTAAATCATGCCAAGAAGCAACCAAACAATATCTGTGCAATGTTATTCACAGCTAATAAAGTCAGACCCTAATTGATATTTCTCCTATACTGTAAATCTTAATGTCTAGTTGAAATAAGCCATATCTTAACATTATTGAGAAACCAAGATCCTCAGCAAATAAAATATTTGCTATCAGCCATATATATATATATTTCTAAGCAGCCAAAACAAATCCATTTAACAAAACAAAATAATAGCATAATCCCTTCATATCTTGTTGTTGAGTAATGGACAACAAAAGATCATCTTGTGCTTCGTACTTTTTAGGAACATGAATAGTAAATGTAGAACAATTAACTCTATGCAACACCATTTTTGATCCGTTAAAAAAATCTGCCATGTTTCTGAGGAAGTTAATATCTACAACTAATCATTCCAAGATATATATAAATGTCACGGATTTTCTATTTCCCTACATGAGTCAACCCCTAAACATGTAACTTTTGTACTCACCTGAGAGCTTTGTATGTAAAGGCAGAAAAGGGAGAGAGAAAAAATCTTATGTAAAAACGAAACACCAACCCGTAATCAATAAAATTAAAATAATCCTCCTTTCCCCCTAAAAAATCGGCAAATTAAGATTTTGAGCGTAACCAGAAGTCAAGGCCAACCATCTCAAACCCTAGTCTATATCCGATTTCTTAGAGATAGAGAGAGAGAGAGAGAGAGCTGACATATCGATGGCGGAACCGATCACGCTCGGCATAGAGGGATTATACAACATAGATAAATAACAACGGGAAGCCCCAATGATCTGAAGGCACTAAAAATCAAACCTCAAATCACGGAGACAAAATAGCCGGGGAAGATTGAGAAACTGTGAAATATAATAGAGCAATCGATCCTTCGATCCACTCTTGTTTCCGTTAAAGAGATCGAATGAATACCTGCGACATCGGGGGAAAAACAGGGGGAAGGACGCCTCTGACGCAGCGCAGTATTGGGGACGCGCAATGGAAAGTCGAAACTACAATGTCATTTTATAAAAAGCAAATGCCATTACATTTTCACATCACTCCTATATTTTCTAACTATTACTTTTGCGCAATTATTAAAATGGATAGGGAGGGCCTGAGCCCTGAGGGATGCAATGAAATGGATGTGTGAACTTTGTAGGGCAAAGTGATATTTACGAATTGAGGTGGAAATTGGCAATCTTTTGAGTAAACAGAGCTGAGACGGTAAAACAAAGGATACCCATCCATTCGAATACTTACTTGCACACGTGGCAAGAAAGCTTGATTAAAGTAAAACGCCGTCACTTGCAACGAAATTTGCGGCCCCAAAATACACCCAATGTAATTATTTAATCACACGGTTGTCGGCGACTCGCCGCGTCACCCGCGCCCAAATCCCGCCGCTAAACGTCGCGATCAGCCCTGGTGCAAATTTTACCGGTCGCAACTCATCAGCAACCTCGACGTCGAACTGCCTCAACACGGCGACCACCACCTTCCGTATCTCCACCAGCGCGAGCTCTTTGCCGAGGCAAACCCGATTACCAGCCTGGAACACAGGGTACTTGAAGAGGCTCTCCGCGGCGAACGCTTTCCGGCGGAGCCACCGCTCCGGCCGGAACTCGGCGTAGTCGGTTCCCCATATGCTCTCCATCCGACCCATCGCGTAGGGGTGGTACATCACCCTCGTCCCATGGCCCACGAAGGTCCCGTCTGGAAGCACGTCATCTTCCACACACCACTTGGAGTCGAACTGCACCGGCGGGTACAGGCGCATGCTCTCGTGGATGGCCGCCTGCACATAGTCTCGGCTGGAAGAGCTCAGGTGTTCCCCGCCTGCGTCTATTTCCTCGCCAAGCCTCGCAGCCACTTTGGGGTTGCGCGCGAGGAGCAGGAAGAGGCCTGTCAGCGCGGAGGCGACAGCGTCGCGCCCCGCGAGGAGGAAGCTGACGACGATGTCACGGAGGAACTCGTCATCGTCCGGCACTGAGCTCATGAACAGCGAGAGCAGGTCGAGATAACCTTCGTAACCCAGCTTCCGCCGCTGCCAGATCACCTCCTTTGCCAGCTCGTTGATCATCGAGATCGCATGACGCAGTTTCCTCTCTGATCCCACGTTAAGTATCCGCTTCAGTTTCCACACCGCCGGAGCCACCGCGGCGCCCCGCATCGCCGATAATCTCGAAGCAGTGTCAAATGTCGCGGCAAACTCCTCCATTGGTACCGGAAGCTCGACACATCCCCTCTCGAGCCCAAACGAGATCCGGCAGATGGCGTCGAACGTGAACCTCCGGAACACGTCCTGCAAGTCGATAATGCTGCCGGTCTCGGCCGCCGCTGCGAGCCGCGGCAGCATGGCAGAAGAGATCTCCTCGGAGACGATGGCGGAGGCGTACTCTCGCACGTTGACGCTGCCGAGCGCGAGGCTGGCCACCTTGCGCTGGAAGCGCCAGGCTTCCCCGTCAACGTTGAAGATGCCCTGGCCGAGGAGATCTCCGAGGATGGCGGAGAAGGGCTCGCCCTTGGGGAAGTTATCGAACCGGGTCCGGAGCATGTACTCGACGTTGGCCGGATTGGCTGTCACTGTTTTGCCGAGCACGTGGATGTGAATGGTGCCTGTCGGCGACTTCTGCAGCAGGTGCGCGTACCAATCGCTGAGGTTGTCGAACTGCACCGCCCACGAGCCGCGCAGAGACGCCCGACAAACGTGGCAGCAGCACCAGGGGCGCTTCCGCAGCAGCAGCAGGACCGTCGCGAAGGCGAAGAATCCTGCAGCGAATGAGAAAAAGACAAAGGCGAATTGGCTGGTTCCGAATTCCACCATTGCAGCTCCAATTACTAAATCAGTTCACAACTGGGCCGGCCTTGAGTGAGGAAACGAGCGAGGCTGGCCACTTGCTTATAATGGCGTGAGGTGGATTAATTGATCTAATATACACCTTGTGGAAAATATTTAATTGAAGCTATAAAGACACGTGAAAGGGATGGACAAATTAAATGTGGTTTTTCTCTCTTGTCAATTCTCATGCACTGTTTTAAGGCATAGACTATAGCTTCGAGTTTTTCTGGGCAATTAAGTCACGAGGAAATCGTGATCAGAAAGGGGATGGGGCAGTGTCGGCTCAATACTCATCCTCAGCGTGCATCGGACAGCACGCGTAGTCATTTTCTTTTAACATTTATTTTCTTTTGCCACAGCATTAAAAATCGATTAAGATATCTCGCGAATCATTAGTTTTTTTTTTTTTTTACAAAAATCAAAACAGCTCTACACGTTTAACAATCGTCAAATAAATATATCTTTTTCATATAAAAATTATCCACGTTTAACAAATCATCAAATAAATATTTTTTTATAAAAATTATCAAATTTATATATCGTCATATATTTTAATTTCAGAATAACTTTACTTTTAATATTAATATTATTGCAGTAGCTATTATAAAATATAACATTTACTTTTAATCAAAATTATTATATATATTATACTATTATATCAAAATATTCTTTATCAATTTGTTCAAAATTATTTTTAACTTTGTCAAAATCATTTTAAAATATTTATAATAGTTATTTATCTATTAAGTAACTACTATAATATAATATAATATAGTAGTTCTAACAGTTAATTATGTTAT
Source organism: Alpinia galanga (assembly GCA_037177395.1). Classification (NCBI taxonomy): domain Eukaryota; kingdom Viridiplantae; phylum Streptophyta; class Magnoliopsida; order Zingiberales; family Zingiberaceae; genus Alpinia; species Alpinia galanga. The sequence continues at coordinate 1,593,007 of JBAMHZ010000081.1, forward strand.
ATAGCAAAATTTTAAAGTAATTTTAATCAAATTAAAATGATTTTAAATATAATAATTTTAATTAGACTAAAATTAATGTTGCATTTTATAAAATTGTAGCAATTAATTAGTCATAGTTGTGGTATGATATTTGAAATAAAACATACAGTGAGATGTCTATTTGAGTATTTTTATAAATTAAAAAAAAATCATTAAACGTAGGCCGCTCTTTTGATTTTTCTTTTCTTTTTTTTTTTTAAAAAAACTATTCCACGGGGCTTCATGTAACACATGGGATAATTCACGAGAAGTTGAAGTGCTCGACTCGGTGGCCAGCGCAACAGGATTGTTGCATAAGGCGTGTCTGGGTTGTCGCGGGGTCAATTTTCGGGTAGTCCGTGGTTTTCCGCCGAACTAAATCGGAGTTTTGCAGATGCGCATGCGGCCATGTCATGTTGTGCTTTTATTTTATCGTTCCCCCAAGAGTGTTCTCTTCCCCAGTGGCACTCCTTTCAGAACTGTGGGGATGAATTGTCTATGCCATTCCACTAGGAGCATACAATCGGTATCTTCCAAATTCAAGCTTCAAACCATGTCATCACTATATTATATCAATTGTTCAGCTCACCGTCGAGGAACATAAATAATGATACATTATATTCCTCTATAATGATTCCAAGACAGTTCGTTGTCACTTGGATTTACAGACCATTTACAAATCAGACAAATTATTTTAAATACTAGTGTATTACGTTGTAGATTTGTATTATATATTGAATATGGAGAACTAGTTAATTCATTTTTATTAGCATTGATGAGTTTTTAACCTAATGGATTCAATATATATAAGATAAAGTATGGTCCCTTAAAGTTAAGGGAATCGAAAATTTTCCATCCGATAGAAAATTAATGCAATCATTGTCCTAACTCCAATACAAGATTCATACACTGTGAACTTTTTCAATTTTCAAGATCGCCAAACTACTTGAACTGCAGTGAGACGATGACAATGTCTCTGAATTTAGATTCAATTGTATGCGTCTA
>JBAMHZ010000081.1:1594129-1612479 GCA_037177395.1 Alpinia galanga
ATTTTTATATTGATTTGATATTTTGTATATATGGCTAATCATTATTAATTTCCTATCAATTTGGTATTAGAGAAATTTTTTTTAAAAAAAATAGAGAAAATGATGAAAGAAAAAGGATGAGGCGATGATCTCTAAATAATTTGATTAATTAATTAAATTATTTTATTGCTTATCTCAAAATATTACATAATGACTCTGTGTATAGACATATAAAAATACTAAATTAATATAAAAATTATTAATGAGTCTAATAACTTATTCTAATATTTTGAAAGGGTAAATAATAATAAATCTAATATCTTAATCTAAATTATAATATTAAAAAAGAAATTAATAACATATTTTGAAAAGGTTATTTGAATAGGTTTATTTAGAATTGTATCATTAATAACATAATGATCTTTTTCTTCTTTTTTTTCTTTGGATGATATACATAAAATAACTTATTATGATATGCACCAATTGAGATCTTCTTTCGACAAAGACACATTACTTAATTTTTATGATTCTCTTTTAAGTTTGAAAAATTCCTTTGATAATGAAGTGTATTATTTTGAATCGTCATTGAAAATTTATAAGAGTCTCTCCCTTCTCTTATTAGCCTTGTGATATTCTTGTACTTCATTAATTTTCGATCCAAATTAAAAATAATATTTCTCTCTCTTTTACTCGAGTAAGAGAGAAAAAAAAAAGAGAATTTTGACATAAGAAAACAAGATTATTAGATCTAATATTTTTTTTTCATCCATTTTATTTGGCGAGGTGAACAACTGTAAGAAAGTAAATATTGTGCTTATGAGATAATGTTTCGTCCACTTTCATCCGTACGTTAAGTGTAAGTGATGGAGATTGTGAATTTTTTAGGCTAATGAATTCTCTAATTAAGCCTAGAAAAATATTTGTGATTATATATCGACTTCACCTTAAGTAATTTTGAGACCCTATGGCTGTGGATCAACAGCCCATTAATTATACTGTTAGCATTACCCTTTTTCATGTGTTGGCTTCCTTCCGATCGACCTGCAATCATTCCTAGCTTACTTATCTTCACAATTTTATATCTTCTATTAGTCTTCTTTCTTTCTTTCTTTCGTTTTTTCCCCTTCTTTTGAAAAGCAAAATTCTTGATCTGAGTTTCCTTTTTTTTTTCCTTTTCCCCATTGTTCCTGCTGTGTGCTGAGGCAGCTTGGCCTGCTCATGAATTATAAGAACAGCTTGGCATTGTCCGACTATCAATCGACTCGAAGACGTACGTTCTGGCAGCTAGCTAGGGGGAAATATATAGAAGATGAGAGATCTCATCGAATCAAAGTTTGCAAAGAAGGTAAAAGTTCCCTATATAATCTGGGACTTTGAGGAACCATCTCAAGGTTTACAAGGAAAAAATGGAAAGAAAAGGAAGAAGAAGAAGAAGAATAAAAAAAAAAGGCCTGTTCTTTGTTAAAGATCGTACTGTTTGTCTGTTCATCACTGCAACTTAATTTAAAATTTTCTGATTTTTTTGCATGGTCGTTCAGCTGCTTAATTAGTGTCGAAATGGATCTTTGGCTTTGGTTCAAGACTGTGATTTGGTGCACCATCGGACGTCCTCAATATATATATATTATTAAGCATATATAAGCAGTAGCTGCATGCTACGTTCACTTCATTGCTTGGCGTCGTCCTCAGTAATGCACATGCAGGCCTGAGCATGACTCAATTGGACTCATGTATGGCTCCAAGTCGATCCATGCTCGGCCCTACGCATCACTCACTGAGTTTTACTTCGTCATGTAATTTAATTAATTAATAAAAATGGGTCGATTCAATTCTACTTGACCATGCAATCCAGTCTGACCCTCGTCAAGCTCTACTTTTGACCAATTCAAACTTTGTCTTGATCCTAGCTCCGTAATATCGAATTGGTCCACTCGCCATATATTTTTATTTATTATATATTTTTTTTTAAAAAAAAAAGGCGACAAATAGTTACTCGCGTCATAAGATTATTAATTTACCAATTCCATAACTTAAAACGATCCACAAATATAGTGTTTATTTCGGAATCATGATATAATTATTTACTAATTCAACAAATTAAATCAAGTGATGCTATTAGTCTTAAATAGATATTTAAGCATAGTTAGAGGAACAAGTAAAATTAATTAATTTTCTAATGAAAAAGTATACATTTAAAATTAAAGATGGATCGATAAAACCCATTACAATAATTTTCCAGATTTTTCACAACGCAATTTGATTTAATCCGATTTTAATTCAAAAATCAAATCAAAAATTAATTCAAAAATAAAATACACCAATACTAAAAACTTCCTTACGTTACGTGTAATGTTTTTTCTTATTTACACACAAAAAAAGGTACCATCATCACATACATTTACATAATATAAATTATATTTCCAAGAAACAAATAATTATTCTAAGCTCGAACAAGATAAAAAGAATTAAATAATGAATTGAATAACTCAGTCAGAATTTTTTTTTTTAAAAAAAAACAAACTTCCTTAAAATTTTCAACTTCCGAAGAAATTAGATCGCAACAGACATTTTGAAAAGAAAAGAAAAGAAAAACTCTTCTGTCTCATTAAATCTATAAATACACACCTTGCTTTAATTAATTCATCATCTTCTAAGTGGTGTGTTGCTTCTGCCCCTGCCTTCGCCTCGTCATCTAATCGTAGCAGTTAGTTCATAAGTTTTGATTTTGATTCTTGAAATTTTGTGTTCGATTCCTTATTAGCTGCTGCTGGAACAATCTGACTGCAGGGAAAAATATGGACGGCTCGGGTTACAACTATTCGTTGTCATTTTCAGATGAGAGGAAGAAGACGACGAAGATATCCATCGACGTGGAGAAGCCGGCTGTGGACGTGAGTGCTCGCGTAGAATCGTTTTCATCCATGTGTTTTACAATCGATAGCAGTCGTAGCTAGCTAAAAACTCGTCGGAACTTGTATGCACTGCAGACTAAATTGCGGCTGGGCTTGACGATCGGCAAAGACGATTGGCCGGCCAAAAATGGAAATTTAGCGCCTGAAGAGGACAACAAAGCGGTACCCGTGGAAGCGAAGCGAGAACTGGAAGCCAAGCTACAGATGGTGAATGAAGAGAACAAAATCCTGCATTTGTCATTAAGCCACCGCACCGCTGAGAACGACCGCCTCCGTAGCCAAATCGCCCTTCTGGAAAATCAGCCTGAAAGCCATCAAGAAGACGACCTACTCCCGGAACAACGACAACTTGCCATCGCCGAGTCGTCCCACTCCATGGCGGGCGGTTCTGCTGGAGGAGGGTCTGTGCTGTTGGCCAGCCACGCAGCCGAGGTTGCAGTGCCATCCGAATCCAGAAAAGGCAAAGAAAAGATTGAATATCGTCTGGAGAACGATGAGAACCAGAACAAAAAGCTCAAGCTGTATCCTAACAATTCCGATGAGAACCCGCAAGAAGCAGTCCAGATGAGAAAAGCTCGCGTCTGCGTGCGAGTCAAATCTGAAGCAGAGAAGGTAACATCGAGTCGACAAATTGATGAGTTATATACATTTTAATTGATTCTAATTTGATGGGGTTAACCAAATAGAATCAAGATGGTTGCCAATGGAGAAAGTATGGGCAGAAGACGGCTAAAGGAAACCCGGAGCCCCGTGCTTATTACCGCTGCTCAATGGCCAAAGAATGCCCTGTTCGAAAGCAGGTAGTTTTTTAGTCAATTCTCGGATGATCTTTGTCTCTCATTTCATTTCTCCCATGGATATGTTCAATCGATTCCACTAATGGTGAATTTATAGGTGCAAAGGTGCTCGGAGGACAAGTCGGTTTTGGTCGTCACGTACGAAGGCGCTCACAACCACCCACTGCCGCCGGCGGCTTTAGCGATGGCGAAAGCCACCTCCGATGCCGCGGCGATGATATCGTCGGGCTCCATGCAAAGCGGCAGCATGTTGATGAACCCGTTGATCTCCTTCCCCTACGGCAACGCCAGCCTCTCCTCCTCTGCGCCGTTCCCCACCGTGATGCTGGACCTCACGCGAGACCCCAACAACCTGGACTTTCCCTCCGGCCAGTTTCTGCCTCTGTCATCCTCCGTCGTTGGCGGTGCTTCCCGAGTGGCGGCGGCGCAACCCAATGCCCAATCGTCGGGGCAAGCAAGCAGCGCTAACGGCCTGCCGCCTTCTGTGCTGGACACGTTGAGCCAGAACGTGATGGTCAATGCCGACTTCACGGCTGCGCTCCATGCGGCCATCATTGCAGCCATCAACGGCGGTGCAGGCCCAAGTAATCGGCAACCGGCAAACAATAGCTCTACCAATGGTGGCACTGGCTGCGACGCTAGCAGTTCGACGAGCTCGGATTAATTTATCACAGACCCAAACTATGCATGTCGACAGCTTTTGTTTGTCTCTGTTTTTACATTTCTGTATGTTCTTTTTAGTTTAGTATTATTATTATTATTTTTGCTTTGTCTGATTATCAGTTATTAAAACTGAAAATAGATTATTTTCTTGGGAAACAAATTCAATGGAGTTCATCTTTCGATACGTATCCAGCATTTGGTATAACTATGTTATGTGAGTTTGATAGTTTAGATCAGATTGAAAAATTCCTTAATAATTTTAAATGCCAAATTGAGAGATTATAAACAGTGAACCAATATTAAAGCAAAGTGGAGAAAAAGTACTACAAGAATATCAACCATCAGCATAATTTTGTCAAAATTTAAAATTTTCATAATAGATTTAATAATTATTCTTCGGTGCTATACGGTAAAAATCTATTTATTTTTTAAAATCATTAAGTCGACTCCCATTTTAAATATTAATCTAAGGGACAACTGATGTATCCGTCAGCTCTTTACCCCAAATTATTGTTCTAAAAATAATTTTATTTAAATTGTCCCTATTTTATTTAGAATTCTCAAACGTACAAAAGTAAACAATTTTACAAACTCTTCACTTTTACGATTTACTAATTTGAGATAAATAAAAAAGCATTCCTATCTTCCACCCTATAAATTGTAAACAATTAGTCTAAACTTTAAAATGCATTTTTGTTAAAACAAAAAAATATATTAAAAAAAGAAAATAATTTCAATAAACTATTAAATCATAAGGACATAATGCACATATTAGAGGTGAAAGAAAAAAAGTAAAGACAAGACCTTAATTATTCAGATCTTGTCAAGAATATAAAAGGGCAAACAAGACTCTTGACCTGTGCTGTCACGAAATATTTGAATCTGACAATTAGCAAGTTTTCTGGATGACATTTGCAAAGCCAATTCACAAAGCTGTCAACTCAGCCTTGACAAGAAGGATTTTAGAAATCGGCAATGCCACCACATATCAAACAGTAGTTGCAAGTTGCAATATATTTCTTGTGAGAACAAAAATCCAGACTTATAGGTTGCATCCTTTGCCATCTTCTCAAAGAAACTAGATTAGGGAGGAAATTTTCACAAGAGAAGTACGAGTGACCATCCCATTAACTAGTCTATTCAATCAAAGGAAATTACAGACAGGTTTCATAATGCATGTTGCTTTACTGTTGTCTAGTGTATGATTTTAAATCATCTGCTATTTGGCTATGTTCGGAGCCAAGGGCAATGCTTGCCCAATTTGACGACCTGTGAACAATCCTTGATGGAATCCGATCACTATCTTCGCCTCCAGATGCTTCATATCCATCACTGGTTGATCTTGACAGCTGAATACCCTTAGGTGGAACATTGCCTAATGCAGAAAAAGAATTCATGCCTTGTACTTCTTCAGTTCCTGATGAGGATATCCGAAATGGATGGAGGTCAGGAGAGTCCAAACTGCTCTCGGGGGAAGAGGAAACAGCTCTGGTCAATGACATTGGCATGCTCGGTCGAAAAGCATTCCTAGCTTCAAGCTGAAGAGGTGCTAAACTGGTGGATGTCTCTGGAGCCAGGTCACTTGCATTACTATCAGTTGCACTAGCAGAAATTTTGGCAAGAGGTTCAAGAGGAAGATCCACAGGAACCCTTCCCCTTTTGTTGATTCTCTTTCGATTATCAGACCTCAGGGCCATTCTTCCACTGGCACTACCAACACTGCTCTCTGTCTCTTGCTCCTGCAGAGTTTCTTGTCTAACAATTGGCTGCAGTACCTTGGATCTCTTCCTTGCCTGGGCAGCAGCTTTTGAAACTTCTTCAGCGTTAAGGCGTGAAAGTGTCCATGGATTAATTTTGACAGTTCCAGGATTTCTTCTCTTCACTGGTTCCTCAGCCATCTTCTTGTTTGTGTGATTTGCAGATGAGCCAATTTCTGGGGGTACTACATCAAACTGGGAAAAAGAGGAACCTTAGAATGACTCTTGAAAGCAAATGCTTAGCAAAACATAAATAGAATAATTTATTTTTGGCATTATGTTAGTTAGGAAGTTACAAAATGCCACTGTCTGTTTAAGTTAGGCCTAAATATAGCTATCTGCTTTATGTTATAGACTAGTTTGGGCAAACACAAAGCCTGGAAGTTTGGGTAGTTCCATAATTGTATCCAACAGCAATCATTGAACCAGAACTGATGTCAAAAATGCCTTTAGTCACCTCGTGATGTTCTCCTCTATCAATTTTCTTATTGCAGCCCATGGCTCATGGCACAAACAACCCTTGAGCTCCCTATTCACAATTCACTGGTGAAGAGAAAGGGTAATCTGATACCCAGTTAATCCCTGGATATACCATCCATGAATCTATAATACTTATTCACTTTGTGGGAATGCCTTTTATCTTATGTATCCCCATATTATTCTCTCTACTTAATAAGGGACCAAAGGATGAAATACACTTAAACATTTGGTTCTTGGAGTACTAGCACCTGTGAAACTTTGTTGATGGACCTCAGTAATAGCTAAGTGGCTGTGATAGAATCAGGACTTAACAAGGAAGATATAGTTCATGTGCAAGCCATAGAACGACTAGCATAATCTTGAACTAGAATTTCTGTAACAGAATCAAGCTTAAGTTCTACCATGAGATTGACAATCATTTACACAATTTAGCTGAAGCAAGGTAAAAGTTCAACTTGCCAATACTGATTCACAGTCCTAAAATTGAAGATGACAATCTATTGTCTTCCAACACCCATGTGTTGTGGAAATAAATATATTAAAGAACTGTAGATATTATCCTATGATTAAATTCTCAGAAGTTGCCAATGGAACGTGGATGCAGTTCCATTTATGAATAGCTAATGATCAACTAAGCTAATTATTAGTTAGCTTTCCAGTGAGAGTTTGAATAAGAAATCACATGCACCTTTCATGTTTCTTAGTTCAAGAAATCCCATAAAAACTGGTTAATGATAACAACATTAACTACCATATTAAAAATTCCATTGCATCTTTCAAAATGAAGGGGAGCATTGATGCAACAGTAAAGTTGTTGAAATAATATCTTGCAAAGCAAAATAAGACTATGTACAATAGACTCTTTTCCGGAACCCCACATTCTTTATGCACCAGACTGCCCTTTTATTGCATCTTTCAAAATAGGTTCACAAGAAACAAATCATCTAAAGAGGTCAATGCATGAAAATAACATTCAAACAACACACTAAGCACCATCTAGAGGTCACACCTAAATTTGCTAACCATTGAACCAAATGAACAATATGCAAGTGGATTACATTTTTAGTTCAATTTTTATTAAGAGATATCATAATGATGAACAAGGAGAAATGAGTAAAGCGCTTATAAAGCTACACAACTAGTTTTCCTTCTACCAAGAAGATCAAACTTTTTAATTAAATCAATTCACCTCATACAGTAAAAAAAAATCTTATTAAAAGATTTTTCAAAAATAATCTTAACCATGGTAAATTACATTTACAAGAACTTTCTAAATAATGAAAGTGTGATACCTGATCCTCAAGGAATAATCTTGGTGGAGTACACCATGCACCCCTATGGAATGCATTGAAAGAACTGGTGCTGCTTAGTCCAGTAAAAGAGCTCACTTGGGACATTTGTGGACTTTGCTGCCCACCAACAGCAAGTTGCTCCTGCTCCTGATCTTGCTCCCTCAAAGCAATAATGTAATCATAGGTGCTGATTCCCTGTAGCATATCCATGTAAAGTAGCATGAGCCAGTTTAGAAGTGTCAATTTTCTCCAGAATTGATGAATCAACAACACTATATCATTCAAATTATACTATTTGTTTTCCATTCTACGGAAGTTAAATTACAAGTTGTAATAGTTTAGTTGGATAATAAGTTTCAGTAATGCTCAGTGTGTATGGATGAATGCAAAGAATTTGAAAATATAAAAGTTATATTCCTTCAATTAAAGTTGCTATATTCTGAAATAGAATAGAGATATTTGACCAGTTGCATATCTTTGTTTTATATAAATGTAGAAGAAGCTGTGTAACTGGTAGAGCGTTTGCTATGTCAAAGTAGAAATATGAAAGTACTGCACCTTTTTTATTAGAAGAATATGGAAGAAGAAAAGTTGTGCAACTGGAAGAGTAGCAACCATGGCTAATAAAGTGCACACAGCCTGCATTATAGACACGTTATTAAATTAGTAGCAGAACTTTGAAAAATCCTCATTATGATGTGTGATTTTCATTCATTTTCTCCTTTGAGTACTCACCACCACAATGACAAAGGGTGCCAAAGAAAAGCTACTACCCAGCTTTGAAACAATTTCAGCAGAAAATCTCCTTCGCTCAACAAAACACAGGATCAGCACAAGCATCCCAACAGCCCACTGCAGAATAAGCTGGCCCAAGGTGCACAAAGCATGGAGACCAATCAATAGTCAATCAGAATGAAAAGGACCTGACATAAAGTGCATTCTATGAATCAGGTCCTTCACGCACTAAGAAAATAGTATCTTGTAGGTTGATGCACACAGATGATAAATCTACACTAAGAAAATAGTGTCAATCACTATGATTGATGAATACAACTATTGCGATGGTAGGAAATATTTGTGCTTACCAAGAGAAGAGCAAACACCATAAGGATGAAGAACCTTCTATAATTTTTTCTTCCTATGCAGTTATTGATCCACTACAAGGAAAGATGAATATTGCATATTACTACAAGATAACAAAACATATAAGGTTGTAAATGGAGAAAACTCTCACCCTGCAGTGATGATCAAAGCCATCAACACATTTGTCACAGACTCTACAATGCTTACTATATTTTAGAACCTGCAATACATTCAGATAGAAATCATTACAGAAAAACCAAGTTAATATAAAATACACAAGAACTTTTTTTTCTTGAAAAGGATGCATGGCTCATCATAAACAAGACATCTCTATCACCTTTCTCCCAAATAACCAATATTCTGATGTATTATCCATCTTTTATGGTTATGCATTCATCCAAAGGGCATCTAAGTTTGATCATGCAATCGAAAAAAGTAAATTACTCATCTTACTCTCCTATTCTTTTAAAGATGTCCTACTGCACCACATGAGAAGAAGCACCCCCATTGCTTTGGTTAGTCTAGAAAGTGGCAACTTATCAGCTCCAATCCCAACAGTCACTCTGATTTATTGCACAATTTTGCCATCCATTAGCAATCCAAACACCAGAACAGGAAATGGCAAAGAAATATTACCTTAGGTAAGATGGAAGATTAAAAGTATTGATCAGGAAAAGGCCAATAGCTTTGGATGCCTCAAAGTTTTAAATTTTGTCCATGCTGATTGGCATGGGGAAAATTTGTTATCCCATCTGCCAACCGGCATGTGAAAAAGAACAAAACTACTGGTACACTCCTACGAACTGCACCACCACCTGCCACCTAACGCCCCATGTGTTCCTCTTCATTGATCGAAACCTACTATGTTTGTTCATTTCCAAGTGAAACCCACTGTGCCCCCTCATGAGCAGCCTTCTGAACAGCAACCCACTGAATGAGACCAATAGCTTTGAATGCCTTAAACACATGGTTTTAGATCCTGTTTGTGTCACTTGACACAGACAAAACTTTTCATTATGCCCGCAGACTGACACATGAGAAAGCATAAAACTACTGGTATGCTAATTTGGAACCCACCACTGATCGCTGTTTGACACCTCATGCATCCCCTCTTTGTCAATCAAAACTTTCCGTGTTTCCTCATTGCTGATCAAAACTCACAATATCCCCTCATTGCTCATCAAACCCACCAGTTTTCTTGTTCTTCTTTGCTCACCACTTGACACCTCATGTGTCCCTTTTTCACCAATCAAAAAATACTATGTTCCCTCATCGTCGATTGAAACCCATTGTGTCCCTTCATTGTTGATGGAACCCATTGATATTCTTCTTCTTCTTAGTCGCATCCCCTCTTTGATGATTGAGCCCTCCTTCTTTCAACGTTTCTTCTCTGTCCCTTCCCTATTCTTCTTTGGTGCCACCAACACCACATATCTGCACCATTGGCACGGTATCAATAGAATCCTGTTCCGGTTGGGGACCAAAACCCAGGCTCAAAATCAAATTTCACACCTTGCTCAAACATAAAATAACATAGCTATTCCTGTTGGGAAACCCATCATTATACCTTCTACTAGTCAAGTCATTTCAACAGAAATAACTTACCATGTAGCAGTAACAGCAGCAGAAGATAGAGCTGGAAACTACAAAGCATTATCGGCAACTATATGTTTCAGTTTCCAGCAAGCAAGAGAAGTAGAGGGGGACTCACAATTGCACATTCCAAATCAAGAAACACCAGTGACAACTCATCAAGAAGGAGTAAGTGCCAAACAACAGCAACAACAAATATTACAGAAAAATAAAAATTTCTATGTTCTTAAATTGATTTCGTAATAAGATTCAGAATTGAAAACAGCATTAAGGATGAAAAGCTCTGTGAATTTTCACCAAAAACAGGTCAGTAGACTAAAGAAGAAACTTCATATAATCATTATATCATACCTCAACTTCACACAGGCTGCAGTAAAACATGCCTTCGTCACTTAGTTGCTGTTCAGAAGACTGCTCATGTGATTGACACAAATTACAGAGAGAAGATAAACCACACCAGCTCAAAAGTATTGCCAAAAATGTAGTAATGCAACCAGGTAATCTTCCACTTTCAAGTTCTGAATGCAATTCATGCCTAGCTGAATTGACGCTCTCATCAAGTTGCTTTGCTACAGTTGTTTCAGCATTTAGTTCCTTTGTTGAATCTTCTGGCTTGGACTCTTTGGAAAATGTTTGTTCTCTGTAGTCCCCTACTTTAAGGGACTTCTTTGGTTTGAAAATGCCAGGATCAGCAGGATCTGTTGCCGCACACCATACGTATAAAAAGAAGACAGACAAAATCTGCAAAGAAACACTGACAGTGTCAGTTTCCTTGAGTAGACTCCTCTCTATATCTTTGAAATCAGATCTCATAAAAAAAACTGACAGAAGTGTATGCCGCATAGTGCATCCAATTTATATGCAAATTTTCATACAATTTATGAAGTATGGCCAACTGAAAGTTCAACAGATAAAGAAATGAGTATCATCTAAAAATAAAAAATCACAAATATGTTATTTAAAAAACATGGTAATTTTCAGGTACTTTGCTTTTGAGGAAACATCTCATCAGGTCCTAAGAATCCAATATAACCCAAATTGGTTTGTCCATTTACCAACAACATCATTCATAAATGGTCTGCCTAGTTGATGAAATATTCAGGAGTTGTCCTAGTAATTGCCTATTTGGACTTATTTGTGTGTGCTTTGAGACAACCAAGTGGTGCTAGAGCAGTATCCAACCCCATCCAGTGGCATCAGACAGCACTTGGTATCCCAATACAAGCAAGTTTTCACAACATATTAAGATTCCTCCACCGACTGAATACACATCTCAAGTCATAGTTTTATAAGGATTTAAAGTATCATATATACCAGCACCTACCTACTACGATGCGACCACTAAATTTCAATAGCTAGGAAACGAAATGCAGCAACAGCATCATCCTTCTATTAATATCGTAGTTGCCACTGTCAAATTAATCATTTTAGAATATGGAGGGAATTTCGTATCAGTTAATGATTAAAAATGTAGCTTGTAACTTAATGTTTAGGGTTTAGGGTAAACTGGAAGAGTTTTTTTGTTAAAATTAGAAGATGAGGATCAACATTGCTCGTAACTAATTTTAATATGCAATTGATTGAAACGACAGGACTCCAAAAAAAAAAAGCAGAAAGAGATGTGAGATTTGAGAGATCTATCACGAGGTGAGAAAACAAAGAAATGAACAGGTCAAGAGAAGAATGACGTACCAGAGGAGTGTAAAGCCCCATTACCACATACTGAAACTGCTTCTTCCCAACGAAAGGGACAAAGAACACATAGAAAGCAAACCCGAGAGCAAGAAAAACAGCTATGGCTACCACCTGCACACGTCAAGCAAAAAAAAAAAAATAGAAGGGAGATGAATCGCAACTAAACCATAAGGAAAAAAATAATAAGAGATAAATGAAAAGAAAATATATAGATACCTGGAGAGGATGATAAGGAAGCTGCCATCCATGCTTCCTCATCTTTCACTCCTGGATCAAGGCACAACCGCAGAGCTGAGATGTTGCAAGATTTAGATTTCACAACACCAAATCTAACTAGAACCCACCCAAAAGCCAAAGATATCTCTTTTTCCTCTAAATCTCTTCACCACGGGAAAAAGAAGGTGAAATAATGTAACCTAAGTTGCAGAAAACAGGCCTCCAGCGCTACACTCTCAGCAATGATACCATTGACAAAGAAAAAAAAAAGCGAAGATCACCCAAGATTTAGATTTGTAGAAACCAAACCCAACAAAATCGGATATTTATGCAACCATAACCTTTCAAATCCCCCCCTCAAAAAAAAGGAAACAAAACATGTCACAGCAGGCGGCGGCAGCAAGCCCCGAGCCTGAAATGTGAGAACCTCAACAGTGACGATAGCAATAGCACAGAGCGAAGCTGAGAAATATCTGAGGGAAGTGAGAGAAGCAAAAAGATTGTTGCTTCAGGAACCATAAATGCGGTGAGAGGTGCAGAGACATGGGGAGACGCAATGAGCTGTTTCGTTGCTCTAGTCCTGTGAGCCTTTGCTCAAAGATCTGGTTGGTGGTCTAGAGGTAAACATCATCAATGAAGAGACGCAGTAGAGGGGGGGACGCATTGCTTTTACCCTCAGCTGTGCACATAATTATCAAGAGACCATGTTTTGCCTTTGGGGCTCGGCTCGGGCACCCGTTGGCGGGTCCATGCCAGGGCTTCTCCTGCACTCCAGGGCTCAGGTTTCAGACAAAAAGAGACAGGGAGGGTCTGAGACAATAAAGGGCGAACGCACATGGAGCAACCACTGGGTGCCTACAATCTCCTCAAATCTCAGGCCTGCCCTCTCTCACTCGCAGAGCAGATCGTGACTTTGGGTTAAATTTAAAGCTAAAAACGATACGAAAGAGAGAACTTCCGGTAAATTTCAAAATAAATGTCGGAGGAAGCAGTGAATTTTCATAAAGAGATATTGGAAAAAGGACAAAAGAACCCCTCGAGCAGTGTCAATTGTCGAGAATGGACTAAGATTGAGTAGTGGAATGCAACTCAAGGAGTGGATAATTGGGTAATTTTCATATAGAACAATTCCTCAAAAACAAAAGAAAGAACGTAACAATTTTTTTTTAAAGGCACCTAACATGTCTAAAAACTATATAGACCGTGCATTAGCAAAATATCATATTCTACAATTTTATTTATTATGCTAGGATTTTTCATCACAAAGTTTGATAGCTCATTTGTTTAGTGAATTGATTGTTTTTTCCCCTTTTTATTTTGATCATATATGCCTTCAAAGATGAATAGAGTAATAAATGAATCATGAATTTTTACCTACTTACAATTGCTTGCTCAGATGTTATCTAATCACTGAACTAAATAGCATCAAACTAAACCTCTGTATATCAAATTTATTTTGCTTTCTAAATAATTTCTAACAGAATAAGAAAACTTTTGAAATTGACAAAACACAATAATAATACCCCAGATTTTCCTAGCTGTCCTCTCTCCTGTAAGGGGAAGAAAAAAAAAACCCTGCAATTTGTAGAAGTGAATTGTCTTTAGCTAAGGCCATCTTGCATTTGTCATATCTTCTTTACCCTCAATCATTTGAGCACAAATCCACAGCTGCTGTTTTATCCCTACCATTTGAGCCCATTCACAGACAATATTCTTCCCCTTTTAAATAGTAGAAAATGCCAGAAAAATAGGAAGTCTTCTTCACGTGATGTTATCCATGAATCCGCGTTACCTGCTGAAATCATGGAATCTCTGTTTTTATGTTTTGGGATTGACCGAGATGAGATGCGTCTAAGAGGCTGCATTCCAGTACTGCTCTTACCCTGTCTACTGAACCGTTTAGGAGATGCGAGCTGTATTTTTTGGCATGTTTAACTCGCAGTGCGAAATTGAGTACAAAGCAAGTCATGTATTTGTTTGATACATCAGAGTAAGTCTCTCAGGGATAATTTGTGCGTTTGTTGGTATACTATCTATCACATAAAACGATTTTTGTTGAGCAAATAGATCTACAAACTCTTTAGCGGTGAGTAGTCAGGATCCACAAAATTGTCCAGCAAAGCAGCCTAACAAGAATGAAATCAACCACCCAAGTTTCAAACGAACCTGCAGCAATGGCAACAGTTTTTATGGGGTTTATCGAAGAACAGACATGACTGACTGAGATCGGATCCAAACAAGTTACCACTGCAATTAGACAGATTAGATTAGCATGCGAACTTTCCTGGTAGGAGACCAAACATTTTTCACGTGAAAAAAGAAAGAAAGAAAGAAAACATTCGACCCAAGCATGCCTGAGACTCTGCATAGTACTGTCTAGCTTGGGCCTATGCTTTGAGTCGACTAAAGCGAGATAGCCATGTTATTATTTTCCTTACTGTAATCATGTGGTATGGTAGTGCTTCATTCTAATTGAAATTATTGTTCCTTCCTTGTCCACCTTTTTCAGTTATCGAGAAAAGGTACCATCACGCAGCAGTAGCGTCAGGCAAGTACAAGTGACTGAAGCCGGATGGGAAGGGCCAAGCATAGACTGTATGGTCTCTGCAAATCTAGCTTAGACTCTTTTTTTCTTTTTCCCGTAAACCGCAAAGGGAGTGGATTATTAGAGAAAAAAATTGGTTTTATTATTAAACAAGCTATCATTCCTCACTTCTCCAGCTAAGTTCTTCCTGACCCGCAACCTTAATTATTGTGATACATACGGACCATTCCTACAAATTTAACGAGCCAGCGCAGTCAGGAATCAAGATGATTGACTGCTCCAATTTGGATTAGATGCGAAATGATAATTCAAGCATGGGTTTATTTTATCTCCAGCTGTTCTAATCCGAATTTCAGATACCAAAGTCAAAAACACAAGATCGAATGAATTAAAATCCTTGCAATAAATATGTGTTTGTTTCTCCACCAATACTACGTTCGTTGCACACAATAGCAACTGCTAAAATGCAAAAGCAGCGACTACAAGATGAGATCTACTTGGGACCAATGTCCTTCAGCGCACAGATCTGCTCTTCACCCATCGCAGACATGACAGTCACCACCAGATCCTTACCTTCTGCAAAACCATCTTTGATCTGCATGACGCCAACAAAAAAAAAAAAAACTATGTCAACCAAGCTTTTAGCACTATTTGAAATGGCTTTTGCAGCAAGTATTGCAGACCATTTGCGACCAGCCAGAGTTCAAAATTCTGGAAACACCAACAAGGTAGTACATTTACCATTGAAAATTTGACGTGTTCTTTTCCAAAAATGACATTGCAATATATATACACGAGCAAATTCTACCAACTGACAGAAAGGTCCACCAAAAAAACACGAAGATGTGACAACCATTAAATACACTCCTAACCCTTTGCAAAAGGTGTTTATCCTCAGTATCTCATCGATCGATCTTATATCAATATGAAAAAAATAAATCATGAGAAATACTTTATACCTAACTAAAAGTTAATATGGCATAGGACAGATATTCTGAAAAAATTTGCAGCCCTCAAAAATACACTCTTAACCCAAACCATGGTAGGATTGCTCAATGTTTTAAGTCAGAGCAAAACTGAACATAGACGGTGCATTCTTATGGCATGCTTCTTCAAGATAAAAACACCTAAAAAAATTTAAGTGAATAACCTCCATCTTGTCTAGTACAGGCAGTTGACATGATAAAGCTATACTTAGAATGCTGTGCTCTTAAATCAGCATGCCATTACCGATGCCTACGACAAACAATTCCAGTGGCGAGCGACAGAAAAGTAAAAAATTGTCAGTTGTACAAGTCACCCTCGGGTTGAAGTTATCCATAGATAAATTATGGAGAATCTAGAACAAAAAAATAAAAAAATGTTGAACCAAGCGATCAAAGAAGAAAATGAAGCAAAGCAACACAACATCAGCAGTCATAAAACAAAACCAGCATCTCTTAAGCACCATACAATTAGGTTGATTTTTTGGCAGAGCATTATTTGTACAAGGTTAAACTTTTTATTCTCAATATCGTGTCATGGGACTTGGGATAAAGTAAAATCAGTAATAGGATGGTCAAAGAATAAACCCATGTCTAAACTAGGTCAAAGAATAGCCACTAATCACCAGCAATGGGATGGTAATTGACAAATATATAGTACACATGCTTCTGAAGAGATACATACAAGTTCCAACCAGTGCTAATAAATAAGCAAAGGGAAATATTGACAATGCATGCACAAATAAGTTGGGCGCATGTAGCGTTAAAACCTGAGCAAGTAAAGCTTCATCAGTTGGGAGTCTCAAGTCGTCTTTCGTGCCTCCATTGTCAGTCAACAGACTAACCTGCAACGTGCTGGAAAAGTTCAAGTTCAACCAATGAACTGATAAAAGAAGAGTTAAAAAGCACATTGATCTCATACAAATCCATCCTCAGAGATGTCAATAAGTTGATAATCAGTACGAGCGACATGAGGAACCTGCAGTAGAATGGAAAAAGCATTAACCTTCATAGGCAAAAATTTCTGGAGATAAAAACTATAAGGCACTTACATCGCAGTTATGAGAAGATGGGACAATATCTTCAAGTTTTTTGGCATTGAAGATATCAATAGCCACAAAGTGGCATTTAGCATGACCATGTTTTCCAGTCTTAGAAGTTGAAACCTCTACAACCTAGTGGAACAATCAACAATATAAACAAAAGCATAGAATAATTAAATGACTGGTACATGCATAAATTAAATAAAGATGAAAACTTGGAATTCATATCACATAATCACATAAATTTGCTATTTTTTTGTGATAATTTGGTGTAACTGCTAAAATTCATCCAATTTCCTCACATGCACTTGGAAATAATATCCAAAATTTCTTAATTTTACAGACGGATCATTCTAAAACTTAAAATTTAGCATATATGCCATTATTGAGTTTATGATTATATTTGATAATCTTGCCTTTTACTTTAAGAGTGCATTTAATTCAAGTTATCATGGATAACCTTGGTTAGGTAATTACTAAGTAATCACATAACCAAAGTTATGGGGAATAAAATATAATTTATGTTATTTGGTTCAATCCTAAGTAATGCAATAACAACTTATTTATCTGGAGATTTTAATGTATAGCCTACTTTAACATTTTACTATATTACCCTTCGTTCAACTCTGAGGTTGATGATATTAATTGGATGTTAACTCATGCAAAGGATTTTTGAAAATCAAATGGACATCTTTATTATAATTTTGATTAATCTTTCTTAAAAATTATTAAAATAGCATTTTAATATACTTTTCATCCTTAAAAAAATCCAAATCTAATATGTGTAGCAATTTTAGTTAAAATAAAATCAACATGAAGCAATGATAGTTCAATTCCGTGTTTAATTAATTTTAATTTAGTTAGATTAATTTTTGATCAAATTAAAATAGTTTAAATTAATATTTAAATAATTTTAATCAATATTAAAATAGTTATGATTATGTATGGCAGATTGATATTTGATAAATTGTTAGGGGTATTTTTATCCCAAAGGATAATTAAATATAGGAGAATAATTTTGGGAAAAATTTTATCAACTCTGGAATCAAGAAAAACCTCACTTTTCCAAGGTTTTTCTATTCCAAGTTACATGCCCCCATTTGCTGATGTGTCAGACATTCATCATGATTCGGTAATTACTTAAACCCTAAATCAAACAAAGTTTTTATTGATAATCTTAGATAGATAACCAAGGTTGTCAACAAATATCCTGAACCAAAAGCACCCTAAATGTTATACGAATGCATTTTCAATTTATAAACTTATTGATATTCTTTATCAATTTTTCAAGTATATTTACTTAATTTTTCAG
>JBAMHZ010000081.1:1615628-1626538 GCA_037177395.1 Alpinia galanga
TGATCAAGAGGAAATAAATTGTAAAGCAAGAGACAAAAAAACAAGGCTAAATTAAATGTTATCTCAATTTTTATGAGGGCAATTTTGTGCATACAATTTTGACCAAACATCATTAATCATAGTCTGCTTTAAACTAATGGGAAAACTTTATAGATTTGGAAGGATGCATATCTAGTATTATATTTTGTAATAGTAATTATGCTATTTCATAATTTTAAAAGGGTAATATGTATTACCCCAATTTTCATTATTTAATATCGTAGTTAAAAAAAAACGGAGGACAATTGAAGATTTTAGTCTTTGTTCCCTTAATCAGTTATCAAGCAACTAGAGTAGATTTGTACATTACCTTCAAAGCGTTAAATCAATGCAACTTATAAAAATGCCGTACCCATTCTTCAGAATAAAATATGAAAAATATAATTGTTTTAATTTCTAAAACAAACAGATACTATTAATCCTAGAATCTGCATCATTTGATATATATATATATATATATATATATAAAGCATTTGGAACTACAAGTTAATAGACTGCAAATTAACCGAACAGAAGAAGAAGGAGAAATAGGATAAGTGTATAAGTGAAAGTAACAGAAGTGAAACAGATGACTCTGGATATACAAGGTTCAAGGCGCGACACCATAAGTGCGATAAACAGCAAATTATCCTTCCCGGAAGATCACGACCAAAAAGGACGACGGTGAAAAAAAAAATCAATGCTTTCAACAAGCAAACAACAAATATGAGATTGGATCTAATTAAGACCAACCTTGCACGCTCTTCCCTTGATTACGATGTACCCATTCTTGCGGATGGCACCGGCTTGCTGCGGGTAGGTCTTGGATGCCCCAGCGTCCGCCTTCGACTCAAAATGATGCTCCTCGTCCGACATGTTTCCTTCCGCGGACGATATCTGCATGTCACCCAAAGATATCAAATCGGCAGCAACCGAATTCAATCAATCGCTGGATTGACCAGATTAAAAAAAACACATAGATCTGGAACCAAAAGAGAAGGGCATGAAAATGCAGAAACTAGAACTATTGCCTTCACTACCAATTCAAGTCGCCGAAAAGGATGTCGTAAAACGAGTAGAGAAGGCGACGAAAGTTGCGTAAGCAGCTTAAATAGCGGCGTACGCCCACAGCTTAGGTCTTCGATTAAACTCACCCTAATCCTTTCGTAGCGTCCGGGGCTGATCCACCCGTCGGATGCAGAACACACAATCGTACGGCAACAGAGCGCGCAGATCGCCCCTTCGATTCCACTTTCCTTTGAAGGCGAAGCCGAGCCGGCCAAGTCAATTCAAACAGCTGAGCCGCGCTGAACTGGGCCTAACTAAACCGAGGCACCCCGCACTCTCCCAGTCTCCCGTCTCTGTCTGCGCATTCACGGCTACTTTCCCATCTCTCTCTGTACGGTTCTTCGCAATGCAGCTCGTACCTTCTCCCTCCCGCTCATCGACTCCCTCCGACAGACATTAATGTCTCCCTGCTCCCATCGTTGATCCGTCTCCGTAATGAAGCTTTAGCACGGGGAATATGCCCGGATGGAGACCCTTGCCAGCGCCAAAGCAAAGACTCATTGAATTTACGAGGAGGTGAGACAATGATGAAGGTCCGACGTGTGGAGATGGATCGTGAGATTTTAGGATTCTGAATAATCAAGGTGAGAAAAATCACAGATTGAGAAAACGGAAAGATCTTAGTTGCTGCGATTAATGGTTTAGTTGTTCAGGCTGCAGTATTTTGCTTGCAGTCTGTTGTACGTTGCTGATCTATAGTCATTGTTGCTTCTTGTATTTGACACATTTATATAGGTGAGTGAACTATTACTATGGTTCCCCTCATCCTTTTTCAAGAAAAAAAAAAAAGATATCTTGGCAATTCGGTGAAGATTTTGTTGACTCTCTCTATTTTAGCCGTTTCAAGTTGATTGGAAAAGGCCTGCATTTGATTAGACGGTCAAATCCATTGAAATTTAACTACTACTCTAAAAACAATTGGCTCCTAGATGTTCTAATTGAAAGGAAAAAAATTCTACTGAAATTGTCCTTGTCAGATTCCATCCTTTTAATTAAAATGAACGTTTGGATAGATTTACCCGGCGGATTCGTATAAAATAATTATCTTATTATTTTGAGCCCCTTTCAAAAAAAACAAAAAAAATGTGGCAACCCCTCCCTCAGCTGTCCCTATCCAAGAGGACTCAGGTGAAAGTGAAAAGGAGGGATCAGTAAAAGGGAGCTGTCATGTCAATTTTATTGGTTTCTGAGACGAGACAGCCATTGTCCCGTTGACTTTGATGGTCGTCAACTGCTCGTACTAGAATGGAGATACAACAATGAGATCAGATCAGCCATCGAGAAGGAGATTTAGTAAATCTACAAGTCAACGTCATGCAGATTCCACGAATTGTCGGCATCGCTCGTTTACAGAATTCCATTTCTTTTATACAGTGACAGCAACTAGCACTGTAGTGGATACCGTTCACAGATATAGAAATTCATCAACAAAAATTAGCATTGCTGATGCTAAATTGACAGATTGAATAAACTTGATGGCCATGCTTAATGGGCACAATCCGCATCGACTAAAATCAAATTTGTTTTTTTTTCCTTAAAAAAAATTGACTGTCGTCCTGTTCTTGTAGAAATCAACAAATTATTCCATAGAATCTACAAAACTACCTAAAAGCGAGTGAAAATAGGTCCAAATCAAGACCAACATTTACAGTGTTTGTCATCTCTAAATCTACTGATTTAACTCAGAATACTGTTATTCCTTGACAACGACAAGGATTCTTGTGCTCTAAAACTACATTCTTAGGGAGCACGGGCATTTGCTGTTCTTTGCCTTGCGCACCTCCTTGTTGTCCTCCCCCATCCAATTATGCTGCTCCTAACATTCTCCAACTCTGTGTCAATAGGTTGAACTAGAGGGAGACTGTTGTGCATTTCTGCATTTCCCACGGCCAAATTTCTCAATCGTCTCCTCCCCCCTTGAGAACGCGACTTGTTTTTGTTCCTATTTGTCTTTGTAGAAACGGTCAGTCGTGACTTTCCTGCGCTAGTTATCCCTCCAAGCATCCGGAGATCCTCGTTCACTTCATGCCTCGACAATGATGTGAGTGCTGGAAGGACGTCATTCTTGAAATCTTTCCTTTGCCTTCTCTTATTCGTCTGAGCTCTGTGAGGCCTTGAAAGCAACGAGCACGTCGACTTCTCACCATACGTTGTCTTCTCTTGCTTAAAAGATTCGCAACAGTATTCATCTGCCTTGAGTTCTTCGAGCTTCAATGTCATTGACTCGAAGAAATCCAATTCATCATCACCAGAAGCTTCAAATGCCTCCGGCATACATGTAGCCATCTCTGCCAACAAATACAAGGACTCACAAGTAGATGGTGTGGGGGGAATATTTGTGATCCTAACTAAATGAGTATGTGCATCTATGGACATTGAAACAATAGCATCTGCAGCTGATGTGATGCAAAAATCCAGAAAGGAGCTCTTCTCCCCTAACATGTCAACCGTAGCAATTGGTTGATTGATATCAATGTCCATATTATCATCTTCCAGTTCATCAGCTGGTATTTCCAGATCAATTTGGCAAGTCGATTTGCCAACATCCGTTGCCATAGGAAGTGAAGATGGAATTCCTACAGTTGAAGCTCCACGCAATTCATTTTCAGTAACAGGTATTAGCTCACAATTCAGATTAATCTCATTTTCTAAACCTTGCTCGCAAATTCTGATTGATTTTCCTTTTCCATAGTTGATTGCATGATCCTGGTTCTTGATTTTTAATCCTTGAAACTCAATGTTAAAATGGACATTTGATGCTGTGTCGTTTTCTTTTCTGTCAGCATAGCCATTGCAAGATGACCATTTTCTAAGCCAAACAAAGTTGTCAGAAGCTTCATTATGCTTTCTAGCTGGACTTTCTGGTTCTGGAAAACCATGTTCAATGCCACACAAGAATGCCTGGTTCAAATTCAAACCCTTCACAGACTGAAAATCAACAAACTTTGAGTCCTTCAAGGGTCTTTGAGATTCAAACCCATTACTGTCACTGAGATTTGGTTTCCCAAGGTTGCTTTGCAAATGTTGTATTCTGATCCAAGAAGTCGAATTCATTTGAATAGCGTGATGATGATCGTCTGCACGGGATAAGAATAAATTATCAGGTTCCATCTGTGGCTGCCAATCCTCATTGCATTGTCCTTTGTTACATTCAGGAATGCTGCTTTGTTTAAATGCATCTGAGTTCTTGAAGCAAGAAAGCCCTTGAAGTGAAACTGGATTTTGGCCTATAATCTGCATTCTCTCTGTGCTAATCAAAGCGGTTGGAGATGCAGCAACATGGTTTAAGGACAACAAATTCATCAATGGAGGAGCGAATTGTGAAGCTTTAAATCTTGGATTATTCAAGTTAACTGCTAGACTAGCAGAATTTTCAACAGGGACAATTTTCTCTCGAAACCAAGTGCCCGTTGTATCTTGCTTAGGCAAAGAACTTGATTTATTAAATATCAACTTTAGTTGCTCAAAGGAACTCGGATATTCATTGCTAACAGCTCTACTTTGCCCTGTGGCAAACAAAGAGTGAATTACTGCATATCAAACTGTCAGCAGCATAAATAGCAAATATGAGCGCATGACTTGATGATTGGGATATTTATAGTTACAGAGGCATGCATCATCATCATAAAATAAAAAATAAAAAAAAGAGGTACGTAAAACAACATGCTCATGCAAGCTAAAACTATGAAAGTGAATGACTTGAGATGTGTTGTCTCGTAATTCAACTCATAGAGAAATAATGCTTCATAAGTTCACAAATATTGTCCATTGATCTTACCAGAACAATTGTCCAGCATTTGTTGTTGTTCTTGTGTTATCCCAATAGTGAGCGTGCCAAGGTTGTCTGAGCTGTCACCATTGGAGAGATAATCATGCGAAAACTTTGTTTTTGATTCTATTGATAGACAAGGCTTTGCAACTTCGTTTGAGAGTACATTCAGACCATCCAATTTATAGATATTTGAATTGACAGCTTCAGTCTCCCAAGAATCCCTAATAGGCTCATTCAGATCAGCCAACCCATGAATTGATTGACCATCTGAATGCCAGTTTGATTTTAGACTGGCTTTTCCGATTCCATGAATCCCGACACTGCCAAGAGTTAACTCGACACCATTATCATCCTGAATGCCATGAACATTTTTTCTTCCAATTTTTTCTGTGTTTTCTTCCTTTTCTATGTAAACGTCGGCAGGAAGATCGAGATCCAAAATTCTTCCAGTGAACCTCTTTAGTTCAGTTTCCTCTGGTTTGCTATTCTTGACACATTTCCCATGATTACTTGGACTCGTGTCTTCCTTCAGAAAGTATAAAGAGGCTTTGTTGTCATCAATAACTTCTATAACGTTTGATGTAGTCGTTGGCTGATGAGATGCATGCCATGTATTTTCATCCAATTCTGAATCCAATGGAGATACAAGCATGCTTGAATTAGTTGTCTGAAAATATCTGCCCATTTGCGTTTTCTTTAGCTCATGCATCAGCTCCTTTTGTATTCCATAAAGACGATGAAGCTCGTAAACCTGGACCACAGATTGAAATTTTAACTTTTAGGAATTTGTGGAAACATTCTTTTATCTGAAAAATATAGGCAAAATAATTGAACTTCTTCCATGAAATAGATAAATACAATCTTCTAAACAAGTAAAAACATCAATACTCATCGTATCTAATGCATTTTTGGTTATTGAACAAACCTGTTTTCGGAATATAGCTTCATGCTCAAGCATTGTTCTCTTCAACATGTCTTTGTTGTATCCCAAACAGCTTCCGGCCACCCTTGGCTTGAATTCGTCGAACAGTTGCCTGCTGACAGATTTGTGTTCACAGAACAATGTCCAGCTGAAGTTTGTATCTTCATTTAGATCCCTTGCTGGCTGATAACCTGGAAGGTAGCTTTTGGAGTGCACTTTTGTTCCCATTCCTATAAATTTTTCAAGAAAAAAATTAATGCCAATCTTAGGATAGCACACATTGAGTGCAATTCCCATATTTCTAAGAGCTCTTAGGACGAAGGCAGCATTAATTGTAGTACGAGAACTCTGGGATTAATTACTTTTTTTGTGATAATTCTTGTTTATTAAGCAAAACATTAATTTCCTAAATCCACAAGAGAGAATTGACATTCTTGCATTATTAGAATATAATATTTTCACAAGTGGTAAATTGCAGAAGAAGCATCTTTCAGCTCGATGCCTCAATTCCCAAACACTAGTTGAATTTTGGGTGAATATAGTGCGCCAAGATCATGGAAAAAAAAAAAAAAACTGGAGGACCTGTCAAATGGAAATAGTTCAAGTTCACATCACTCATCAAGGCAAAGATCATAACCAGGAGAAATCGAAGGTGCCACCTTTCCTTGCACAAGAATTATGAACTTTTGCAACAAAATTATTGCCGCAGATTGTGAGGCCTGCAATCCTTTTCAGAAAAAAAAAAGTTGGAAATTTCCATTCAGAAACTATACTGAATTGTCATACTAAACAGGTTGACAAAGAATTGATGTTCATCAATGTTTTTGCAACAACGAGGAGGAAAAATAAACTATAGTTAATCTCTAAGCCAACTAATGAAGCAGATCTAACGCAAGAATCAAAGAAGCGTGCGCTTTGTTTTCTGCAATGAGAAAAAAGGTACAACAAAACCAAACCAGAATCCAGATGAAGAAACCAAACTCTCCGTTTAACGCCAGAAAATGTTTAAAAAGCAAAATCCAAAAGGAAAGTCAATTGCAAAGAACGCCTGCAAATTAACTTTCCAAACACACAACAAAGGGAGGAGGAGTAAAGTAGAAAACAAAACCCCATAGCCAAAAAGTGTTCCTTTTTACAAAACAATTGAACAGGAAGTATGAAGACTAGGAACTACAAAGAACCAAAAGATGCGAATTTTACCTCTGTGAACAAGCGATGATTCCTAGAGAAAGAGTGAGGGAAATTTTATTCGGTTGCGGAACAGCAATGGAAGAAGGAAAGGCCGCAGATCTTCATCTGGTTTTCGGAGGCACATCAGTCGCAGAGATGGAGAGGCAAGAGGAGGTGGAGGAAGAGGAGAGGAAACGGTAGAGGCTTGAAAGGAGGACAAGGAGATCCCAGAAAAGAAAATCTCCACAACAAGAAATGGCCTTCCAAGAACAGTGACAGGAAACTTGTCAACCTCAGGTCTCAATATTCTCTTTCTCTCTCATGCTTTTCTTCTTTTTTTTTTCTTTTGGATTTTCTCACCTACAATATACTCTTTCCTGGAATCCCACAATACTTCTGCAACAGGGTTGGAGTTTAGGATTCTAATCAGCTCTCTCCCCCCACCGTCCTTATTTCCTGGTGCTGAAACAGTGAGATAACCAAAAA
The DNA here is from genome assembly GCA_037177395.1 of Alpinia galanga. Taxonomy (NCBI): domain Eukaryota; kingdom Viridiplantae; phylum Streptophyta; class Magnoliopsida; order Zingiberales; family Zingiberaceae; genus Alpinia; species Alpinia galanga. Next base: position 1,623,065 of record JBAMHZ010000081.1, read on the forward strand.
GAGAGTAATAAACATGCATCCAAGGCTGCTTGTTTTTTGGTTCTGGGCAGCAAAAAGAAAAGAGAAACTAAAGGACAATAACAGAACTCAAACTAAAAGAGCAGCATCTTTTCGTTCTTTATTGCATATTAATATTATATTGCACATAGTTGCAGGCCTCGTCTCATGGATGTGTAGTAGATTTGGACAGATTGGAATTAAGGGGAGGGGCCAACAAGCTCCAGTGCAAACCCAATGCCGTTTAAGATTATTGCTGGATTGACTCGCCTGCCCCTCGAGAGATATCTATGAATGGACCATAAAAATTTGGATAAATCTCTAACAAATCTAATTCTTTTAATGAAAAGTTCAGGTTGCTTACTCAAGAATTATTCTTAAAGAGAAAAAAAGGAGTTGTTAAGTGGGACTTTTCAGGGAAATCCACGAGTTTTTTTTTTCCCAGGGAAAAGATAAAAAGTTTTGATCGTTAGCTCTTTCTCCGTAAAAGCTTCTGCTATTCCGAATTCCGATTGGAATGGACCAAAAGGCAGAAGGTGATTAATTATATATGTTGTTAGGATTGGAATCTGATGAATTAATTAAGTGAATAATAATGTCTAGCCTCCACAGCTCAGAGTCATGAAGAGCACATGAGCACCTTGAAGTTGAAGCAATGGCGAGGTCAGGGAAATCATGGTCGGGTAGCTTTCAAGGTGCATAAAGCAACTGGACGTGGTGTGTCTCCAGGGTTGGCCGACATCTATCTTTATCAGGAAATAGGAGAGAGAAACCACAATTTTTTTTTACATAATTATATATTTATATGTATTTAATTCTATTCTATTTAATATCTAAAAATAATATATTTTTAAATTTATTAAAAAGATCTTCTTTTTTTTTTGTTATAAAAAGTGATCCTCCTTCCAATTTGAGAAGCCCGATTTGTTACTGCCTAACGAATATTATTATTACAGTATTTTTCAAAGTTTATTTTTATTTATTTTTTTTTTTAAAATTGAGCCTTAAAAACATTATAAAAAACTTTTGGGTATGCCTTCTAAAACTGACAAATCAATGAGAAGAAGCAAAGAGATTTTAAATACTCAATCCTATTAAAATTATACTCCTCATGCCTCTTTTCTATATGCAATGTCATTTTTTAAAAAATAAAAGTATGGTTAACAGATGGGAGACTTTTCTATTGACTAAATTAACAGGCTCTCAATCTTTAACATATATATATAATGAACTAATGAAACCGAAGGAGACAAGTAAACTGACAAATCACTTTGATTGATTAATCAGTCAACTAGTAGTAGTAGTTGATCACAAGTACGTACTGTTTTTGAAAGCAACTTCAACCCCACTTAAAAACACCATCCTTGTGCTGGTGCCAAAGAATAAAGATAGCCTGGCTGTGGCTCCACCCTCTTCATGATTATCTTACACTTGCAGATTGAGGTGAAATAGCATCAGAGAATGAATTTGAATGTTTTTGTCGAACTTTTATGATTTTCATCAGTGTCTTTCAAATCATTGTTTGGACTGGAGTAGGAGCTGCCATGGCAGATCTCTCTGTGGCAGTGAAGAGTACTTTTCCCATTTTATCTACATTCCTAGATGTCACGAACTCATTGAGCATGATATGTTTGTTGGAATGCTTCTTAGAGCATTTGCTTCGTTTGTTTGATAAAAATTTTAATGTTATAACGTTGTATGTGAAATTATTTTTCATTTCTGATTAGATTTAAAGCTGACTTCAACAGATTAAAGATGAAACTTGCACAAATTTTCTGGAGTTTAGAAAGTTTTTTTTTCTTCTTTCTTTCCCTTGTGAAATAATGGTAATAGTGAAGGCATGGAGGTTAGAACTTCTTCCCTCCGATTTTGATCGGACGGTAGAGGATGTATTAATTGGGCTTATCCTCATTTCAATCCCCAATTCCCCAATTGGATTCGCTGCGTCGGATTCTCGTTCAAAAGCTTCGGCTGCTGCGATGACCCGACGGTGTTGAAGTAAGCACCGAACGAGCAGCTTCTGCCCTTATCTCTTCTCGCCCAATCGAGCAGGAGGAAAAGCGATGGCGAGCGTCGCAGGTGTTGGGGTCTCATGGAGGTCGGGCAAACCAGCCCTCCTGCCGCCGCCGGCGAAACCCTCACGCGCCGCCACGGCCACGCGCCTTGCCTTTACCATTCGAAACGCCGTTTCCGTCGAGAAGAACTACGCGCTCCATAAATCTGAGGAGATCTTTAGCGCCGCAAAGGTTAACTTTTCTAGCCATCGCTTTGCAACCAGATTATTAGATCAACTCTTACTGATTGCAAATTGGTCAGCTGATACTTCATGAATCATCTCATAAGGCATAAGAATCCCCGTTTATGTGCATGATAATGACTTGTCACTGAAATTTTTGTAGCAAAGTGTTGGCAGTGATTTACTTGTGAATCTTGGCGTAACCGAAGATATACTTTTTTTCGTTTATAAAAAAAATACATTACTGGTAACCTTGGACGGTTGAGTGTTATATACATACACACACACACACAACCTATTTAAGCAAGCATAATTTTTTTGATGATGGCAAAATTTATCAATCTTTCGTCGCTAAAGAATTTTTGCTGGTTTGTTAATTTTTTGTTTTCAATTATGCAAGTGAATGTTGGAAAAGTTAACCAGTTGGATTGTCTCAACGATTGGTACTACTTCACTTGCTAACCTCACGTATCAAGTTCCTTCTAAATTTTTACAAAGATACACTAGTGGCTAGCGACTTCATCTCTCAATTAACACACTATAATTTGGGAGTCTTGCTGTGCCTTTTATTTTCTTTTATTGTATTTCAACAGTCATTATCCTTATTAGCCATAGCTTTGACCTGCAACGTATGAGACAAATACTTGGATCATTATGTGATCTGATCCTATTAGAATCAATGGCTATCTTTTTTGTTATAAATTGATAATTTGTGCTTTAGAATTGAAATTTTGATGTGACCTAAACCTTCTGTACATTATCTAAACTCATGGGATGGACTCTTGTAGTTGTGCATACCTACCTTTTTGGCAACGTATGTGCTGATCCTTTTCATTCATATTATTGTGAAAAATGAAGGTCCATGCAAGAATTTGAGTATGGTGTAAATGGAGTTTACATTTCAAACACTAATCCTCTTTCAACTTAGGTCGTACTACTGCTGGCCTAATAAAGCTTATAGAGGAATAACATATGCTTAGCTAATTCCTTTCTAGTTCAAATACAAATCTTGTTGTAGTTGTTTAATACTGATCAAAATCTCATATTCTAGAATGTTCCACCTTCTAGTTTCTCTAATTTTGTGGCCATGAGATTTACTCGTAGGTTTGATGTTGGCCAATTTTTTGAGGACATCTATTTAAGAAAAAAAGTAAAGCCACTAAACTATTTTTCTCTCCATTTCACAATTGGCTTTGAGTAGCTGGCATTTTTTTTTCTGTCTGTTTGACCATCTTTTGCTA
>JBAMHZ010000081.1:1636233-1656470 GCA_037177395.1 Alpinia galanga
TTGATGTTGCTTATTTGTTCCTGCATATAAGCCATGCCGGCATGCACTTTCATTATTACATTGCTGTGGTTGTTTATGTTGATTATTATTGCATTGCATCTGTGGATTGATGAGCGGCCGTGTGGGCCTATATCTTGTATATCAGGGATTGTCATGTTACTGGGGAGGTGCTGCCGGAATTTTCCGGTTCAGCCGTCTCGGGGCGTGACATCTTCAGTATATGCAATTGCATACATGGTTGCATTCATGCCCTTAAAAATAATACTATCAATAGCTTAGTTTGATTAACCATGTTATTGCAAACCAATAAGCATGCCATTTAAAGTTCCACTTTATGTTCCTTATAATTTCCTATCGGATGACTGATACTAGAAGTGGCATCATAGGCTACCATGGGAAATATATTAACTTATTAAGAGAAAGCATATTGGTACCAATTAGTCAATCTAAAGTAGTTGGGAGTGACACATCTCGTTGATGTTATTATATCGATACACTTTAAGGATCTTCGATTGCCAATGAAGTTTAATGATTCTCAAATACTACAAATAATGACAAAATACTTGCCTCGTTGAGTCTCAAAGGCACAAAAAAGGACACGGATGTTTGGGGATGAGATGCTCTAAAAGTGGTAACATAGGCAATGACTCCCTTAAATAATTAAGTAATTCAAGCAACAAATTAATATTACTATTAAGAACAATAAACAAAACAAGATGGTATAAGAAACATCTAATCCAATAGAAAGAGATATTACCTTTGTAACTCATGGATTAAATTAAATATGAACTAACAACTTACCTTAATTCCACATAATTAATTAAAATCCAAAATCAGCTTTTGTTTATAAATACCAACATTTCAAGGGAGATTTGAAGAATGATCTAATATACATTCCATTCCTCATCTTCTTTGTGAATAAATCTCATTATTCCCTCCTACAAGAAAGGCACATGTCAATCTTCTTTGCCATCACTTTTCTAAATAACCTCTTTCTCCAGCTCCATTCACCACTGTGTCATCTTTGATAATCCGTTTATACTTCTGAACTTGCAAATCTCCAATGAAGATGAAGTGCGCATCAAGGTTAAGATCACCATCTATCACACATGCACAACATTGTAATATGCATTGTGCCTCTCAAAACTCGAAACTTCTGAAGCCATCTTGAGTTGATAATGACCTAACCATCCATTCTGACAAACAAAATGGCATTGTTGCACAACATTTCTACATTTGGTAAGAGCTTTGGAACTCAATCAAATTATTGACTTCTGACTTTCTATAAGCTCATTAATTGCATAGTTTGTCACAAAGTAATAAGGGAAAAAAAATCTTTTGAGATGATTCATGTCTTAAAGCCAATTTGCCATGATATATCTAGTGCATTCATAGGAATACAAATTGGGGTTGATATAGGTGGAACCATGTATTCGTTGTTACAAAAGAAGAAACTATAATGGTTTCATCATTATCTATTGTTGAAGGTGGAAATAATGTTTATATACATAGCCATTGATAGTAGTGAGTAATAAATTGAGTTGCTAGTCCACCTTAGTATTGGAACTAACCATGTGGGGTAATGAGTAGATGTTTGGTTTTGTTAACCATGCACCTCTAATCCACATACAAAAAAAAAAAAGGAAAAAAGAATGAAACATGGTGAAGGCAACAAAGACAGTACATATCTATGTTAGCCTCTCCTAGCAACTAGCAAGAAAAAAATAATTCCATTTTATTGTTCAAATTAGAAGCATGAAAAGAAAATATTGAAGTCTTCAAAACAAAAAACTGAGAGACATTCAACTTGGCATAAGAATAAAGAGCATTTTCAATGACCTTAGGAATATATATATATATTTATTGATCAACAAACTTGCACTTCGACATGCCAAGAATTTCATCCTTCCAACAAGTCCAAGTGCATCTCACTGATTCATATCCATTATATTTCTTAACTAGTTATTATCTATGTTCATGCCTATGGCAAATCTTTGAAACTTATGGCACCACAAGTTATCAAAATAAGAAAAGCATAATAAAATACATGGGAAAAGATTCAAAAGGGTAATAGGATAAAAATAAACAAATCTAGTATTTATATCTCACAATTTTCATCTCCAGATTTTCTCTCCCCCTTGTTTCAAGTTGATATACCATTTGATTCTATCTCACCATCTTTCATTCATCCTATGTGCATGACTTAAGATGAGATTAGGTATTTTGTTTCTCTTCTAACATCTCACTTCTATTAGTATCAATGTCTCTCCTAAAATTTCTCTCACTTGGAATAAAATGACTAGAAAAATGTTGGAACCATTATTGCACTTTTTTCTACAACACTTTTATCAGTCTCCTTGACTATTGTAACTTCAAAAAGATCAATTCATCTTTGTCACTTCCAATATCCTTCCCTATAATAATAATAATAATATTAGAACTTCACATCTTCTCCTCATCACTTGTCGATACTACTCAATCTCTCTTGATATTGTCTCCTCTTCTCAAGAGTAGATTTTTAAATTTTAATGTATCCCCTTCACTTTGTAACCTTTCATAATAAAACTTCAAAATCCCATGTTATCTTCTATTGGAAAGGGAAGTTAATGAAGAAAATTATATCAAGTCATATGAAGAGCACCAGCTTCACCATTTTAAAATATATCTCTTAAGGTTCACGATCAACCCAAGGCTTGATCATCTGAGTTTTGTTTCCCTGGCAGTGATGCCATACAATTGCTAGTGATTGTACCGAGTGCTAACCCTGGTGGCAAAAGAGGAGGGGGAAACACCCAAGGAGGAGGAAGAAGAAGTTGGTCACTAGTGTTGCGTTGCTCAATCTGTCATTATCATGTTTGTGTCGCATTGCTTAATTGCTTGTTGTCTTGTCTCTGTTATGTCGCTTGACCACTCGCCACCTTGCTTGTGCTGCATCACTTGATCAACTTATTGCTTCACATATTATTGCTTGTTACCTTCCCTCCCCTCTCTCCACACATCAGTTGAAGAAGCCATTAAGTGAGATGTTTTGCCTGTGACAACCAGCCCAGTACCAATTTTTAAACCATGCAACTATCATAGTAGAACCTTAAAACCCTTTGAAGATTAGTCCATATTGTCATGTCAAGCTTCTCAACCATTGCACTAATATTGCTTCTTTGATTCTTCAAGTCATTTCATTTTATTTTTATGGACATTTTTTTTAATGTTTTACATAGTTGTGATAATAGTTATTAGAGTTGCAATAGTCTTGTTATATTCTCAGTCCCACAAAGGATACTTAGTCACTGGACATTATTTTAGAATCTTATATATGAGAGGTATTAGTTCCCTTTTATGAATAATGAAAAATATTTTATAGCTCCTAATTCAAGGTATTAACATTAGGTAAAAATAGATCAAAAAGAGATCGTGTGGTCGTTTGTCATACTATACAGTATGCCTTGTGTTGGTCAATGGATAAAAATTATTAATCCATTAACACAAAGTGATGAATCATAAATTGTGACAAAAGGAAAGATAAAGGAGGGATAATGCAAAGAGAAATTATCAAACCGGTAAGGATGTCTCCGAAATAGTTGCATCCTAACTTTACTTGTGGTGGGGTCAACACCTTGAAAAATGTATATTCTCATGACAAGAAAGGCATCCTGAAAGAAGTTCCTCTGCTATCTTGTTACATAACAATTACAGATGTGCAAGGTACATCCCATTCTATAAACAACTCAAACATGTGTGCCAGTTATGAAGCATTTTGTGAAGTTAATTAAGTTTTAGTTGAGGTGAGTCTTTTACAAGAAGTGGAATTTGCAATAAAACTTCGCATGTTCAGTTGGGCAGTTGAATCCTTTTAGGGAGTTTATGATTAAACTTCACAATTAAATTCACTTTTTCAGTTGGATTTGAAGTAAAAAAATGAGACATGAACTAAACCTGAATTCCAAAAATAAACAATTAGCTTGAATCCCATCCAAGATCCACAAAAACTCCACTTTCAGACTATTTCTTTGGATAATCTGAATTTTCAAAGCGTTTGCCATTTAGCATAGAGCATTGTGCACCAAGGAAAAAACCTTGAACTAACCCGAGGCAAAAGCATTTTTAACCAATTAGAGACAAAGTGATCTCAACCAAGGCAATATTATAAAGTAATGTGCATACTTTTGTAACTTTGTTTTCTACCAAACAAGAAACTCCGCTCATGGCGAATACACCGCCATGGCTGGTTCCAAACCTGGATAAAGGAGGAGAGTTGCGTTAGATTGCCAACCAGGGTAAAACATAGGCAAATGTTATGTATAAGAAGATCTATATAATCGATTCCACTTAACGTGTTAAAGGTTTGATGTTGTTGTTCTTGTTTGTTGTCTACCAAACAAGAATTTTTATCTAAAACAAAAGAAGTGACAAACTAAGCTTGATTTTCTTAAACAACAACAGAAAAAACACACATGAAGATATCTACAACAATGGTATGTGTCGATGTCTAAATTTTCTACTAAAATATTAGGATCATAGCAAATAAGAGTATGTGCTATTTCTGAAAGCTCATTAAGTACATAGCAAGCAAAAGAGCTACCATCATCATATAGTATAGGAGAGAAATTGAACGTAACATGGTAAGGAAATGAATTCCACAAAAATTGAAGAGAAGAAAAAAATCAAAATTCAATACCAAAAATAAATGTCCATCTATAACCATGCTATTAATCAAGTTCAAATTGTAAAGAACATATGGAACTGGATAGATAAGAGGAAAAATTCTAAAAATAATTAAGTTTATTAGTAAATAACACTCTAAACAAGATGCAAAAGAATGATGAAGGGATCAACTGTGAATAAGTTGAAAAAATGAAATGAAAATTTAGAAGCGTCATATTCAAGAATTTCCAATTCCAATACATATATAGCATAGATGCACACGGAAACTCTTCTATCTCCATAAATTTATCACTTTCTTAACTTTTCATTTAGAATTCACTAGAAATAAATAGTCGAAAGAGCAACAAGTAAAAAAAAAGCACTAAAATAATTCAAAAAGTGAATCAGATTGTCAAGGCCAAAAGAAGGATGTGGTGACAAAGTACTCAATGAATCATCTATTGACATCAAGAAGGACTTACGGTAACAGGCCGGTCCGGCAACTGCATGCAGAAGGCACAGCTGAACTTTTCATCGAACAAATCGAGAAAATCGTTGCCGCCGCACGCTTTTTTGTTCCTCCTCCCGCCCCCTTCGTCTCCATCCTCCTCGACCATAACTTTTCCGCCGCTCAATAATACCTGCCGCCGTTTGGCTTTCTGCCGTTCAGTCAGGGAATCATCCGCTTCGATGGCACGGATTGCAGCGATCAGGTCGGCCTTGTCGCCCGCCGCAGTCGCCACGGCAGAAGTCGAGGGAGCACCGGTTGCGCCTTCCTCCTCTGGCTCGCAATCTGGGCACTGCCACTCCGCGATGATCGCGAGGGTCACTGGGGGAGCCGAGAGACACTGCGCGTGCCACGGCGTCGTGCACGTGAGGCATACGACGATCTCCGCCTCGGGCGGCGTCTCACGACACGCCATGCAGGCGCCTTCTCCGTCGCAAGGAAGGTCGGGGGCCATCGGCAGGGCAGCGGCGGGAGGAGGAGCGGAGCGAGGGGCTTTGACTTGCGAGGAGAAAAGAGGAGAACCGGTTTGAAACTTTTACGCAAATGTGGTCGAAGAGAAGGAAGGCTTAGTGTCCTAAATGTCCGGTTTGTTTTTATATTTTTATAGCGCATGACGAATGGATTTCAAATATTTTTTATTGTGCCATTTCTTTTTCGAAATCATTAAACCTTAAACAAAAAAGAAAATCACAAAGCTGATAATTATTTAAAAATATATATATATTTTTTTTATTTTTTTACCTCTATGAAAAGAAGGTATTTTAAATTAATTCTTTAAAAAATGCAACCCCTCAATCCCTGTCACAAATTTAAGGAAAAGCATAGTTGTAATACATTTAATCCAGTAAAAGATTTAGTGACCTCTAGTTTTAGATGTACCAAATGCATGCATGTCTTTTTTTTATAAAATTTTTTGGGACACATTTAATTGTTTTCCTTTTACTCGAATAAGCAATCAATCAAATCCAGTAATAAAAAAAATAATTTAAGTTGATTTCTTTATTATTTATTCTCTAAATTTTAGAGATGACTAGAATAAATCGATAAAAGGTGTTACCGTTGATTCGTCCTGATATAAGCCAATTAATCGCACACAAATCGTGTTCGCGCGAAGGTCGCTTTGTAACGGTAGGCGTGCGAGTTGACACGTGTGGGAAAAGACATGATTTTCCGCGCAGCTACCAGTTGTTGTCGCGTAGCCAATGGGCACGTATCGTGGCTTGGCTTTATGCTAAAACTAACAACTGGTAAAGTGACACGTGTGAGAAAAGGCAACTGGTTGGCGGTTACGTTACTTGGGCCATGCGGGCAACAACTGCCTTGGGACTCACACGTGTGAGAGATTCTGCAAGCATTCACAAGACATGCAGTGTTTTGCAAATAGCAAAGCAGAATGCCTGGGAAGAACATTAAAAGTAACCACAAGGCATCTGGGACGGCAATTTGTTTGGATGAACTCTCGAGCCTTTCTTATGATAACAAAATCGTAGTGATCACACGTCACAGATATTATTTATTCATTAATCTTAAGATTTTTTTAATAGATATTTAATTGCTTTCAATTTTATGAATCAAACACTAGTCTATGGTTAATGCCATGAAACAATAGCACCACCTCAAAGGCTTAAAGATTGGACAAAGGTTAATGGATAAGAATAACATTAAAAAAAAAGTTTCTTAGTGCAGAATTAATATTTAATAACATTCAATGTATACTTTAATAATATTTATAATATAATATAAATATTATTAAATAGGACTTGACATATATTTTGGTAACATTAAACCCTAGTTAATTTAAGACGCAAAGCAGCAAAGGGAAAATACTGGTTCCTAATTAACTTATTTTTGCTGTTGTATCCCAACCCGATTCAAATCCTTTGAATTGGGAACTAAGGAAAAACCCAGAATTTTGACAGATTTTATGTCACCCCTTTGTAGGCCACTGGAAATTAAATAAAAATTTTTGCTCGCTCTAATTTGAGTTTAAAATCGCAGAGCAAATGTGCAGGCAAGGATTTTTTTCAGTAAAAAAATAAACAAAACTAAAACAAAAGGTGAAGGATCAGACAAAACCAATGTTAAAAATTTGAGGCAACACTAAAACACCGATACCAAAGATGTGAAAATTTTTGCATTTAAATTCTCCACTTTTTAGGAAAAGGAGTTTGAAATTTTTAAAAATATATGTATATATTATCTATTTTTTTTAACATTATGAAATAAGATTACTATTTGCATTAAAAATGTTTGCACTTCACTAAAAACAAGAAGAAAAAAATACACTTATACAGACCAATTCATGGTTTCGTTAAAGCATGATTTACAGATCCAGATTCATGAAAAATCGACCTTACACAATTAGTTATAGAATTCTAGCATTTAATTTAGTACGATAAATTCGAAAGGATATATTCTGTGTATTGGGTATAGAGTTGAAATGGCTTCAGCATCTTTATTGCAAATCAAATACAGATAAAACCAACACGGATGCCTAATTGAGAACAATGGCGTTTCTTTATCTAGAAATGGTGTTGATGGGTCTCTCGTATTTCAGCGTGATAGCAAAGAAGCAAAAGTATTTCCTGCTTTAGGCATCAACACAAGTATCCCCTGCAGTTCATGAGACGATTAATCGTTTAACTCTAGTCAGATGCACGGTACAGAAGAAACAAGAAAAGACCTTGAACAAGCTTCAAGTATAGGGGCGGCATCTGCTCCACCTTAAGACCTTAAGGTCACTTTCCCTTTATCCACTCAACAAAATTGTCTAAAATTAAGGGCCACGCAAGCTCCTCATCATAGTTGTCAAGAGACGGGAAGTTTATCTATGACAAAACGAATGTCAAGTGGTAGCATTTCAACACTCAAAAATTAGAAAAAAACGTAGAAGAAAAAAAAAAGATAACCTCTTAGGTTCTAGTGAAAAAATGCATAAAAGAACTCAGCACAATGTCCTGAAAGTTTACCTCATTACAGAATCTAAGAAAGCTTGTCCATTGGTCCATGTTTATAACCTTGTAATCACGTTGGGACTGGTGTTTAGCAGATTCAACATCAGATTAGTAATTGAGAGATAATATATATTAACACAGGAATACTGTTGGTAAAATTAGCAAAAATACTGATCAGCAATATAAAAAAAAGTCATAAAAAAGAGCAAAATAGGTGACAGCATTACTTTAAGGTATTCAACAAGTTTGTCAACTTGAAGTCGGTATTGTGAGGCTAGTACAAGTTCAAGCAGTTGACAAGCACTTTCAATGTCAATGGACTTTTGTTTATCTTCTGATAATACATAAACATAACAAGTCAAGGATGTCAGTAAACTATAATATTGCAAAGAAAATTTGTACAATCAAAGATTTGGTATTGAACTACCTGTCAAGCAATAGCGGAATGAATACGAGAAGAAAACTGAGAAATTTGATGGTCTTGCCACCTGTAAAATGTGTATGATACATCATAAACTAGTCAGACTGCTCTTCTCAGTCTATTTCAGTTTCTCCTCAGTTATATATGGATCTGTACATCTGAATGTCAAAGCATATTTCAAAATACAATTACCAATTATTTCAGAATCCACGAAAATGTCATTCTTTCTATTTTTGGTCAAAATCTGGGGCCAGCTTGGCATTTAAAAAATGTAGTTTTAGCAGAGTAAGAACATCGTTCATGGCAAAAACATACAGAAATTTGCTTTTACTTTGGTTCACAGTAAAAACGTTGAGAAAATGGCATCTACTATGGGTATGATGTGCCTTGAACACATCCAAATCTGTATCTTCACTGATTTGCATATAATTTTCTTAGTTGCTGAATTTATATATCTTATCTATTGAAAAGCTTTGACAAACTAGAAGGTATCTGTGCAGACATTTACCATTAAGTACTATACCTCTTTTTCCAATTCCGGCAGTGTCTTTTTCAGTTTGCTTACAGTATCAGCATGTAGTGCTTTTAATCCTCTACGCCATTCTTCCTATTGCAAACACAAACGGTGTAGAAAAGAAATAATAATAATCTAAATTTTAGTGCAGCTTTATTAAGAATCTGGATTCTCAAAGATGTACTAGAGTGAAGTATCCTTGTTTCTCAGCTTTCATTTTCCTGCAAAAAGAGAGTTTCACTATAGAATAATATAGCAAAGGTAAGATAGTGCATTGACATGTTACAGCTTAAGAATGGAATTCATACCATGCCAGCATAAGTATCCTGACATCTGTACAATCCACTTCCAGATCAGAACAGAAAGACTCAATGCCTTCAGGGCTGTTGACAAGAATCAAACATCAGCAACATAAAGACAAGAACAAACCACTAAGAAAGCCAAGAGAAATTAATATTAGTATATTGTTGAACTTAACACATGGGAAGTCATTAGAGTATCTTACTGAATTGTCTTAATTTACAAAATTAAGTCTTTCTTAGGCTGAATTTCAAGGAGCGAAATAAACAGGGGACTGAAAATTGGGCTACAAAGGCACCTCGGATTTTTAATTGATGTACTATTACAGAAAATAAATGCACAAACAAATACAATTTCACAGGGTAGCAGCCAAATGTCATAAGCTACCCAAGCAGATAAAAATTCATCATGGAAATTGCCATGTAACTATAAGTCTAAAGCCTTGATTTCCAAAAAACCAGGATTAAGCATTTGGTTCACAGTGGAAGCCCGCCATGACTCCAATAAGGTTGCATGCCCTCCATCATAGCATCATCATATAGAATAAATAAGGTTAACGAGGACCACTAAATGAAGCCTCAGACCAAATTGTCCCAAAAAGGATAAATTCTGTGATATGCCAATTATTGCACGTAATAGCAAATATATGTAACAAAACAAAAAATAAAATAAAATAAAACCCCACAAAGGTAGACTTATTCAAAGAAAATTAACTATATAAATTTATGTTTTTAAAATAAGCCATCTGACCATTGGGAAATGGACATGGATCAACCTATACTAAACCAATTGATGAAGATATGGAAGGATTTGATTTGACCAAATTATGAATTCCAATTGTTCGGAAATAATATGTAGAATAATTTGATTTGGCCAAATATAAAATTTCAAATGTTGAAAAATGATTTGAATTGTTTGGTAATTTGTCATCTCTGTTCGCTATATTTTATTTTGGTAGTCAAATGTTGAGAAATGATTTGAATTGATTGGTAACTTGTCATCTCTAGTTACTAAATTTATTTTGGTAGTCAATTAATTGGGGATATTGTATGTTCCAATCTACCTGTTTCATTTGGGACAGTCAATTAATTGCTTCTTGGCAGCCAATTAACTGGGGATATGTGTATCCACAATTGCTTATATCCTAGTTTTCAAAGTTGAAGTGTAGTTTATAATAGTGTCGATTCAATATAATCATCATCTTGCAATTAATGAAATTTCAATTTATCTTCCAGTGTGGAAGTTATTTTTCCCACCGTGTTATTGTGTGGGGTTCTACTTATTCATCCACTGTGATCTGTGATATACATCACCAATCCACCAATATGAAGCTACATTTTCCAAAAATGCCACGCAAAGCTAAGATGCCTAATTTCCATTTCATAATAATGACCATTGGATGCTTGTTGACCTTTTCCTCCAATCTTTGTCAATTTCCACCAGATTCTTCCAAACATCAATTTATACCTAATTGGATGCTTATTGGCCCTTTCCTTATCATCTATTTGGTTGTGTTTCCTACAGTGGGAGCACCTGAGGAAACTTACAGTTTGGGGAAGAATTTAAGGCACCTTAGTATGTTGTGTTTATTTCGAGGGAAGGAAATAGACTGGAAGTTACATAAGTTCAAATGAAATGAAAGAATTCTATTATCTTCTTTCCCATATATTCCATGTATCTTATTTACTTAGAATTAAAGGGAGAAAATACTCAATTATTTGTGTTTATAAGATGTGTGAATTTCATCTGTCTGATTTAGGCGAAAATTAAATAGAGGAAATATATGGAATTTGAATCCTTCCACTTCTCTAGTTTAATTCCTAGTAAATAAGAGTAATTGATCATTTTATTTCATTTCATGTTCTCTCTTATTTTTATCCAAGTAAAAATAGCATTAGTGTTTTGATCATACATACACCTGACAGATCAAAAAAGATCAGGCTGGAGTCGATCAGTCAATTACTATGGATGCAGTCAAAAAATTTAATTTATTAAAAGTTGTCTATGTTGTTAATTTTTTAATTAATTGAGACCTTTAAAAAAGTTGTTTAATTTTTTAGAAAAGACTTAGATTTTTATTTTAAAAAATTAGATTTTTTTTGTTATTTTATAAATAATAGATCATGTTCCCAAACTATAAAAAAGGGGTTAGGATTCCATGTATTCTTTACATTTTGAGTTAATAAAGTTTCTAATTTCCTTTTCTTTGGATGACAATTGACAAAGATTCCTCTGGGTGAAAAATTGTATCCTTGTTCGCTTCACTGTATTGCATAAACTTAAAATTGGTATCAGTTGAGCTTTCATACTATTTCCTAATTGTAATATTAGCTTTATGCAAAAACCAGGCAATTCTTTTGTGTGTGTGTGGGGGGGGTGTATGTGTGTGTGGGAGGAGTACAAGTCAAAAATTACAACAACAACAACAACCAAGCCTTATCCTACTAGGTAGGGTCAGCTATATAGATCCTTCTACGCCATTGAACTCTATCTCCCACCATATCATCATTTATATTTAAATACATTTTATATTGTTTTATTGTTGCTAACCAAGTCTTTTTTGGTCTTCCTCTTCCACGTTTAATGTGTGTATTTGTCATGATTTCACATCGCCTAACTGGGGCATTTATTGGTCATCTAAGTACATGTCCGTACCACCTTAAACATACTTCTCGAAGTTTTTCCTCAATAGATGCAACTCCGACTTTCTCTCTAATGTTCTCATTTCGAATTCTGTCCATCCTCGTATATCCACACATCCATCTTAAAAATTCAACAATTGTACTTAAAAATTCAGTAGAGATTCATGATTGAGTGCAAGATGTTATTTTATTCTTAAGCAATGTAAGTAGTGGTTTTTAAGGCATCTACAAAATTTCAGAAGATTTTCTAGCCTTAACGCTAACAAGTAAAAGGCAGCAGATACAACACCAGTATGTCTCACAGAAGCAGAGCAAATAAAGAAATCTTATCATCCTGATTTTGAATTTTAGTTTAGCAAATAAAGAAATCTTATCACCCTGACCTTTTATTGTCATGTTTACGCATTTGCTACACCCTATGTAAGGTTAGCACAGAAATTATCACTGCAACAACTACATGAAATTTACTGAGAACACATTGAATATGGATAAAGTTGCTTTATGTCGAAAGCATTTCAAGAAAACTAGCAGAAAATTTGAATGTGAAAATTTGAATGTGAATCATGAACTCACGACAAACTAAAATTTCTGACTGAAATTTCGCCAAGCTTAATAAAAGGCAGTACTCAATATCTAACTATACCAATCAAAATCCCATTCCAATGGTTGCTGAACTAACTAAGTACATGGCAAAACTTATAACTAAGATATGATAAGGTAACAGGGTCTATGTAGTAGCACAAACAGAACTGAAATTTCACCTTCACCAATGATCTTATATATAACTGTTAAGACAATGCACTACTCCTGTATTGCACAAACATCAAATAATAACTCAAGAAATTCCACAAGAGAATTGCTAAAAATATTGAAGACAACTTTAAATGAAGGTATGAAGTATCATGCATCATGGTATAAGCTTACAGACACAAATAATAGAACTGATGTATGCTTACTCAATCAAGCCAGACGAAGCATCTGCATATGCATAAAATAGGTTGTCAATGCGTTCCACTTCCTTCGAAACAGCTTTGCCAGAAGCTAAACAACAAGGACCGACTTAACTTTGGATAAAATATCCACATCAAAAATACGGACAAGGATAATATGCATGGAGTCAGATTATAGAATTTTTTAAAATGAAGTACTTAACAAAACTAAACCAATTTCTGATAACAAGAAAAAAAGCAGCATCCATCTCACTGATCTTAAATAATTATAAACATATTCTTAGCCTTCATGGTTATATTCTCACATTTATTTGAACTCCTTTTAGTTGATGGAATTAAAGGTTGTCTTCAGGTCTATAGTTGCTTGCTCAACGCATGCACCACTTTAAGAAAGACTCAAAAGTTTCACTTGTACAGTAGAACAATAGGAGATTATAACAAATATGCATCAAGAAGGTCTCAACAACAAAGGACAAGAGAAGATGAATGTCAATGAAAAAAATTTAATGGTAGAAATACAGAACTTTAAAAGAACCAAAGGGCATATAATCCTGAACATAATAGGACGAGAAATAGCATCAATTGCTCCAAAAAACTCTTCAATGCGATTATTGTTAAATAAAAGCATCAATCACATTTTACCAACTATTGTAGTTAAAGCAACCACTGTTTCAAGTGGCTTCAAGAGTAAAATAGGTTTTTACTAGATGAAACTCAATTACTGAATGACTGATAACAAATATCTTGAAGGATTTTGGCAAGTTGCCAACAAGCCGTCCAAATTTTTCAGTATGCACTGAATTTTCCTCTAATGATGTATAGCCTGTTCCAACTTCAGTTAACTTCTGAATGTATTTAAAAGAAGAGATCTTAATCCATTTCAATAGGTTAGTAATCCCAAATCCAAACATTTTTAAATTATTTTCCGTATTAATCAATTGGTTCGGATTCTGTCCTCCAGAAGATATAACTACAGTAGTGGACACAGAGAGATTTATAATCACCGCTTAAAACCCTGCATCATCTTGTCTAGTGGTATACATTCTCAAACAACATAATAAGAAAAGCTTTGTCTCCATATGCATGTCAAAGAGCACCGTTACATCGTAATAGGAAAAGCCTCCTCTCCATATACATGTCAAGAACACGGCTTCTTGGGACCAACATTGACAAAACCACCAAATATCAACAAAAGAAAACCATTTTATTTTCAATTACTTCAGAAACTCAAGCATCAGAATCAGAGCATCGTCACCGCCTGCCAGTAGAAGGCTGGTCAAATTCACAAACGCAACGGAGTCAAACTCACAAAGGAAACTCACGAGTAAACACGAAATCCAGAGCACCGATAGAGTCAGTTTCGAAGAGAGACGTAGATGGATCTGGATGACCATTTCACCGCTTACCTGCGCGGTAGGCATAGGACGAGCCCGAGGAGGGGTTGACAGCGGCGGCGGAGCCTGACTTCCTAGTGGAGGAGCGCCTCATGCCCTTCCGCCGGGGGATCGAACCGAGGACGAAGGAAGAGACAAGGCGTGGGTTTGGGGGGATACGAATCAAATCGGACGGGGGAATGGGAGAATTAGGTTTCCCCTCGTCGATTGCTATCTTTAAACAATCAGAGGCGAAGACGGAGACCGAAACGATCCATTACGCTACGAATTCGGTTACCCGTGAAGGATTGCCATCTACCACGTAGGCAACGAATATATTATTGAAAATAAAGATATGTGGCTTCTTCCAAAATTTCAACGAGTTATATATTTATAAATTAAACATTCTAAAATATACTATATAACAGTAATTAAATTTTATCTTTCCTATATATTGGATTTTATTTTATACTATATTATTATCTGTATAAAAATCAAATCTAATCTCTCAAGTCAATTCTATTCTCTATTATATCATTATTTATATTTAAATAAATTTTATTTTATTTTATCATTACTAACTAAGTCAAAATTTATTAATTTTTCTTTATCTCATTTGATTTATATATTTGTAATAATTTTATATTGTCTAATTAGAACATCTATCAAAAAAAAAAATCTCAATAATATAAATTTTATTCTAATGTTATCATTTATTATTTTATCTATTCTTTTATATTCACACATTCTCTTAATATCCACAACTCTTTATTCGTATTTTAAAATATATTATAAAAACTAAAATAATATTGATTATTATTTTATATAAAATTGACTACCTTCGTACTATTGCAAAATATATATATAAAAAAAAAGACCTTCTCAACTACTCATAATTTGAATTTGTTATATGAGCCGAAGTATTTAACAAAAATGAAAATATTTAAAAACAAACATTAAAAAAAATGGTCAACCATCACTGAAATGTCATACCTAAACATGGCGCTAGTACCGCTGTAACAAAATTGACACATTTTGAATGCTAATTTGAGGGCGATGATGATTCAGCTTGTTGAAATCTTCATCAAAATTGACAATGATAGTAATGCAACAGCAGGACTTTAGGAAGAACCACGAGCTAGTCAGAAAAGAAAAAAAGAAAAAAGGAAGAACCATGAGCTGAAACCTATAACTTCATGTCTTACAAGTATTTTCTCGAGATCAAATGCAAATATTATGAAAAACAAACAGAATGAAAGCCAAAAGATTGGATTTGTTCAAATTTTCTAAATAAAATAAATAATTGCTATTGACTTTTAACATAATCTATTGAAGCCTGGCTTTAATAGATAGAAGGTTTGCTTCAGAAAATGCACCAAAACAAATGTGCAGTTCGAGTAGTCTGATTACAGGATGTTGAACATACAACACAACTAAATATAGCAGCTATGACTAGCATGGATGAAAGAAATTGACAATAGATAAACTAAACAGTTCTTTTTACCAAAAAAAAATCCCAAAATAAAAAACAAACGACGGTTATTTAGGAAGTAGCTACCATTAGATTGATGAAAAATTATTTACTGATTTAGTTGTTAGGAA
The DNA here is from genome assembly GCA_037177395.1 of Alpinia galanga. Classification (NCBI taxonomy): domain Eukaryota; kingdom Viridiplantae; phylum Streptophyta; class Magnoliopsida; order Zingiberales; family Zingiberaceae; genus Alpinia; species Alpinia galanga. The sequence continues at coordinate 1,652,139 of JBAMHZ010000081.1, forward strand.
GCCCTATCACATTGCATGACACAGTGCTTGCATCCTTATAAATAACTCACAAGAATGAACTTTTTGACCAAAAATCACGTGGAATATGTAATCCCATGAAAGGTTATTGGCGTATCATCAGTTGCTTCTTGTGCCAAGCAACAACATCCTTGTATACGAGATCACCTCCAAAGATATCCAGAGCACTGCCTACTGTGACATAAAGACGTCCCTTGCCTGCTGTTTTTTTCTTGTCCAGGTGTGCCATTGTGGTCACCCCACCAACATAAGTAATTGGAATCTAATGAGACATCAATGCGTTCCAATTAGGAGCACAAATACTAACAAGGAATGTTGATTTGCCATTAAGAATTCAACAAACTAAGAGCAGCTATCCAGATTTCACTGCAGCGTGCGTGCATGATTTTATATCATAGATACAGCTTGAGACTCAAATTTTGTACTAAACCAGAACATTGATTAAATATTCAAATCATGCAATATGTGACTATAGGAAACTTCAATTTTCACTAAGACGGAATTCCTTCTTTTTTTTTATGGTGATGATGAAAGTTGAAAGGGCAGACTCCCCTCACTAATTTTTGGCTATAACAAGGAAATATATGGGGAAAAAAAGACAAGTGAAGATAGAGAGAATCAAATAAATTTTCAATAAAATTATTGTCATAGAAAAAAAAAAAAGAAGGCAAGCAATACATACGAGTGAATAAGTAATATCACAAGTTAATCAATTCCACAACAATACAAATATGTAAATGTCAGATTTCATGCCGAATTATGTTTCTCAAATCATACCTGAAATTTCACCAAAACAAGAAAACAAAAACAAGGTAATATATAAATCACAGAATATTATTGTTGCTCCTTGCAGAATTGGCAAAAAGAAAAAAGATGTGCATGGCGCATGTCAGATCGAATATAACTCAAACTAGAAATCAATACTAAATAATTTGAGTAGTCAAGTGGTTGTTCCTTGAACAGGAAACCAAGAATTAATAAGAAAGCAAAGAAGCACAAAACAACATGACGATCATGGGTTAATGAACATAAGAATTGAAAGGATTTTCTCAATCACTTTATCGGATGCTGAGCATATCTTATTAAACAAATCCATACATTTTTTTAGGCAAGCCTACCAAAACTTAGAAAATACCTTAGCCATTTATGCTTCTTACTTATTAATATGAAATGCAACATTCGTGATTAGACAGCAAGGTAAAATTCAATAAAACCTATAATTTATGATGTCTGAATGGTTAGCATTTCAAGTAAACAATGAATAAATTGTGAAGTGTAAGATAATAAAATATCTACATTGAAATTTCAAGGAAAAAAAATGGAATACATGAGTGCTAAACTTCTTTGTCATAATACAGCAAGAGAGAGAATGCAAACCCATATATAATCATCATTTTGTAAAAGATGAGTCAGATTGTAAGTTCAAATGTAAGGAAAATAGAAAACATTTGCCACAACACATCGCCCACAAGATGTACACCCTGAATTATCAATTCAAATAGAGATAGCTGATATTCACTATTCAGCAAATGAAACGAAGGAACAACTTCATTAACAAACTTCTTAAAGAACATGGAAACAGCTTGGAAACAGGACACGAATAGTACATATTCAGCATAATTATGCATATATGGTCAGTATCAAAAAATCATTTGGCTTTGTATTTGTGTTAATCTACAAGAGAATTTAAGATTTCTTTAAACATACTCCTCACCCAAAAGAATTAATTGCAAGCATTAACTTCCACTACTAGGTGGGAAATGTGAAACTGTAGCTTCTTGGTGGAGATAGCTTTTATCTTCTAAAACTTCTGCAATTAAATCCACATCAAGCCTGATGCTAATAAAGTCACATTTTTCTATATATCAGCACTCTTTCACAACAGTCACATTTTTAAGATAAGAGATAGCATCTCCTCTTATTTAGTTGACTCATGTATATAGGATCATCATTTTGTATAGTTTACTCCCAAGTTCCAAGCAGCGGTCACAGTAGAAGGTCCAGAATTGTTTCCTAGCACCAACCCATGAGGGATGACAGGCAAGGCAAATTTGGGATAAAAAGACTAGTTTTTTTTTAGATAAATCTTCGGTGCGATATATTGGCTTTACATTCACGTGGTAAAGCAGGAAAAGAGGGGCATTAAATCCCCACACTTCACAGTCCTGCCTAGTTTCACTTGAGTATAGAAGACAACAAATATGTCAGATCTAATTTAGCTCTTATGCTACTTGAAGAGAAAGAGATCAAAATGTTGCCTCCAGAACACAGAAAATATTTAAGAACTCTAACACGCAGAGAAACTGATATTCTAAACAGACAGATAAAACTCCCACTTAGTTTTTCAACCAGAACATGTTACCTGCTGTCTAACTTTAAGATTGTCTGGCTATATCACTATACCATAAAGTAACATGAAAAGGCAAAAAGACCAAAACAACTACAACAAATCACACATACAATAAACTACACACTGCCATAGAGGAAAGTCTACAGGAGCAGACATTACCTCTTCCCTTCATAATCAACACCATGAATTAGAAATTCATCTGCATATGTGGCAAGGAACTCCAACGTTTCCTTGTCAATAGAAACATCACTGAACCTCCGCCACATATCAGTAACAATGACATATTTACCATCAGGATAAGCATGTAAGGCCTCAATGGCAGCAAATTGACTGACAACATTAGCACCAAGCATAATGACATGTCCACCAGTAAGCCCATCCTTCTTGTACAATTAAGCAAATTCTACAAGGGACTTGTCCTCGAACGAAGGATTGTTGACGTAGAAAAAGAACTCAAAGTCAATGTTCAGGCTGATTAATTACTCCTATAGCAGCTTCCCTCATGCCAAATTGTTGCTCAATCGGAGAAGAGGAAGAGGCTTTCATCTCACGATATATCTAATGACAAGTCGTTGGCATCGCCTTGATGAATTCATGGGGAGAGACATCTTTTACGAACTTTGATGCCCTATTCTCTATGGCGCTCTCTTCTCTTCCTCTCTACTTCAATCACCATGGAGTGGGTGGAAGCGGCGGACGTCGGATTTGCTTACAAAATCAATGCCTTAAACAACTAAGTTACAAAACGTAATACTTAAGCCATGAATATATCATTTAACTAATTCATCCATGAGTAACGTTACCGACTTTAACTTTGCTAAATATATCAATTAACTTGTTAGATTTTTCTTTGCCTAAGACTCCTTAGAACTTCACTTATTGTCAGCTCTCATGAGGCAAAAGGTGATTACTGTTGGAGCAATCTTGCCTCAAGATGGTCCGGGGTGACTATGAGTTTTGGTGTTTGGACAAAGAGTTTAAGTTAGAGTTTCTCTTGTATTTGATATATGTATATGAGTCATGCAAGAATGTAGGATACATAGCTTGATGGCTTCGGGTCCGGTGAAGAATGGTGCATCCGAGGGACCATGGATATGACAACAAGGATGAACTGAGGGAAGTGCACTTTGAGGCATACGTGAAGGATGGAATTGGAAGATGAGCTTGAAGCTCAAATGCATCTGAGGGGCGAGAGCCAAAAATATGTGAAGGATGGATTGGGAAACAAGTTGGAGGCTCAAATGTATCCAAGGGACGAGAGCCAAGATGAAGAAGGCTTGAAGGCAATAGTCAAGGCTATGAAGAAGCATCAAGTGAGTCGAGTGCTGAGTGAATGTACTCTAAAGGAAAAGGGGTCAAGTAAGATACCCAAACGCTTGTGTTTGGGTTTTACCCGACTGCCAATCGACTGGTGGGGGTTAACTAGTTGACTAAATGAGGGCAGTTGAGTTGGGAGTCAACTGCCATGGTGCTCAGGTTTTTAAGCCCTATTAGTAGTGTTCCAAAGTCTTTGTGTGTTCGTGGTGAATCGCCAAGGTCTTGTGCGTGGTTTCTCCACCGATAAGGAGCATTGACTTAGCCGAGGTTCCTGGGGCATGATCCGCTGAAGGATCACAGGCATCATCTATCTTACGGACATTCGTGGAGTAGGAGCACCATTTCCGAACCACATAAATTAGTTTGTCGTGTTTATCTTATGTTTTTCTTTATATTCTGCTGTGTTAATCTCTTATATAAAGACAAATGAGTAAACGACGATGATTTGGGGGCATCTTCTATTCAACCCCCCTTCTAGCTGGCCCATCGATCCCCAGCAATTGGTATCAGAGTGAGGTCGCTCTCCGTCGGACTAACCACCTAGGAAGCACCGAAGATGGCCGGCTCAAGCATAAACATCCATCCACCTACATATGAAGAAGAAAACCCCACTTTTTGGATAAAGAAGATGGAGATTTTCTTCAACA
>JBAMHZ010000081.1:1656570-1687867 GCA_037177395.1 Alpinia galanga
AAAGGGTTAAAGCGGATGCTCAAACACTTGGGTTTGAGGTTTTACCCGACACTAGTCGAATAATGGGATTTCCAGTCGACTGGTCACCTTAATGGTAGTTGAGTCGGAAGCTCAAACAATGGAAGTTTGAGGTTTTACCCGACGCCAGTCGACTGGTGTCAATTCCTCGTATTTTGAGCAGTCGACTGGAATAGTATCATTAGGGTGTAACGGATAGAAATTCTTGGAATCAGGGCGGTCAGAAGCCGTTGAACGGCGACATCAGTCGACTGGCCTGAAATCCAGTCGACTAATGAAGGTCAGTTGACTGGTAAAATTACCAATCAACTGGTGACTGGCAGCTTTGTTGATTTCGAGGTTTGCTCCTCTTGTTTATAAAAGGGGAGGCTTTGAGACATTTCCAAGCTGATGAAATAAACGTGGTTAATCCCTATTAGTAGTCTAAGTGGGTCATTGTGTGTGTGGGGTGAATTGCAAGGATTGTGTTAGGTTTCTCCACCGACAAGGAGCAACGACTTAGCTGGAGTTACCGGGGCTTAATCCGCCGAAGGATCACAGATGTCGTCCACCTTACGGACAGCCGTGGAGTAGGAGTACCATCTCCGAACCACGTAAATCGGTTTATCTTCGTGTTTGACTTTGCTTTTATTTATATTCCGCTGTGTTAATCTCTTGTAGAAAGCAAACGAACGAACGACGACGATTTGGGAGCCACGACTATTCAACCCCTCTTCTAGCTGGCCTAATGATCTCCAACAGAAAATGCCAGAATGAATTGTGGAATTAGGAAAAAAAGTTATTCAATAAAAAAGTATAACTATCCATAAACAATTAGGAGTAGCTCCAATAGATGATAAGATGAGAGGAAAAAAAAAGGTAAGAAGATGTGCAATGTCAAAAGACGAGATTTCATAGTAAGATAAGTAGAATTGATCAAGTATATAATAGGTAGAGGAAAAATAATTTAAAAAAAAAAAATGACTTGAAAATTTTGAATAGTATCAGTGATATAACATATAATCCAAAGGAAGAATGCAGCATCTATGTAATTGAGCTAACCTACTAATATGACTAGATGATGATGGTTTATCTATCAAATTTCCATATGCTAAAATAAAAGGTTAAGATGGCACAAAATGTCAAAGATAAATAGCATATTTTATCATTAAGAGTTGAAGGTGTATTGGGTAGAGGGAGATTAGAGAAAAACCCTATTAATGTAATTAAAAATGAGTTAGAAGTTAAACATTATTGGTGAAAGAAACTTGCATATAGTTTAATGGAGGGAAAATATCTATACAGCTGACCCCAAATTATTGGGACTAAAACAAATTGAGGGTGATGATGATTTCTTCATAATTTTTGTGTAATGTTGGTTCTATCAATAAAACATATAAACTCATAAGATAGCTATACACACAAGAAGATTAAATGAATAAAGATACAATCTCATTACACAGCCATATGTACAAGACTTGATGGCAATTGTTATCAATAAATAGATGAGATGGTAAACACGAAAGAAAAAGAAAGAAAAAAAAGTGATCTAACCATGGAGATAACTTATTTTAATGATGGATAGTTAAACACTACCACTTTTAACTAGCAAACTTATGCAAAAGAAAACAAGTGAAATAGAAAATCAATCAGAATTAGAGGCTGGAAGCATGGTGAAAAATTGCTTCTGCACTACTGAACTTTTAATATTCCAATAAAGCTCACAGATATATCAAAGTCAAAAACAGTCATTGAAAAAGCCAACAGATGTTATGTACGATCCTGAAAACAAGCACAAGACAATGCTTGTTTCAGAAACAACATTAAATGTAGTTGAACTGCCTTTAGTTGATTAGTATATCAGTGAAATCTCAATTTTGCAAGAAATCATATACCTTCTTTCTGCAACTAAGATCCAAGACAAGATTATCCTTGCCAATCAAATTGACAAGATGTTTAAGCCGTTCAAGGTCCATTTTCCCATCATTGAAAACATATTGCAGCAGAAGAACAAAGTATCACATAGTATCTCAACCTTGTATGGATTCTGTAGTCCAAGCATATAAAGATAACTCAGTAGGTCATTTTATCAGATCAGGATAAAGCATCACAGAACTTTCAACTACCAGTGGTATGTAAACAATGAAACATGCTTCTTAATCTCGCATTCATATAAAAATCAAGAAACTAAGACTGTCCTTAGACTTTTCCAAGTAAATTTTCAACTCTTGTCGTTTTATACTTAAAAGGCAAAACCTAGTGAAAAGATCTGGGATCTCTGGGGAATAGGATCAAGTTGACACTAGTAAATAGTCTCATGCACTATATCCCTTCAATCCTTTGAGAGAAATATGACAAAAGGAAAGAAAATACTTAGATTGACCCCATCATCTCCCCCCATGAGAACTACGAGATCACTCCATGGATGCCTTTGGCATCATTGGATCGCAGGCCAGTGTGGATCAATTCCATTCATGTCATGTATCTAGGCATGTAATAGAATTATTATTCTACATTTTAAGTAAATAACATATGACATTGAAAGAAATAATACATCCTGAAGTGACTATCACATGCCTAGCCCCTTCCATAAGATAAACTTTGGCATTATATGCATTGATTCCACCTCCAATTTGCATACCACCTGTGTGATTATTGACCAATGAGGAGAAAAATGACCAAATAAACCTATCAAGTACATCAGTTCAACAAATCTATTGTGTTGCTAGACAGAAACCAAAAAAAAAAAAAAATCACATTTGCTAAAAAAAGGGAACTAAGAATAGTCAGTGAATGGAGACTTTTAACAAAAAAATACATTTTAATCTGTCAAACAAATTAAACTAATGTGATATAAAGCAAAGTATGCACTAGAAAAGGGAATACAAGATGGCTGTGGCTATGCATCAAGTTACCAGGATAAGCATGTAAGGCCTCAATGGCTGAAAATTGACTGGCAACATCAGCACCAAGCATAATGACATGTCCACCAGTAAGCCCATCCTTCTTGTACAATTAAGCAAATTGTGCAGGGGACTTGTCTGTTTTGAAATTAGTCACAAGGGCAGTTGCACCACCATCAGAGCCCAAATCTTTAAGGGTGGATCCGACAATTTGCTTCACCTTACCCTGACATTTGTATATATTAATCCACTATATGGCGGCAAGAAAATACATGAAGAAAGGAATGATAATAAAACATGAGTACCTTGTGAATATCAATGCAAGGGCGAAAATGAGTGATACAAGAGATTGAACAAGAGAAAAATTCTTCCTTCTTGCATGCCCACAAAATGAAGGCAAGGCAATGGATTTAGAATAGGGTTTACAGTTGGAGGAGATGAGCTAATTAAGCACTGTCATTAGGTCTCAGCTATGCAGCTACAAAAGGAATTAGCAAACTAAGCATCAATAAAAACATCAATGATAAGACAACATTTAAGGGAAAAAATTAATCAATCCTTGGTGTTGTAACCTAATTTTTAAAAACGTGAGAATTTGAAATTTGAATAAGTATACAGAAAATTTTCAATTACCTAATGAAGGGAAAGCAGGGAAATGACTAATTAATTTCCATGTTGTTACTTAATTCCTTGCTCTGCAAGAAACTCTCCATATATAATTGAACCACTAGCTTCTCTCCTATAGTCCAATATATATATGTAAAGTGGTGAGGTGAAACAACAGATGAGAAAAAGGGACTTCTGCAAGTATACCATTCCCTCCTCATTTATCCATCTCTAAAATATGCAAAGACTATGTACGTCCATGCAAACACCTCAAACTCAATATGTGGATTACTAGTTGGGTGTGACTTCCATGTCAACCACAGGAGCAGATAGGCCTCTCATTAAAGTTGGCATGCTTAATAGTCATGAACCCATAATATCTCTCAATGATGCACATGATATCTAGCTAAGTGTTTACGGCACTTAACCATCATATGCCCCAAGTATCTCATAACAACGTATGTCTCCAATTAGGTGTCTAAATAACCTAACCATCTGAGGCCCAAAATATCTCGTAACAGCCAACATGACCACCAGTTAAATATTGATAGTACCTAACTCCCTTGAGCTTCAAGAAACTTGTAACCATATTTATGATCTTCAGTTAGGTGTCGAGAATATTTAAACTCACACCTGCAAATCTCATCCTAAGAAGGCTCTCTACAATCTCTTGGCTAAAGAGTCAACCAGACAGAATCACACCTAAATGCATGTTTCACTATGCAACATATAGGTACCTCAAGTATACTAGTAACTGCATTATCTTCTAATGTTATCACAAGTAGTTCATTCTAAAATTCTCTGAGTATGCATCATCTAGTTATAACCATTTCTAACATGCATCAGTAAGAGAATAGCATCAATTTATATTGTATATGATCAAAATAATATCCCCCTAGCGCACAACATCAGAATAGCTTTGAGCATGAAAATAAATGGATGATACAATAAGCATTGCCATGCACAAAAACCCAATTTAATGAGAAAGCAACTCGAGTAAAGGATAAGTGAATGATGAAGTGATGACTATCAAGCTAGGGTCTTAACAAGTATTCCGGGACCATCTAAACTCAAGGTGGAGCCTTAACTTTTAGCATTTGGGGTTTCTTTACACCAAACAGAATGAACACCAGACCTCCATCTCCTCACAAGCTCTCAGGTTCCAATGCAAAACTCTCCTTATTTTTGTCAGTCGCCCAAATGAATAAAAACACTTTCACATCCTCACTCACACCATCGTCATCGAGCATTGCTCACGCAGCATCTTCAAAGGCAACAGTTATAACATCACATGATTTGAGGAGAAGAACCTTTCATGGTGATCCTATCTTCTCAATAGGATACCCAAAAGGTCGCTAATACCTTGGTTGACCGCCTAACTCAACAGAAATGCCCTTCAAGCAAGTGAGGATTGTTGACGTAGAAAAACAACTCGAAGTCGATGTTCGCAGCCGATTAATTCCTCCTGTCGCAGCTTCCCTAAATCGAGCAAACAAGGGTTTTAGGAATAAACCAAAACAGTGAAAAGGAGGAAAGGGAAACACCAACACTTGATTTCTCACCTCATGCCAAATTGTTGCTCAATCGGAGAAGAGGAAGGGGCTTTCATCCTTAGACCACGAGCTTAAACTGAACCGATGTCCGGCCCGGCCCGGTTCTTAGCGAGCCTGCTGTCCAGACTGGTTTAATATGTCCCGTCAGATCAACTTCATCCGCAGTTGTCCAACATGCTCCACTGCCTCATCCGCCGACATGCTCTCCTCCGCTTGTCCCGACTCCATCGCATGCATTTCGCCGCCTCCACTTCCTCCCCCCTTGTCGGCGGTGGCACCAATTTTGGCGATCCTCACTTCGTGGTCGAGTACCTCGTGAATTCATGCGGGTTCTCCGCGGAGGAGGCGGAGAAGGCCTCCAAGCCCTTACGTCTCCAATTGACCGAGAAGCCCGACGCCGTTGTTGCCTTCTTCAGATCTCAGGGCATTGATGGCGCTAACCTCAGGAAGATAATATCTTACAAGCCAAGATACCTCTGCTGGGATGTGGAATCAAAGCTCGCCCCTAAGTTTCAATGCTTACGCGATCTAGGGTTGTCGGAATCCGACCTCGTCAATGTCGTTGTGATGCACCCATACGTGATATCCTTCGATGTCCAGCATACGCTTCTCCCCAAATTGAACATATGGGAAAGTCTCTTTGGATCAAGGGAGCTGCTCCTCAGGAATCTGAGGAAGCGCAGTTGGTTTCTCAGCAGCAACATTGAGAGGGTGTTACGCCCTAACCTGAACTTCTTACGGGATGAGTGTGGTATTCCTCCCGAAACGGTATCACTTGTCATCAAAATACACCCAACCTTCATTGCACAAAAGCCAGATTCGCTCCGGGCTCTGGTGGACAGGGCAGAGGGAATGGGATTTACTAGGGGATCTCGGAATTTCATCTGGATCCTTGACGTTCTGGTTAGGGTCAGCAGAGTGAAAGTTGAGGGCTCACTTCAAGCTCATGAACAGCTTTGGGTGGTCGAAATCCGAATTCTGTAATGCAATCGAGAAACAACCAAACTTTTCACAAGCTTCCATGGAGCTCTTGCAGAGAAAGATGGAATTTTTGGTCAAGGATATTGGGTTTACACCGTCCGACATTGCTATCCGGCCGAAGCTTAAATTTAGCATCGGGTTTGAAAACGAAGTTAATTCCTCGGTTTCAGGTCATGAATATACTAGAATCGGAACGGTTATGGACTTCACAGGTCAAGCTACATATGTTTTTCTCAATATCGCATCCAAAATTTCAGGAGAAATTTGTTCTCCCTTGCAAAGATAAAATCCCCAAACTTGTTGACATTTTTGAGAATAAAAGGATGTTGAACCAATAGCGTAGCTTTTATATGCGTTTTGTATCCTTAAAATTGTTCATCTAGACATGAGAAGGCTAAGTTTTCTAAAATGTCATTCAACATTCTGATTGAGTTATAGAAAGCTTGTTTATTTTAGGAAATTGAGATCTGCAGTCTGCACTCTATCTATGTAAATCATTCAACCTCTTTTTCCTTGTTAGAGTTGCAATTTTTGTGATTTTTGTAGTTTATTCTCTTGTGATTTGTTTAGCATTTTAATATTTCTTCTACCAAATCCTGAGACTTATATATCTGCACCAACTAAATACATACATGATGAATCAGATGTACAAATTAATAGTAGGTAATGTTATGATAAATATGTTGTTCGATATGAAGAGCCTTCGTCCTCCTCAAGTTAGCCTCAAATGTTCACGGTTGTCTTGACCCAAAACACTAATAAGCAACTTAAGACAACCAACCCGGTGAGGCACGAACCAAGGGATGAAGGCCCCTGAACTAAAAAACAATTCTCAAATTGATAATTTGTATAGCAAATTAAATCAGAGTAAGAACAAACTAAATAATCTTGCAGAGGCTTTCTGGATGCTTTGTTTCAAAAAAAAAAAAAAAATCAATTCATGAGACATACTTCAATGACTTTTCTGGTGACTGAGGAGAGGAGACTGGACTACTCTTGTTGGGAGCATCAGGTTTCTTGAACTGAAAAAGGCACTAGACTTAACGAGGGCTACACATCCAATAGAATTTTCCTTGATATTTCAGTGCCTTTTGTCAAGAAGCAGGCGATAACACTCTCATTTACAGGTCGTGCACATTATAATTTATTAGGAAATTAAATTAGCCAAGAATTAAAAATGATTCGGGAGGAATAATAGTTTATCTACTAACAAACAGTAAACATCAATAAAGTTTGGATGTGAGTCTTGACTCCACACCTGCAGAAACTATTGTACAATATTCTCTTGATTTAACTTCGTAGAGAAATGGACACTTGCATTCAATCAGAGAGATGGACGGATGATCATAAACAACACTTTAGTCTTTAATTGAATTCATTTCAACAATCACATTAGTGGAGACGATGCCAAGGGTGAGACGACGTGCAGTGTCAGGAAATAAAAAAAAAAACGTGTATGCCTCGAAGATAATGCGTTAGAAACCAGAAAATGAGATTTCATCCTGAGATTCTTGGATTTCTATCTATAGTGTTGGAACAACACAAACTTTTGGGAGGGTTTAATGTGCTGAACACCTAAAGCTCTTGACTAGTTGGCCCTTGTGTTTCTGCTTTTATAATGTGTCTAATACCATGCCAGATATTCATGATCAAGACCGAGTAATAATTTCATTGCTCATGTTTTATTTGCATGCATATCTGACTACTTTCAGTTGCAGAAATTTGGCACTCATCATTTTCATTATTTCTGACTATTAGAATTTTACAAGCATTTAAAGCATTACAGGAACGAGTGTGATATTGTAAAAATGAAACAATAAGGATATATGTGCCATAGAAATGTGTGTATAAGTGTATGAATATAACTAACAAACATATTTAGGATAACATGAAAATAACATGCTGAAGAGAGAACAAATACCTTTCACAATCGATAAACATTCTGTGAAATACCCTAAAACACAAATATTCACAAATCACAAGAAAGAGAATACACTACAAGTTATATCTAAGTAATGATGTTTATAATATATATTATCCCGTAGCTCACTTTGAACCCCACACCATTGCTGCTGGAATAAAGAAAAAAATTGGGTGTAATATCTTGATCAGTATGGAATCCACCAGGTTTCGAGGTGCTACTCTTTGCATTGCAGAAATCCACTCCTCCTTTTGACAAAATATCTGATTTCCGTTTCTGTAGACCAGATAAAAGGTGTCATTTAGTATATATCTCTTGATGGATTTACATCCTGAAAAACGGCTGTTGATGTACCCAACAAAAAAGGAATGATTCAGATCCAAAGCAGTCAAATATCAAGGACCTGACAGCTTACAAGCTCTGCTGTCCCAAAATCCTTAGAAGCAATCACTTTCCAAAATTCAGGTTCATCCTCTGTCCAAGAAACAGAGATTTCATTCCTGGAATCACTTGAAGCACTAGGTGAAGTTGAAATATTTGAGCATTTAGATTTCTGTAAATCAGCCTCCAATATCACAATATGGTCGTTGGTACCTTTTGTAATAACATGGAGAGTCCCAAGAAAACCAGCAAGCAAATATGGAGATTCAGAGTCGGTAAAATGATGAACTGGAACCTTTTCTATAACATCTCTCCAAACATCCTCCTGGTAATCATACATCTTTATCTTTCCATTATCCAAGTATCTAGAAGGATCCAAGGCATATAAATCTCCATTGACAACACAACCCAGCTTTGTCCCTGCCTGCTTTGTAGGCCAACCATCACCCATGCCAGGAGCCATTTCTGACCAAGAATTTGTTTCTGGGTTATAAACTTCTCCACCAATATCATAAAAGAAGGGCCAGGAATATAAGCTCTGAGGCACACATAATCTTCCCCTATATGAAGCCATTCCAGTTGCGATAGGCTTCAACATGTCAGCTAAGAAAGCATTAGGCAATACTTGAGTTTTCAAAAAAGGCATGCTTGGCAACTCAGTCCAAAGGCCTGTTACAGGATCAAAGACTTCGGATGTTCGTAAAGGAGTTAAGCCATTTTTGCCCCTGATCACCCCTCCTGCAACATAGAGTTTGTTGTTTAAGAGGCCTGTCTTACAAAAAGCTCTAGCACTAGTCATGGAACTAACTTCCTGCCACAAGTTAAGGCATGGATCATATTTCCAAACACAATTGATCACAGAATCTTGAGAAAATCCCCCTAACACATAGAGGCAACCATTGACACTACCAACAGCACAGCCACAAAAGGGAATTTGATCCAAGCTATCCCTCTGTCCAAGCCAACTCCTTATGATACCAGCAAGTTTGATGCTAGACCCCACTGCACTCGACATTTTAAGTCCAAGTAACCCCCTCTTTGATTCCTTACTGACAATATGTGGCATTGGAGGCAACCGTTGCCACCTACTCAAACGAGGGTCCAATGCGTGCCAAGAGAATTTGTCTGCTTCGGCCTTTGTCATCACATATAACCATTCTTCAGTCACCCCCAGTTCTCTCCTTGTCCGAAAAAGCTCGTCACTCATGATTGCTACCTCCCAACTCCGTGAAACCATTTTAGCATTCAGGTAGTAAATTCTAGGCAATCTTGCAAGTATTTGCATCGAGATTTCATCTGGAAGACTAACAAACAGCCTTGGCTTGTCATCCAAACAGGACATCCTCATCCTCTTGTTTGAATCACCATTGGATGTGCTGCAACTCTCACCTACTGCAATAGACTTGCTGACTGACGCACTTGAGAGATTCCCCATCAAGACCCTCTTAAGATCTCATCAATCTTTGAGGAAGAAATCGAAGCCTACGCAACAGAATCTTAACATTATTCAATCCCTAGTTTAGCAAAAGCATGCAACCAAAATTAGTACGCAACGACAAGTTTCAATAAAGATAAACTAGCTAGAGCGGAATCGATCCCAGATCAAACAATTTCCCTAAAACTGACACCTCTATAGTATCTGGAAGCTGTTAATCTTTTCAAAAAGATGAGCAAGTCCAAAACAATCTACTTATAGTGAAGCCTAACAACTCTAATCCCCAAGCACTGCCGCATACATAGGGCATGGTTTAATAATCGAAGCACAATTGAAAACGTACCGTATCTTGTAGAAACACCGAACCAGAGAGAGGAAAAAACATGAACAAAAGCATGGAAACAAATCAAGAAAGGATTTACCTATTTCGTGAGAGATCCGGAAGGAATGAACCTCGCTATGCTCTTCCCGGTTTCCTTGTTTTTTCTCCCATTTCGCTTTCTTCCTTGCCGTGCGACGAAGACTAGCCGCAATCGTTTCGCTGCTCGGGTAATAGACCACGACTTCGGAACCGACAAAATAGACGTGGCAAACATCGAGATTCGAGGCCTTATTGTTTGGCTGTGGCTTAAGTCGCTGCGAAAGAGTTTATGCTGAGTTTTGTTTCTCTCTCTCTCTCTCTCTCTCTCTCTCTCTCTCTAACTTCATCCCCAAACGGCGTACAATTTTTCGTATTTGTAAAAGGACACATCGTATTTTTTATTTTCCAAAAACTTACTTTTTTAAAAAATTTCTTTTTCACTAAAAAAATCTTTTTGAAAAAATCATCTATGGCAACCTGATCTTCCCACAGCCACGTGGTCACGACGACGATTGCCACGAGTTCTTAAGAACGATCAATAGTCACGGATTCTGTCATTTCAATTATAATATTATTTTACAGAACAGTTACGGCACAAATTTATATATATATAAAAGAATTAGTAAAAAAAATTAAATGAAAACATAAACTACATTAGTAATTAAAAAAATAAAATATATGAAATCATAAAAGATTAATACATCAGTAAAAAAAACAGTGATGCATGAATCAAACATATTAAATTTGTCTTCTTTTTTTTTTCTCTATGAATACAAACAAAATATTAAAGAAAATCGAAACAAAGTTAAATCTGCATTAAATGCAAACAAAATACAAAAAAAAAAAAAATCAAAATCCGTCGTTCAGTTCCATGTCTTTTTTTCTTCCCATTATAACATTCAAGAATATTGTAATACTATTCTGGTGTTGCATCCATTAGTTTCGACTAACTCTGACCATCACAGTTTGACGGGCGGCACTGCCAGTCTAGTCATGTGGCTAAGGGCAACCTACTTGAATACGCGGCTAGCTACATGGCCGTGATTTAATCATCGTATGACATGGCAGATGGCAGATATTGTGACCAAGTTATCAGACGGCCTAACTACTCGACCAGGACGACTGGACGAGCTTGGTCAAGGCGGCCACAAGCTTGGCATGGCAGTCAGTCAGGTTGCAGCCGCTGCAATAATTTTTTTTTAAAAAAATATTTTTATTTTTATTTAAAAAAAAAGAATGATATTTTCAAAAAGAGATGAGCTCTTTATACATACCAAAGAAAAATGCAGCTTTTTTTTTTAAAAAAAAACTAAAGTACTCCTTTGTTAAAACGCCCTTTTGCAGGTTTTGCAGGAGGCTTTCCGCTTGCCCCCAATATTAATGATGGTGATCGATGTGCCATGCAAGAGCTGCGGTGGCTGGCAGTCGCAGTGCTCGATCGACTACTGCCAACAACTCATCGTCCCATCCGCACCAGCCAAATTAAACTTGGTTTAATCGAGTGTACCTCATGACGGCTAAGTAAGTTGGTGCGTGCAGAAAGATAAGCCTCGAGCGGACGCGCGATGGGAGCGACGAAGCCGGCACGGGCGGCCTCATCAGCGAGGAAGATGGAGGTGCGAACGATGGAGCTTTTAATTGGTGGAGCCGCAGAGAGTGAGCTGGCGATTGAGACTTGACTCGATTTCCCCCAAATCAAATGTCCTCCATCTTCTTTCTCCAGAGATTTTGGAGCTCACGCGCGGTGCACGTTCCGGCCGGTATTACGATTTTATCTAGGTGGAAGGTATTTTGACAACTAGAAACTTTAAAGATATTATTTTTTTCGCTAAACAAAAATTTAAATAGAATAAAAGCACACAACACACTGCTCTTAATAATTTCCGTTGTAATAACGTTACGTTCGATATTTCATTGTCCAATTAATGCCCATGAATGTGATCTGACATTGTAAACGTATTGCATGGGCGAGCGAGAAATGATACGAGCGTTTTGTACATATACGTGTATAGCTTCATGGTGCTGTGACGTGCATGCAGATGGTACAAAAATCATCGTGCATGTGTCTTGGCTTTGTATATGTATATATTATAATATATACAGACAAAATTATTTTTTCGCAATTGAGTGAACAAGTAGATGAGACATGAGAGCTATATTGATCATCCAATCTGGTCCAACACATTGCCACCCAAAATGCCAAATCAGTTAGAGAGTGGCCATTTTATGGGCGAACAACTTGATAATTTTCGCAGTGAATTATATTGCTTGGAATTCACTACAAAATTACAAAGTCATTCTTAATTTACCAATACGTCTGAACTAATTAATTTATCTTTTTCTTTCAAAGTATATTATTATAAATACGTAATTCTAAATTTAATTATACGTGAAGAGAAACTAGTCTGGTATTTTTTTATATATATGAATTAAAATTCTAACTTCTTTTTGTTTTTTCTTTATCCAACCACGAAAAAGAGTTTGATATGATATTAAGATGAAATTAAATAATCATGGAAGATCTACACGATACCATGCAAATGCATGCAAATACTGAAAATAATTTTTTATCTTTGATTCAGCAGTAAAAACGAGAGGGAAAAGAAAAAAAGCAGGAGAATTAGAGTTGGAGACTTAGGATCAGAGGGCGCAGTGATGCGTCAGCTGGCGCCCCCACAGTCTTCACTTGCCGAATCTTTACCTCTGTTTGCTGCATTAATACGACTGAACTTTAACTGAATCCTTACCTTCTTCACTATCCTCCCCTTCTCTCTCCAGTCTCTCCCTCCACCCTCAGTAGCTTTGGTCTCTCAGTTCCAAATCATATATGGCGGTTTCAATTCATCTACTTTCTCGCCTCTTAATTTCCCTCTTTCCTCTCCGATGAACAGGTTTGAAAAGCATGCATGCATTGCCTCCTTACTTTACACAATTACACTTCTCCCAAGAACGCTGTTCCACGATCCATCCAGTGCACTACAGTGTTCTACTGAACATGCTGAAGCCATAATAACTGCTATTATTCGAACTCATTCCTTTGGCTTGAGAGAAACATCGACCTTTCCACTGCAGACTGCAGTGTGGCATTTGTCAGCGGAGCTTTTATTCATAAAGATTTAAATCAGTAATCGATAAAATTGATTGCCTCATCAATCTGTTGCCTACTATTTATTAATTGTCTAATTTAAAACTCTTTTAACATTTGTTCTTTCCACCTCAGTAACCTGCCAAACTTAAAAGTTCGGGAGGAACACCAGAAACTTTTCTTCTCTTAAAGTTCCACTCCTTTTGGTCTCCTCCGTTAGTCTCTTCCTCTTTCCCACGCTCATGAAGTCCAGTGGATTTCTTTGCCGGTCACAGGCCTCGACGGCGGTTTGCATCCCCGGCGATCCCCGGCTGATGATACTGACGCGTGGGCCGGACAGCGCGCTCGTCGACTTAAAGTATTCCCGCCTTGTCGACTCTCGGAGACTCAACTCTAGCAGCCGGAGTCGGGCAGTTACCCTCCCTATGGTCACAAAGAAGCAAAGATCCGACTCACGGCTACGGCCAGCCGCCGCCTCTGCCGCTACGACCAACAGCCAAGTCTTCCAAGTGAGCAACCAATAAAAATTTAAAGTTTTGCCTTCGAATTCGGTGTTTTCCTTGTAATATTTGGATAAAATCTAACTTAAATTATTCCTCCTTTTTTATAATCTCTCCTGTTTCTACTATTCAATTAACTTTCACCTTAAAGGTGGTGGTCATGAGAGTTTCAATCCATTGCCAAGGATGTGCAGGAAAAGTGAGGAAACATATCTCTAAAATGGAAGGTAATGCTAAACGGCTTTTCTCCATTGCCATGTTGATACATATCTCATTAAATGCCAGAATTTATTCTTTTAATTAAGAAACTGAAAAATTCTAACAAATGCGAAATCTGATAGGTGTGACATCCTTCAGCATAGATCTGGAATCCAAGAGGGTGACCGTGATGGGGCATGTGTCCCCTGTAGGGGTCCTGGAGAGCATATCAAAGGTGAAAAAGGCCGAGTTTTGGCCATGCTCATGAATTCAACTCAACATGGTCTTTCAGCATCAGTCTCAAAAGTGCAAGAACTTTTCAGCATCATAAGACAGATCATGCTTTTCTTATGCGCGTCAGCGTCTCCTTTATGTTCTAATAAGTATTTTTTATCACAACTAGTCTTTAGCTACGAGTCCAAGGGCTTCTAATCCTCTCATTTCCTGTATATTACTGACCTAAACCTGTTTTAATTCCTTCCTTTTTGTTTGGTCTTTTATGTTCTGTGAGAATAAATAAATAATTAATTAAGAACTTGTGAGATCAATTTGTGCTTAAAGCTACAAAGTTGGAAGGACCACTGCCTTGTTTCGGACCACTTGGCTAACAGATCCATATCAAACAAGTGACTTGGATCAAGAGCCAGCAAATAATTAAGCATTGCCAGAAGCTTCTCTAGTGCATGTTAAAAGCTGATAATCACCGTGTTGCTTAGGGAGCTTGTCATAGTAGGCTTTATGGCTTAGGAGTGATTGTAGGTGAATACTGATTTGGGGTACCTACAACCTGTGGCATGATGAGGTGTAACAGCTCTTTGAGTTGGGTGGGAGTTGAAGGAACGAAAGCGTGGGGCGGGCAGAGCTGATGGTAGTTCGGGACATTGGCAATGTTCCTGCACTAATCGCTTAGTGACAAGGGCCTGTTTTGAAGGGGATTAATTACTACAATAACAAATATTCTAAATGAAAGTTAATAAAGACAACAAGCTCTGAGTTTGAACTTCATCTGAGAGTACACTGGGAAGTCTCTATGCCATTGTCTCAACAACAAATATTCTAAATGAAAGTTATGATATGGGTATTGCCTTATTCGATCATCGCTTAAAACAATGTCTCCCTCGAAGTTTAAGTTAGAAAAACAGAATTGCGAAAAGAGATGAGAGGTAGATGATGGAATGGAATAGAATCATATTTCTTCTAAGTAGCCTTTAAATTCAACGGTTTCTTTTATCAGCGGCCTCCGGCTTTCCTAGCAGGAGGAGCTAACTCTTCATCATCAGATTGGACATCACCATATTGCCAAATGTTCAGTCTTTCCTTTTTTGCTTTCACTTGGAATTCTTCCAAGTTATCGAGTGTTGTCTTTCTTTCCCTGGTGTCCCATTTCTTCTTTCTTTCTAACCTAGCAAGCCCTTCCTGCATTGATTTAGTCTAAGAAATCAGAAAACCAAAAGAAGTAGAAATAAAATATGCAAAATCTCATCATAACTTCAAATTCAATTATGTACAAAATTCTAGTAGTCTATACAGGCAAGAATCCACCAATGGATAATAATTTCATGTTTACTATTGGACTTCAGGGCAAATGAAGACGACTGTAGGTGTGACTGGTTTGTGGATGCTTTTCCATTATTTATTTTGGTTTTGGTTTTCAGAAAATAAGAACTTGAAAATTGAAAAGACAAATGGCATTTGCCACCAATGTTAAACTTCTTCTGATAATCAAAGTAACAGACTTAAAATTAAACTAATTTCAGATGTACAACTGATAGATGAATGAAACTAACAGATTTAAGCAACTTTAGCTAAAAAAAGAAAGACTTAAAGTAATTCAAAAATAAAGATGTATTATAACCTGAAGCATGGCAGCATTTATGCTGAATTCCCCTTCAGTGTCGACGAGTGTCACCATCAAGACAATTCCGCTTCCGGGGCCTTTTGACTTCCCTCCAGAAGTATCTTGTTCTTCAATCATAGCTCTGAACTCTTTTGAATTGTTCAAAGTCAACTCACTCAAATACTCCGCAGCTTCTTGACCAAAATCATCTTCCAAATTAGGTACTTTTATGTATGCAAGACTACACAGCTGTGCTAAGCCAGGAGCTGTTGATACTGAGGGATCAAGAGGTCGTAAGCGGCTATATGGAAGAAATTCTCTGTTTCCATAATCAATGTAGAAAACTTCAAATTTGTCATTGGGTGATTCCACAGTTCCACGTGGTCCACTTACAATCTAGATATGTGCCAAACAATTGTAATAAATGAATATTCTTGTGTATTTAAGAGATTGAGAACTGAAATATGACATATCAATTCTAATTCAGCAAACTTTAATGACATTCAAACAGGCCCAGACGCATTCTTCTGAAAAAAATGTAGAGATGTTCATCTAGTTCAAACCAAACTGAATCAAACCAAATTTGACAAATTAAAATTTTCTATATCATATTTTTTAGAAACCAAACCAAACCAAATAAGTATGTAAACTTAAATTGAAACCAAACTGAAAATGTCAGTTCAATTTGGTTCAACTCGAGTTGAACTAAATTTGCATATATTCAAATATAATTCCGTTATTACAAATGTTCAAACTGAAATCAAATGCAATTTTTTGTGTTTTGGTCAATACAAACTGAACTGAACTGATTTGGTCAAAAAAACAAACTAAACCAAAATTTTAGTTCGGTTCAGATTCGTTTTTCAATTTGAACCAATAGCGGGCACCTCCCCTAATAAAAGGCTTATTTTTGAAGCACCATATGATAGGCCATAGAGGACATTTATTTATACAGTAGAGCTAAAGGAAACCTAGGGAGTATGTACCAAAGAAAAATTGATTAATACTAGATGGTATATGTTTTGTTAATGTTTTTTCCCCATTTACACTCAGAGGTAAGTGTCAGCCTGCAAACTACAAGGTATTCAAGAATCTACACAACACTCTAGACAGTAATGGCAAGAGGAAAGAATAAACCTGTCTAATCAGTTATTTGTGGATAAAATGACTCCCCAACCCCAGAGGGAAGGCTAGACACAATTATAATGTAGCTATCTAACTCAGTACCTTACATAAATGAATGCTGGATTGGGAATGAAACAAGCAACCTCCACTGGAACTAAAAGATAGAGGAATCTACAAACAAATCCTTTGAGGAACTAGAATCCACTTGAACCATTGCCTCACACACGCCCGCGACGACAAGAAAAAAAAATCCATACACATCAATTCTCTTGTATTAGAGTAACTTACAATATTACTGCAGAAAGGAACAGTTACCACAATGTTTGTTGGCCACTGATCTAGTGAAGTACTCAAGCAATTTCCTGATTCTCATGGGCATTTGGGACAGCACAAGCTTAACTTTATGTTGGGTATCATGAATTTTTCTAGCAGATTTCCCATTAGAAAATTAGTATCTAGTCTGAGTATGGAACGGACTAGTTTGGAGAGAAAGTTACTTGGACAATTCCCCACGAAGTTTTAGTGATGGTTTTGTTTTTCTCATTGATTAGTGCAAGCTAAGCTGATTGATGAACACTCTATTTTGAACTGAAGTTGTCCTATTCCAGCGGTCACCTTGACTACATTTTGACCTATATAGATCCCATATTCGGTGATTTGCTAATGTAATTTAATGAACCAACTTTAGTAACAGTGACAAATGTAGTTTAAAAAAGGAAAATATAAAGGATGCCTCCCTTTAAAATAGATCCTCACTTGGAAACGAACTAACAAGCCACATAGCAATGGGTCCAGATAGAGGCAAGTGGAATTTAAACCGTACCATGCCTCTGTTCCAAGAATTATCCATGCTGAACTGAGCTAGGACTATGTCGCCCTTTGCAGGATTAAAAGAACCAATTACAGGAGCTTCCTTAATGTTTAGTGCAGCAAGTTGCTGCTGAATGGCAGTCACCTTCTGATCACCAACTGTTTGGACATAGAATTTTCCACCTCCAAGGACTTCAGTAACTACCACCTGAGGTTATCAATAATAATGAGCATTATATTTAATACATCAATTAAGAATATCAAATTACTTTAGTGTGGAACACCTTCAGCACTTCTTTATGTTTTGCTTCAGCAGAGTGAGCACTGAAAACTTCTTGTCCTTCAACATATTTCTCCCAAATCTGCAAAGAAAAGAAAGCATATATCAGTCCTCCAGGAAGGAGGATCAACAATTGAATAAGAAACAGATCAATAAATTAAACTACCTTCAGCTTCTGGCGCTTTGCAGACTCCTCCGCCTGAACCAAGAGGTGAGCATCTGGAATCTTGTCTGAACTAAATGAAGTTTGAAGTCTTGCTAAACCAGCTTCCAAAAGGGTAACAGCCATATTGGTCCTAGAGTACCACAGAGAGCCTAAAAACGTCCCAGTCCTATCAACTGTTTCAACCTCAATCTATCCAGCATCACAATCACATTAATTGATGTTAATGGAAATGTTTACATTTCAAACAAAACTAAATCAACCATTGTTACCTCAACATCACGCTGCAATATTTTCCTTCTCATTAAAGCAATAGCATCCTCAGAAAAAGGATCCTCTCGACCAGGACAGCGAACACCAGAAAATGAGAAGGCAATAGTGCATGTTTCCCTAGGAATAAATAACTTAAAGCGATGGCCACTGAGGACATACTCAACGACAGCAGTATGCCTTTTAGTCCTTTGCAGAAAAGGCAAAAAATCTCGAGTTTTTTTTGCAGATGCCTGTGAGGATAGCATTTTTTTTAACTACAATGTGATGGCAAAGTTATACACACAAATGGACAAGATGTGGTTAAACTACTGACTGTAGTCAAATCAGTTATGTGCATCACTGGAGAGTCTTTGGAAGAATGCATCCCTTTCCTTGAATTAACTGCACGTGATTCAGCAGCCAGCAAGGCATCATAATAATTTGACCTTTCTTCAAAATCTCGATGTCTGACAACAGTGGCAAAACCACGAGAAACAACCATCTCAGCAACATTCATTCCAACTTGATTAGTTGAGGGAGAAGTGGTATCATCAGCTTCACTCTTCACAAGCAAGACTGACCCAAAATCCATTACTCTAGAATCAGCTGAATTAGACATAGCTGCATTGGTTCCATCAGCTGAACCTACCTTCCTAGAGTATTCCATTGACACATTTACCTGACAAGACATCAATTATGAGATAACTACCATTATAACTTTAATCATATACATCAATCAAAAATATCATACTTGATTGCCAATGAGACGAGTACGCAAGAATTCCTTGGCTTCACGGGCATAGGGTGCTGGTTTCTCATCTCTTCTTGGATTCCCCATCTTAGGTGCTCTAATACTTGAGAGATTAACTCTACGCTCAGCTAATGGGCTACCATATGGAACAGCATCATCAGCAACAATAATGCAATCGCCACTCACAACCTCTACAACCTAAAAAATATAAAAATAAATAAATTCAAATATAGTAGCAAGGAAAGCTAAGAAATTGATTCAACTATGCCTAGTAGAAACACATACTTTTCCAGTAAAATTTTGGTCATGAATTGCCTTTGAATTTGAAGTTGGAGGAACATAGTTAGTCCAGATTCTTAGCCGTTCCTTCTTCGCTTGCAACTCAATAGCCTTTAGTTTATGTTTTGCTTCATTCTCCATCATGTTTGCACTCCATTCCACATACTTAGCAAAGCCCTATGGAGAAAGAACACCCATTTTCATACATAAATCTATCTCAAGTTAAATCACAACAATAGATGTTCTGGACCATCCTATTCTAATTGTAGATGTACAACTGCATATTAAACGAAACATCCTATTCTAAGTGTAAATGTACAACTGCATATTCATTGAACTCATGCTCAGATCAGCTAAAGTGACATACAAGAACATAGATGGAAACAAGATGAATAAAGAAAATCTTATCAGGATATCTTTTCAGTGAACCTTGGACAATTTACTTCAGAATTAAATATCCACAACCTTTTTTAACTTTAAAACAGCTAGAAAAATCTCCACAAGAGTAGTGTGTTTATGTCTGGGTGTTTGGGGTTGGAAGTACGGAAAAAGTGCCACAGATTTAGTGATGGAAGATTTGTGCAATGGGGATGATAAGCAGGAAGCAACATAGTGAGAAAGGATATCTGTGCCTTGGTGGAGCAACAGTAAATGTTGGATGAGTCACAGTAAATATGAGGGATAAGGTACAAATGATGGAAGGATAACTAGAGTCCCTGCTACATTTGATGTTGAAATAAGGCGGCCAAGCGCCTTAATCGGTGAATCTCA
The DNA here is from genome assembly GCA_037177395.1 of Alpinia galanga. Taxonomy (NCBI): domain Eukaryota; kingdom Viridiplantae; phylum Streptophyta; class Magnoliopsida; order Zingiberales; family Zingiberaceae; genus Alpinia; species Alpinia galanga. The sequence goes on from JBAMHZ010000081.1 coordinate 1,676,760, forward strand.
TGATAAGGGTGTGTGCCTCATTCAGTGAAATCTGTGCTCTTTCTAATCATGATGGAGGAGTGCCAGCTTGGCCTTGATAACATTTGAGCAACACAGGGTTGCATGCCTCAATCTACAATTTTGAGAAGATAAAAAAGAAGGAAAGTAACTCATAGAGATACCATATAGTACTTTAATTCCAGACTCATGGCACAGCTACATTCAACATTGAGTGCTCGTATAATTGAAAATGGTTTACATAATATCTAAGAAACACAATCCCCAATACTGAAACCCACTTTCTGATTAATAGAAAAAACTAACTCACTCAATACGTGTTAGTATATTGTTGCACCAGATTTATATATTTCGCAGCACAGATATGGCTTGTATCCACATTTTTTTTTTATGCTGATGATGTGATGGGAACATTATACTATTATACAGGAGTGATTAGATCTAGTTCAAAGAGAAGCTGAAAGGAGAGAAAATACATTGAAATGATATGGGCATGTTCAAATGTGACCAATAGTTTCTATAAATAGAGGAGTCGAAATCTAAAGTGGAATGTGTAAGGGACAGAGTGCGTAAGTAGAATGAGATGAAAGAATTTTAGTTAATATAATAAAGGATGATTTAGTTGATTTGAATATTACATAGAGCTCAATTGAAGTAACAGAGCCCAAATAGTTGCAACCATATTGCTTGAATGATGATATTGGTCCAATGGGAGAACTGCATCGTGTGGTGCTGTTATGGAGCAATAAAATAAAAGCCCATATTAAGAAGATGAAACGCAAAGTCAAAAACCTAAAAGTAAGTTTGATGCAACATTCCAGACTATCACTATGAAATGGTGGGTGACAGGTAGAGATTACACATTGCACAAACTGTAATTCATTCAAATCCTATCATAAGATAGAGTGGGTTAGGGAATAAATTTATCAGGCTAATGGAATTTCCCCTTTGGGGAAGCATTTTATTTTTGCAAGGGGAGTTTTCAGTCTCCTGTGGAACCCTTCCCCCTTTCTCGACTAACCTACTTAATTGGCAATACTCTGTTATACAAGACTAGCAGAGGAATACACCTGATAACCTGAAATGATTTATTAGGAAACGGAAATACCTGTACCAATATTCAATATGTAAATTCTTTCGAATACAAGCATGTTTAATAGTGTTTTGTTGAATATACTTATCAAAAGCTGAGAAACAATACCTGTATTTGTTATTTATCAATAGAGTGCTCACTTTCTTCTTATCTTCTTTACATTCGTTCACAACTTTTCTATCCAAAATATTGACTAATAAAATTTGATTTCTCTTAATTTCCATTTTATGTGATCTTCAGTCAAATAAAACATTTAGGTCACATCTAGTGTTTGTTAAATACTTCCTGCAAATATAACCATAGAAACTCATATAGCCTTAATGCCATAATCTAAATTCATATCTGATGATTCATAGCTAGATAGGGAATCAGATTCATCAAGAATCAGACCAATTTTCATTCATAATATAACTACAAAAAAAAAAAAAACTAAACCTCATATTCAGATTTTGTTTCTGATAAGAAGCAATACAATGTTTGCTATACAACTATATAAGCATACATACATTCTGGACAAGTTCAACGGCAAGATCTATTGCAGTATCACCATCTGGATAATAAACTGAGCCTATTAGATTGCTGAATTTATCGACACCTTCAAGTACAATTCTCACCTGCATAGTTTGAAGGTTTACGTTAAAAACTAAACCAAATATGGAACTTCATATACTGAGATAGAAAGGAATATACATCTCTGTTTAAGACACGAGTTTCAGTAAAATGCTTTGCTTCTCTCCCAAAAGGATCTGGTGCGACTTCGGCAAGTGATGGAGAAGAAGCTGCAAGCCTCTGTGCAGATGTTAGTGGCTGCTGAGCTTCCCCAGAAATTTCTTCATTTGTATCATTAGCTGTGACAGAATTCTCAGGAATTGCATCATTAACAGCAGGCCTTCTTCCCATTGAAGGAGCCTATGTTGTAAGACATTTTTTGTTACATAAAGTGAAAGGCTAATATACACTTACTTCTGCCACAATTTCATTTGATGTAAGTGTACCTGGATTCCCGCAACAAAAACTTGCACAAACTGGAATTCGGGAAGGAGGTACACGCGGATAGTGCTTCCATCGCGAACCTGCTCAACAATTCCATGCATAGGTTTTCCCTTGTTTTCCGCAAGCAATCCCATTGCATCCAAATTACTAGGATCACCAATGGCAGAAGGTGGCAGAGTCCTTACAGCTAACTCTGAAGCACCAGGTTCCTAAAAGATATAGCCATAAAAAATATCATTCTTCCAGCCTTTTATGTATCATGGCAATGTTCTATCCATTTTCTTTGCAATATATCAGGCTTCTACAATTAGCTAAGTTTCAAAGACAACAATATGCTAATGGTTTAAACTTTTGTAATTACCATGCATCAGGGACACTCATTCTTGCCCAATATTTTCATGCCTTTGTTACCTTTGCAATCTGTTTTGATCACAACCATCTATTGCTAACATGGCCAAGACTTATTATGGAAGGTAATAATGTAATTGCTCAAATGGGTAAATGGATTGAAATAAAATCTTCACGATGAAAACTTCAAAGCATTCAATGGAGAAAAAGGAGCAAAAAACCATGGATTACTGATGGAATGTAAATAGGAGTGGATTTGTATTTTAATAAGAAAAAAATTGATACAAGTGCTTGATCTGGGGAAAAAAATTAGCCAAAAAAAACACACAACTAAAATCTCTTAGAAGGCTTAGACTTAATCAAGCGATGAATCATACAAAGTCTATATAGGCTAGTTTCTGAAATTGGCACTTATTAGTCAATCAGCCAACTACATGATCATTCATCAGAACCCAACATAGTTCAAGAGTTGATCAAACATTGAAAACTAGCAATTACGTACTTATAACATTAATCACAAATTGTTTCAAATGGATAATTTTGGCATCAAAATGGTCATTTCATCTCTCCTTTGGATATGACCCCAACTTGCCTCCTAAATATTGTGTTTCTAATTGAGCTTTGAACCTATTTGTCATTTCTTAAACATTTCTAAAACTATAAGATTTGTCTTGTTCAAACATAGCATATAAAAATATAGCAATTTTGCAAAATTATTGAATCCTAACCCAGACTATAAAGAAATTTCAACTTTCCATAGATAGGATTCATCAAGCAGCCATTAATGACAATAAGAAGCACATATAATAAACAACATTCATCCTTTGTGTATTGAAAACAAAACAAATAAAGCTGCTTAATCCAAATAACATAGAACTTCACCTTGCACAAGAAAAAGATTTTCAGAAAATCAACAACATTCATTAGAAAAAAAGTGCTAACCTTTGTCCAGCGTCCTACACCTTGTTGTTTGGCTTGCTCTTCTAAACGTTGTAGATCTGCCAGGTATGGACTCACTTCCCCTTTTTGTTGGCCCTGCTCCCTTACCTAATGATGAATAAAACAGTGATCAAATATCACCATTGAAATGTCTTTTTTCCTTTTTTTAATTTAATCAATGAATACCCATAAATTATTCTTACTTTGGCCCATCCTTCATAAACAACTGCAAATGCTACATTCTTATCTCCCATGAAAACAGTACCAAATTCTCTTCCAATTGAAGGAACAGTGTAATCAACCCTGAACATCACATCCTAAAGAATCAAGATTGTGAGAAGGCCTGGCCTAAGACAAAGGTGGACAAACATTCAAACTAATGAATAAACATAAGAACCTTCCCAATGCAATATTTTCTCAAAAATTCCCTGCTCTCCCATGCGAATGGTTCATCAACACCTCCTCGACGGGCCTAATTGGTACACAGCCACAAAATATTTAATCAAGTAGAATTCATAGTACACATGACAGATAACATTTTTCAAGCAAAATGAATTTTTATAGCATTAACGAGAAAAAAAGTTAAGGAAAATAAAAAGATCAGACATGATATCAACACAGGGCACTCCATGAAATAAATTCCTAAACATGGCACGTTTTAATACAAGTTCTCTGAGTGACAGTATTGAAGGACAAAAGTGATTGAAACTAAGATTTATGCAACTGCTAAATCCAAAGAGTATAAGAGCCAAGCAAATCATAGTTACCAGTCTAGGGGCAATCAGAGAAGACAAGGTGATGGTTTTTTCAGGAGGGATGTCTGCTTTTGCGCTTCCCATTATAACCAGACAGTCTCCCGAGGGAACACCCTTGACTTTCCCTCTTAACCATCCTGTTGACAAAGCAGTCGACGCCATGCCGATAGATAAGGCCTAGAATGAGTATAAGAAATGTCACGTTAAGCAAAGTGATCGTGTAACCAAGATAACAAGTCACGAATTCATTGGTAAAATGCACGCCTTGCTTCAGTGTTCGAATTTTTGCTAATTGCAGGTCATTGCGAGGAAACATCAAAAATTTTCATTTCTAAAAAAAAACAGATAAACAAACAGAGAAAATTGATAACAAAATTCAGAAACGACAAGTAAGAAGATAATGGTGCACGGGTTTAAGCAACTGAGCAAATTGCTCTACCTCAAACAGATCCCTTGCTTGTTTATTCAACTACAGCATGATGGGAAAGTTATAAGCTTAGAAAACAAGCGAAAATAAAAATCTTTTATCATTGACGCTTCATAAGAGGCCGAAACATGCACAAAGATATGATCTTTTACAGATCTCGGAGACGTCAATGGCACAACAATCAATCTGACAAAACAATTATGTTAGATCACAATCACAATCACAATGGAACGAAAAGCAGATCCAAAAATCAAATAATCCGGGACCTAATCTGAGCACGACATCATCCGTCAAAACGAACAATTTTTCGCCATCAAAAATTGAAAGAAGCGTCCTTGTCTCAAAAGGAAGTCGGATCTAGTCATGGATCTGCGAAGGAAAGGCCTACTCTGACCGATTGACACCGATAAGGAGAGCCCGATCGAAGCTGGACTCCCTCTGCAACACGCTACTTCACGCTTGCAACGCCAACTTCGACGCGAGGGGAAGGACTCGCTGGGAACTCCGCCGCTACGATCCTACAGATGTGACGAGTCGCGTAAATTTGGATAAATACCAGTTTGCTTTCCGCGTCTGAATTACACATTCATACCTTGAAAATAAGAAATGTCATTTTGCCCCAGAGTTTCAAGACGTTTTCCATTTTTCACGCCAGAATTTGCATATATTATCTTTTAGTGGAGTGGGGATTTTTTCTTCAACATTTTTACTCCGCTAAATTTTATAATATAATATCGTTTACAAAATCAATTGTTAACTAAGTTTATGGAGGCCAAATAACATCGAGCATAAGATTTTTTTTTTTAAAAAAATAAATGTATTAAAATATGCATTTTTGTAATTAAGATGGACTAAAAGATGCCTCTATAATTATTTTTATCAAAAATAATAATGTTTCTAAAAAATTCCCTTATAGGACTCCAGATATTTATCATCAGAATAAACTCTATTAATTTTTTTTTTAAATATTGATATTTTATTTAGAATATCCCCAAACCTCTTCTTTCATTTCCCCATTGCCCTCCATGACAATGCCAATAATCAAACAATCAAATGAACAGTTATATTAAACAATAAATTGAATATAAATTTATCCTAAATATCTCTTCAAACTTCACAAACCAAATGTTTTTTACATGAACAGCCCATTCACTTTTCTATCCAATTCAAAATAAGCTCTTGTTAGTTGTTATTGTGTCTGTACATCAAGCATTTCATCCTTGCTAGTGGTACCCAGAGGAGGAGGCATAGTGCAAATCCTCTACAACTCAGTTTATCTTTTTACTTCAAAAAAATAGGAGAAAAAAAGAATTCACAGGTTCAGAGGAAGCTTTGTTATGTGAAGTGGAAAACTTGCACCAAAAGAGAGCTCCTTAAGACAAAAGCAGATCCTATCTTAAAAAGGCTCTGTGATATATCAGGATCTAGTGAATGCCAACGAGCCTCAACTGATTAAAAATCAAGCAACAGAGAACAATTCAGCATCCATTATTTGATTAGCAATCACTAAAAAGGTACCCAAAAACTGATGGAAATCAATTTTTTTTTTGTCACCAGATTGTTCCGAGGCTCCTTCCAGTAGAATCCCTGAACAAGAACCGGCAAAATGTTGCAGCCTATTAGAATATACACCATAAGTGCATGCTTCCCCAGCCATTCCATAGCCAAGGTTGGCCTCCTGTAGCCAAGCACATCAACCTGTATGCATCAAGGAATCTGGAGGCTCAATGCCAGAAAATTTCTGATAGCAGGAGATAAAGATTTCGATATCGTTTACTATGGAAGGCAAAAATTGTAGGGATATAGAACAAAGGGAATTTGATTCATAACCAGCACATATGCTGCAGTGAACAGCATGCCTGCAGCCCCAGCAGTGATGCAGGTGTAACTAACTGAGTATAGAGGCTTGTTGATATGCATTCCTATGAGAATAAAATGTTAGATTATAAAATTTGAGGATTAAGCATATCAAAATGGATGAAAAAAGGAATGAATTTAGTGTGTATACCGATGGCCTCCATGATACCGGCCAACGCTATCAGAAATAGTGAAGGAATAGCCAAGTGGATGATTCTAGACTTGTGGTGCTGCAGTAATAGTTTTAATTTCACGCTATGAGATCACATGTGTTCTTGTTATTACCAGGTGTGATAATTAGTATTACCTTCATTTGTATGATCACGTGCCCAAATTGCAACCCGATCAAGCAAGTAACAATTGCCATGACAGAGCTGTATCATTGAATTAGTAGGGCTAAAAATCCCCTGAATTGAGTGTGGAAAGTGAAGACTAGTGACAATCAGGAGAGCACATATGACTGCTAACCTGAGTAGCCCTTCAGGATCAAAAGGTGCTTGGCACCATGAGGGAGCATTAAAAGGAAGGGGGCCACTTGCTGGCGAATAGATGCTGCATTGCTGAAGAAAGATCAAGAAACTAAAAGTGATCAAACTAAAAGGGAAGAAAAGGAAGGATTGATGACACAAGTGATGTACTTGAAGAAACCTTCATTCTTCCATAAACAGGGCGATGATGCAGATGTCGGATGCCAAGGATTTTGCGATCAATCATTCCCACAGCATTGCATGCAGGTCCTATGTCACCCCTCCCATCGCATTTCACCTGGATTCAAGAAAAATTGATAGTTACATATAAAAACTCATCTTGGAAATAGCTATAGAAGTGAGGAAAAATGTGAAAGTGATTCTTACTGAGAACAACTTGGTTGTAAAACCTTCAGCTGGTATCTCATATTGCCAATCAGGAACGTATAAACCATATAATAGGATTGTGTAAATAGCAGTAAGAACTAAGCACAGTAATCTATGCAAAAATAAGTTGGGTGTAAGATGAAGATTGCAGGATTTATGAAAAAGTAAATTAAATCAGATTATGCAAAATGAATGCTAATTACTTTGACTTTGTGACAGGAGCAGTTTTTTAAATCAACACTTACAATTGAAGTTTGTCTGGCCTAGAAACAGAACTTCCAGAGTCAATATTATCATCACTTTTGAGCCAGATTTCACTTATAGCAGCAAACAAATAGGCTATTGCAATTCTCTGCAATAAAGAATACTCCAATTGATCAAATCAACTCATATGTCCACATAACTTTTTTTTCAGAAAAAGTACAAATATTTACATATCATAACCTTGAGGAAATGCCTTTACAACACTTAGCTTAATTATATCTCATTTTGCATGTCAATTTAGCTCATGATGTGGGCTTTTTGGTGGTTCTACATAGTCATTAGTAGCATTGTATTGAAGATTTATAATAGGATTCTTCCAGAAGAAATGGAAGAGATGCCTCGATTCTAGTTGACTCTAGATAATGAATCTAATTGTAACATCCAAAGTATATACTAAAATTATTCTAGGAAAATATAGTACCTGAGTATTTGGTGTGAACAATACAATTAGAGGAAAATGGCATCAGCAGAAGATATATTTTTGCACAAATCAAAATAAAGCATAATGAGTTCATAACTGAAAAGAAATTAAATTTAATCATGGTGGATATACTACCTGTAGTACACCCATCCATCTGATTTTTGACATGTCAAGTCCATAATTTAAACAGTGAAGCCCATGGAAGTATCCACCTACACTTAAATTAATGGAATAAAACTATAAGAATAACCCATATATACAAGTAATCTATTTAGACATTCAAAAGAAACAGTTGTATACCTTGAACAACAAGACCTACAAGAAAGAGCTTTGACGCTCGGAGTATCACCTTCTTGGTTGCTATAACTTTGTTTGGCACTCTCTGAGCAAAAAATGGAGTGTAAATAACATATTTGTATTTTAAAAACTGACTTTGATTCTTTAACACACTGTAATTACCACGAAAACGTCTTTTTTAGTATGCAAAAATTGATGTTTCAAATCTAAGAGGGGATTAGGATTATATGAAGCTGATGGCCTACCTTATATGTAAGGGAAAGTGCAACTCCAACTATAAACAAGAAAAATGGCATGACAAAATCAGCAAGTGCTATGCCATTCCAAGGACTATGATTGACGGCCGGAAGAATTCCTCCAGCATAATCTACAAATATCATCAGCTGCAATGAACAGATTTGTTGGTCACTACTGGCATCAAAGACATTTGACGCATAGGACAGAGAAGTACATATGCATAAACAAAAAATGATGCTCGTAGTTGCGATAAAAAAAAATTCAGATTATTGGTTTAAACAAAAGGCTTCCATCTTTGGCTGGCAAAGCACCTGCAAAATAGGTAGCACAAGATAAGAACATGTTTCTGCTGGTCAGTAGCAATCATCCTTCCCCAACTCTGCAAACAAAAAAGGAGTTGGGAACAATATTTAACAAATAAATGGTACAAAAAAGCGAAGAGTGTCCTAAGCATCATTATAAAAAAAACTTCAGGTCCTCAAGTATTAAGAATAGCAGGTTATATGAGACAAAATGTTAGGACTGTCAGATCGTATGTTTCTTACTATGAGTGTGCCATGAAGCAAGAGACAGAAACAGCTGATCGTAACTTTGGTGTATCATACTGAAGTCCGAGATTCCTCGTTTATTAATTTAACTTTTGTGTCATAAGTATGTATTATAACTGTTGCCGGATTCAAGTACATTTATTATTATTTAATTTAAAATTTTATCTGATCAATTTCTGTGATCTCTAAATTACACTCTCCCTTTTCTTCTCCATATAGTGTATTCTTTTGGCAGTGTTTACTTCGAGTGGGAAAAATAGAAGTGATATGAAATGGAGTAAAGTGAAAAGAAAAGAAAAGAGTTATATTATCTTTATCTTATTTCCACTCCATCTCATTTAATTTGTTTAGTAATACGGAATTGGAGGAAGAGAAATATTTTTGTTCAAGCCATGCGATTCTATAGTACTCTAAACAATGTTTATGAAACAATAAAACATAAATGAAAGACATTTTTAAAAACATCATGAAAAAGGAAAGACATTCTTTGTGCAATATTCTAACTAGAACCAAGCATAACAGAGATTAAGGAAAAAATATAAACGATAAAGGTGAGGCAATAAACACAAAATAAAGTTTTAGTGATCAAATCAAATGTTATTCCATATTTGGAACTCGATTAATGACGAATTTATTAAATTTCTATCGCTCGCAAAAATCCATGTCAAAATAGTAAATTTTAGGAAATTGTCTTCCAGCAAGATCGCTAAAACTTAAATTATGCAATTCATCATCCACCAACAGCTACAATTTCAGTAACATACAAATAGCTGTGATAATACCCAAAAAATTTATCTTATTTGACGCGTCAGTAATGAAAAATAAAAGAAAGGGAAAAAAAATCCAAAAAGGAAACAATGTGGATCGGGCGGCGTGCTTACTGCGACGGTGAGGCCTCGGAACACGTCAAGCGAGACAAGGCGGTTCCTCGTGGCGACGGCGGATGTGGAAGGCTTATCCTTCTTCGGCGAAGAGTCGCGACCGGCCTCGAGGTTCTTCGGAAAATGCAGCGCCTCTAAAGCGGCGGCGCCGGCGTTCTCTTCTCCCTTTATGAGTTCGTAAGCCCCCATCTCGCTCGATTAATTTCTCCCTCTCACTGTAAAAGTAAGAGGAGGAGGAGGAGGAGGAGGAGGAAGCAAGGGACGTCGGTAAAGTTATCCCTCCTCTCTCTCTCTCTCTCTCTCTCTCTCTTCGTTTCGTTACAAAATGGAGCGGCGTACTTGGAGCCTCGTGGCTTTGCTATTTTTAAGGAGAGGAGGAAGGAGCTTTGCATGCGGAAAAGGTCATGATATAAAAGAAATACATGGGGATTTTAATACGTGTACCATTATTTGATATATATTTAATATATTTTTTTTTATAAATGAGGATTTCACCAAGTCACACCCTTTATATGCGTTTATTACCCAATTATGTCCGGGCATTTTCCTAAATGGCTCATCTAAATTTTGGAAACTCCTAATTAACACACGTACTTTCATTTTTATTAAAGGCTATATTTCTTTTTCAAAATATCTTTTTCATTAAAAAATTATAAAAAAATCTTTCATCGTGCATGATAACTCTAGTCCGATGATCTAAATTCCAAAGTTGACTCTATTGATAAATACATAAGATAATTTTTAAGTGGGCATAAGTTAATTTTTAAAGAAGTCATAACTTTAGATCATCACTTCCTCCTTTACATTTGTCATATCTGAATTTTTTATTTATTCATTCTTCAATAAGGACAGTTGAAAGGGTCCATTAATGTGACGGTGCTCTTCTAGTCCAACGATCTAATCAGACGATGGTTATGGCAAGATGACTTAATCACTTAGCCTACTTGCATGAGCTGACCACACAACCAAGTAATATGATTGGTCAGCCAAGATAACCTTGATCTAGCTAGTGGTCAAGTTGCTTAGTTGCCTAGAGTGCACCATTAAACCATAGTTGCTAGCAAGATAGATTTTTTTATTATTTTAATAAAAGTGATATTTTAAGGAAAAAGTATATTTTTGGGTAAATATAAAAGTATGGCGTATCTTTTAAGAATTTTCAAAACTTAGGTATGTCATCTGGCAAATTAAATGCGG
>JBAMHZ010000081.1:1696356-1714382 GCA_037177395.1 Alpinia galanga
AGGTGGCCAAGATGGTCATGAAGAAGAAGAAGAACCCGTGGATGCCTCCAGCCAACCCCACGGCGAAGTAGATGATCGACACCAAGGTGATGGCGAGGAAGACAAGGGGAAGGAAGGTAATGATGGCGTTGGAGAGGACGTAGGAGGATCGGCGGTAGGCGTTGAAGGCCGTCTCCCGCACGTAGATGTACTTTTCTTGGATGAAGACAGCCAGGGTATCGGCGCTGGTGAAGAATATGGTGGTGATGGTGATGGCGATGAAGCCGACTCTCTCGCGAACGGCCTCCGGGGTGTCCCGGAGCCGCCAGAAGATGGTGGCGAGGAGGAAGCCGGTGACGACCATGTCTCCGATTCGGAAGGCTAGAATCTCCGGCATCCGCCACATGTTCACCAGCGCCCTCTTGGTGATCGCTGCCACCTCAATCCACACCGGGTTCGCGTACGAAGCAGGGGCGACACCGGCGTGCATCATCGCACCGGACACCAGCTTTCCGCTCGCGATGCAGTTCCTCAAGGCCTCCTGTAGTGGGAAGCACGGTTCTGCTGCGGGTCGCTCAGGGTGATGATTCAAGGAGTTGAGGGCGACGAGGCGCCTGGCGCCGTCCGGGGCCGTGTCCTCCAGCTCGCGTACGAGGTCCAGGGTGAACTCGGCCAGGTTTCCGCCCTCCGGAACAGGGCTTCCGACCACGGTCAAGAACTCGGCGAGGCCGTGGGGCGGCCCTCTGTACACCGTCTGGCCGCGAGAGAGGAAGATGAGGCGATCGAGGAGGCCGAGGATCCGGTAGCTTGGCTGGTGCACCGACATGATCACCATGCTCCCGCTGCGTGCGATCCTCTGCAGGACTTGAACCACCATGAAGGCGCTGGTGGAGTCGAGCCCCGACGTGGGCTCGTCGAGGAAGAGCACGACGGGGTCGTGGACGATGTCGGACCCGATGGAGACGCGGCGGCGCTCCCCTCCCGACACGCCGCGGTGGCCCTCGTCGCCGATGATAGTCTTGGCGGCGGAGCGGAGATCGAGCTGCTCGATCAGTGCTTGCACGCGCTCCTTCTTCTTGGACTTAGAGACGGAGGGCGGCAACCGGACCTCGGCCGCGAACATCAACGTCTCCTCCACGGTGAGCATCGGGAACATGAGGTCGTCCTGCATCACGTAAGCCGAGATGGCTCTGATGAGCCGGCCTTCCAGCCTCTCGCCGTTTAGCGCGATGGTTCCTCGGAGGCTGGCCCTCTCGATCCTGTTCGCTAGCGCATCGATGAGCGTGGTCTTCCCTGAGCCACTGGCCCCGAGCACCGCCAATATCTCCCCCGTCCGAACCTCCCCGGAGACGGAGTCCAAAAGCACCCTCGTCGCCGGAAGCGCATCCTCCGCACCGCGCCGGAAGAAGAGGAATCTCTTGGGCCTCTTAACGCTGTACGAGATATTGGTGAAGGTGAGGACAAACCGGCATGAGTCTTCAGCGCTGCCATAGGCTGCTGCCGGCGCCGGCGAGTGGTTGTACTGGTGTGCGAGGAGCGGGCTGGGACTGTTGAAGGGGGTAAGATTAACCAGTTTCGCCATGGGTCTGCTGAGCTCGCTGTGGAACGATGGCGGAAATTAATAATAATCGGCAAACGCACAAGAAAATTGTAATAACTGACCATTATGAAAACAATTATACAGCTTTAATTTCCGAACATACTTTCCGGTGGCAGCATTCATCATCCTTCTTGGATCCAATCTCGCTGAAATAACAGCTAGCAAGACGATGAAGAACACAACAAATGAAATCCCGATGGACCAAATTAGGTGATGAAGTTGCTAATGCAATTAAACGATTCCTTCACGTGTTGCCAGTCATTCTTTCCATCCACCTACTGCTTAACTGTCCAGTGCCCAACTACGTACTGCTATCGTAACTTCATATCGGTGCCATTAATTAACGCTAACTGTTAACTAAAATTATTAGAAACAATATTTAAAAAATATTCTTTATTTTTGTATTTTCATCAATATTGAAAAAAATATATCCCCAAAACTAGCTAGCATAATGTCAGTCAAATTTGCTTAAGTATTAGTTACAATTATTTTCCAAATTTACTTAAAACTAGTACGAGTTAGTTAAATTAATAAAATTAAATTTTTTTTTAACTCGATCAAGATTATATCAGTTTTAACTACATGCATGTACAGTATTTTTTGTCAAAATTACTATAACCTATAGCAGTTTATATCATAAAATTATTTCAACATTAATTGAATTTACTCTAAACTCATTAAAATTAATTTAACACTAATGTATCATCAGTTTTGGCCTTTGCTTTGTAATTATATCAGGGCAATTTTAAATAAATTAGAGTAACTTTGAGTAATTTAAAATAAGTCTAATCAATATTGAAGAAATTTTAATTAATAACGGAGAAGTTTTAGAATTTAACATCTTAGATTTAGAGTTGAGGTTGTAAGTGCATTGTAGTAATTTTAATTGCAACTTTTACATGTTATAATAATTTTAATCAAGATTATAATATTTGTAATAATTTATGCTATAATCTAAAAATAATTTAGAAAAATAATAATAAAATGAGAGTTCTTTTAGTATTATATATATATAAAAGAGAATCTCTTATTATCATTTTCATTAAAAGTGTGTATTTTTTTAATAAAAATAAAAATTCATCTCAACATATTTTTCATTTTAAAAATATACTATTCTAAACGGTTATTATATTAAAATAAATTGATTCAACTTAGTTAAAAATACTATATAAAAAAATACTTTTATATTAAAAAATCCTCAAAATTTTAGTCAAGATTATTTAAATTTATAAAAATAAGTTTAATACGGTCAAAATTACTATAATAGTTTTTTATTATAATAACAGTTCTTAAATGACCACTCTAACGTTTGAGCAAGCATTATATGTCTATTATATTATCGTAGAAATTACTGAATAGCTGCTATTTTAATTTTAAAATAATTTTGATAAACATTAAAATAATTTTAATTAAGTTGGTAAAAGATGTTCTAAAATAAAAGATTTATATAATTTTTTACTAAATAACAATTTATTTTAAAAATGTAATGAGATATTATTTTATTTTTTTGGAAAAATATTATTTGGTAAAGAAAATAAGTTAGGAGCACCGTTTTTATTTTTTATTCAATAAAAAATATTTTAACATTAATAAAGCTCTATGATATATATTTTTTTTAATAAAAAAAAATTATTTTCGCCCTGAATCTATATTGTTGTTCCCGTCCCTCGTCCTGGCACGGTCGCTCCCAAATGGAAGCTTCCACGCGGCTACTCAGTTCCACCGCTGCTCTCCACCGTCAACTCCGGACAATCGCCGTCCCATCTCTCCCGCTTCCCCTTTCAAACCCTAATCCTCGATTTCCGCTTGTCTCTAGCACTCCGATTCCTTCCATCGCCTTTACTCGTTACTCCCGCTCCCCCTTCGAATGCGCACTTGCCGGACCCTTCGGCTCGCTGCCGCCATATTCTTCCCTTTCTCTCTCCCTTTCCTTCTCCCATCTCTTCGGTTCTATATACTCCAAAGATCGAACCGTTGTCTCCGATCCAGGATACAAGGAAGGCTTCTTCCGGTGGGATAATGACAAGAAAATCGCGGAAGGAGGAGATCCAGGGTTTGGTGATGAAAAGGGGGCAATTTGGACGGTTGTTCTGCTTGGCTGGCTAGGAGCGGAGCTAAAGCATCTGAACAAGTACGCGATGCTTTACAGCTCACAGGGTATCAGGCCGGTGAGGTTCGTCGTACCGGTTAAGGAGCTGTTGTGGTTCGATTTGGGTCGGAGAGTTGAGGAGAGGGTTGCCTGCTTCACGCAAGAGCTGGTTTCCTGGTGCTCCGAGACCGAGAAGGATGGCAGGGAACGGTGTCTTCTTTTTCACTCCTTCAGCAATACGGGTTGGCTAACGTAAGCCACTTTCTTCTCTACTTATGTAATGCATTTTTTTTTGTTTTACTGAAGATTGTAGAAATCACTCTACATCAAGATTATTTTGAGGGCATTGGCAATATATAGTCCATATCCCACCCTAGATTTAATGCAAAGTACAGTTTTTTAAAAAAAAATTTTTTTTGAAGGAATTAGGCTTTTGGCAATAGCTCCTTGCACCAATGTTCTTGATTATTTTTGACCTAAGAAAAATAAAAAAAACGATCTTATGATATTCTTCATTGTTGTTTGGTTCATAACCTCTTTGAAAGTAGCATGTCACTTTCTTTTAGTTTTTGCTAATGGTAACTAGCGCCGTCATTGAAGAGTCGTCTTATCTTACTTCCCATCTATCTCCACCCATCTTGGTTACTTGATGGGCTTTTGCTAATGTTAACTGGTGATGTCTTTCAAGATTCATCGTATCTTATTTCCATCTATCTTCACCCATCTTTGTTGCTTAATGAAATCAAAAGACTATAACCTTTCTTACTCTGTTGTGTTTATTAAAGACTTAGACTTTCATTTCCTCTACTTTGCCTGATTTGGACCAAAATAATATGAAGAAATTTGTTGAAATTAAATTCTTTCCTCCTCCCCCTTAAATAAGAGGAATTGGTAACATTTCTTTTCCATTCTTTTTTCCTGCCTATTTCCCATTTAAGTAAGCAGAGCATTGATCAAGACAAACTATTTTGGTGGTTTTACAGTTACGGTAGCATACTTGAGAATTTGCAAAACCGACCTGATATAGTTCAGAAGATTAAAGGATGCATTGTTGACTCAGGAGCTGCCCCAGAGATAAGTCCTCGGGTTTGTGTACCACTGTCTCCATATTTGTTGGTTGACATTCATTATGCAGTTAATTTTCAGTTTAGCTTTGAGCTTGTCAAACAAGCAGACCTTTTCAGTTTGATTTCTCATATTTAATTTATTGCCAAACAATCACAAAACTAGGCCAGTGTGGTGTAAATTTGCAGATATGGGCTGCAGGATTTTCTGCTGCATTGTTGAAAAAGCATAGCTCTTTGATATATTCTCCTACCGAAGGTGAAGTAGCTAAAATAGATGTAAATATCAGTGGATTGGGGCAAAAGGACAATAACTTTTCTTTCAAGGAAACTTTTCTCTTATCAGTTCTAGAAAAGTTCTTTGCGGTAGTTCTAATGCTGCCTGATGTAAACCTGTAAGTATTTCATGTTTTTCATGTTTATTTTAGTTTCTTCTTTTTGATATTCTTTTGTATACGCCCATTTATTTCTAGATAGAATAAACTCATAAAAGTATGCTCTCTCATCTTATTCTGCAATGAATAAATCACCATTTATTGAGTCATTTTACATGCCTTTTAGCAATATTACGAAATTTTCATGCAGTCACCCAATAGAAGTCAGGGCTACTTTTTAAATATAATCTTATTCGTCGATAAACAACTTTGATGATAGTATGGCATATTGACAAACATGAAAATGATTTTGCTTATCAACGAAATCTTAAGCTTACAAAATATTTAAATTTGGATAGAAAACTAAATACGAAACCAATACATAAAATGTTCTACAGATACAGAAAACAAACATCCTATCTTGATACACGTGAACGTCTAAATGGTGTTATTGAATGTGTTGAAAAGGAGAAGGCATTTAACAAACTATCAAAAAATTCAAAATCTCAAAACTAGTAAAAGTATATAGAAAAATAATAAGAAGAATATGGTTATGTGGGTAAGCTATTTGACAAAGGAAGTAGAGATTCCATGTGTTGATTATTCAAATGAAATAAATTTTAAATAAAATTTTCAATATTTAGGTAGACACAGATATGAATTAAGTAACTTTATTTTATACTCTGTATAAAGCAATAAAAATAACTTTTAAACAACTATTAAGATCAACAAAGATAATATACACTTTATAGATCACGTTTTTGACAAGTATTCAAAGAAATGATACAATATAATTGTTTCTGTTTGTTTCCCCGTAATCTGTTCTTTCTGTAATCTGCTCTCTCTCTCTCTCTCTCTTCCTCAAAGTTTCCTCTTCTGGCATGTTTTTTGAATGACTTTTTCTCAGTTTTCATAATTGATTCCAATACTGCCAATTCCACCAACCTATCAGACAGGCACATATTTTTGTGATTTGATAATATTAATATCATTCTTTGATTTTGCAATATATGTTTGGAATATTCTGGTGAAAACATGGTTGGATGTCTTGAAATGCAGTGACATCAACAAAAAAAGAATGTTCCCTTGCTGTCTGTTGTTTAACAATATGGTGTTGTGGCAGGAGGTTGAAAAAAATCATCTCCATATTGACAAATAAACAGCCTTCCTGTCCTCAGCTATATCTGTATAGTTCAGCTGACAAGGTAATTCCATCGAAATCAGTGGAAAACTTTATCCAGGGTCAGAAGTCATTGGGAAGAATCATATATGCATATGATTTCTGTTTATCTCCACATGTAGACCATCTAAGGAGTTATCCACGAGTATATTCTACCAAAATTAATGAGTTTCTCAGAGAGTGTTGCTCTGCAGTAGTCTGAACTAGTCACAAGATATTACATATGTACTGTGCAGCAGCAAAAGTAGCACAAACTTTGCAGAGGTAGTTTTCAATCTAATGTGAATCTTTTGTGTTTGTCAAGTGCAATCTTCATATATAAAACTTATATGCTACAACCTTTTATTTTGCAGAGTATTTTCAGCTCTGAACCTCATTAACAATTCCAAAGAATAAGTGCCCTTGTACATTTGAGTGCATCTTCACTGAAAACTTGTTCAGAATGCAAGTACAGTTCATTTCCAACCGCTTATTCCCCGCAAATTTTGGTGGCTGACAATTTAAATTTACAATTACGAATTGAACAACAATGATACATCGCTCTTGTATTTTTCTGGTTCATTTTCCTGACTCCCAGAACACTTGATTGTTTTTGCTCATTATATCCAGCAAAACTTCTAGGAAACTATGGCCAGTGAACACAGGTTCAAGCTTTGCAGCCAAAGTATCTCGTCTTGCAATTCACAATATGGCAGACATATCGCATGTCTTGCAAGCTGCAACTGGCAGACTTGGGAACTGCTTAATTCGCACTGAAATTGTTGTATCCGTTATTCTGGATTTTGCAGTAACAATTCTCCGCTTTTTTTTTTAATCCTTTCACAAAATGGAACATTTTTATTTGTGAATGGCTTCCATCCTCAACAGCTTATAGTTTCACATATAGTTTTGTAAGTTCGTCTCCATACTCTGCCCAAATAAAACGGTCCAATTTATACCATGTTTCCTATGGGAAGGAAATAAAGATGAAAATAAGGTAAGTGAAATGTTTTACAGCAACTCTGTTTTTTTCTTTCATTTTCCCATCTTTATTGTTTTTTTTTTGGTGGGAACAGGGGTACAGAATGGAAGTATTTGAATTTTTTTTTCAATTTAGTTGGTCCAAATTTATTTTAGATGGAGTTCGGGAGGAAAAAAAAATCGTTTACTCTACAAATGTAAACAAATAACAAATCAAAGCTATTGTTTTGTTTTCAAATTCATGTTTTATATTAAGAGCTGATTTGAATAGTCGCTCAAATTAAATATTTATTCTCCCTTATAAATTGTCTTTTGGGGCGGTAGTCTTTTTCTCTCTTTCTGACGCCTTTTACATTATCTCCCCATCGAACGAATTTATGGGTCTATTTTTACAATCCTTTTCTTCTAGTTTTTCTCTAAAGAAAAGATCTGACCTCGAATTTGTTCAGTTATATAATGGGATCGAATATACACTCAACACAGAAACAAATTGCACCAGCCAATTTATGAAAACTGGGAGAACTGACTCGGCAGCATAAAAACTAAGTTGGTTTTTTGTCATTCCTCTTAAAGTTTCCAAAATACTTATTTATCAGGTAAAATATTAGATGGATAAATAAGAGACTTGTAACTTTTGACACTTGAAATGCATGGTTTAAAACTAAGCATATGATTTAAAAAATACACAATTTTTTTTATCCAAATAGATCAATTTATCAATATCGTTAATTAGCATCTTCCAAATTAATTCCTAGTTCAATATACAATTCCACCCGTTGACCAATGTTTAACTAATCAAACAGTGCCAATCAAAAAAAAAAAAAAAAACTAATGAATCAGTGACAACTTTTTCTCTTAGAGCCATGACCCAATTCCTAACTCCTGAAATAAACAACCAGCAGTGGGTCCAGTCCATCACAAGCTTAAATGACCTTCAACTAAGCCTCTGTTTGGGAGGAAGTGAGAGGGGTGTAAGAAATAAAAAGGAAAAGACAAATAAAGAAGGAAAAAGGTAATATTTATTTGGCAAGAGGTGAGCAAGGGGAAGGGAAAGAAAAGGAAGGGTAACTTTTACCCTTTTTACTTAAAAAAGTAAACTTTTCTTACAATCCAATTTGAAGTGTAAACTTTCCCTTCTCTTTTCTTCCCTTCTCTTTTCATTACTTACACTCTTCTCACCTCATTCAAATAGAGCCTAAATGTCAAATCATATCTGATAACATAAAAGATGCAATTTTCATTTTGTAATTAAAGCTCACAAGTAACTTCAAGTTCAAAGTCACCACAAATTCTAGTTGATCCTGTCAAAGCCATCTAAAAATATAGCATGCCAAACCTGATCAGGAACAAGGTGAAGCATCATATCTTCTCGTGCACAAACATGATCACTTTTTTTTCTCTTTTCTTTCTTTCTGTGAGATGTTCAATATTGTGACCTGGACTTAGCTCAAATAGTTCACCTCTACCTAAAGCAAATATAGTTATCAATAAAAAAAAACAACCAAGAAACATAATTTAAGCATTCAAAAATCTAAAGTACCTTCAAATAACCAATGTGGAAGAAAAATACTCATTTGCTCTGTATTCTGCATGTTTGTTCATATGCAGTCTTGCGTTTTACTTTAACCTAAAACACAAATTAATTTTTTTAAAAAAAAAGTAGTTAGTATAAGTCTTCAGGTCCATTTCTTATTTTTCGCAAAGATTGAAGTATAAAGCAATCTTTGACATGATTAAACAACAAGGCATAGAATACCTAAGATTTCAATCTCATCAGCTTAATTAATAAAAAAAAAGGAAATGGTCAGTTCGTATTTCATCAAATTTAAGTTAGGTTAATTTGGTTTTCTATATATGTTCCAGCTAAAAAACAAATTGCAGTAGTATGGAGTTAAAACAAGAAGAGAGAAACATGTTATGGACGAACCAACTTATTTGGAACTTAGCAGTCAGCAGTATAAATTGGCCGAACCAATCGAGTGGATCAAAATATTGAATTTTTTTGCAGATCGAGTCTAAATCATGATGATACTCGTTCCTCATAAAAATGCATGTCATAACAAAAAAGGAATGTTAAAACGGATGGACAGTATTTATTCAAAGTAAATCAAACTCCAACTTTGTCCACAATTATTGTCCTTTAGGCTTATCCGAATGATTTGAACCACAGATTTGATAGCCATTGAGTACAACTTTTGCCCAAACTTTTCAAATGCATTAGCTATCTTATCATCTTCTGTGTTTTGTATCTCAGCTTTTGATAATGAATCACAAAAAAATCATCTTAATACAATATAACATCCGTACAAAAGCATGCCTTTGGAAAAGCAGGGCAGAACTGATTCCATAAACAAGCACCTGAAAGCTTGGTAGTTTAATTGGGAAAAGTAATGGTTAAATTCCACTATATTTTAGTCTGAGTGCAGTAACAGAGAGATTGTATATTTGATTATATCAATCATGCAAATAGGTCCTAAATGTGTAATTCATACATGAAAAGGAAGAGCAGCTTAGAACATACAACTTGAGCAAAGGACTTGATACTTGACAATGATGCTTTAATATTGAAGTGGACAATGGAACCTGAGGACCATCTGATAACCTCCAACGTTAAGTATGTCACGTTGTATTCCTAGCTACAACTTGTTTCGCTGAATGCGTGACTACTTTGGATGCCTTGCACCCTCTGTTTTGGAATTCTAATTAACTAAATCAATCATGAACAAACAATGCTTTGAAAAGCGGCAGCAGTTATAATGCGAATGATATTAGCATCTTAAAATCAATTGCTACCACAATCTACAAACTTGAATAGTGTAAGTGGTCACCTTAAACTACCAGTGATACTGAAACCCGTGTTCCACTGCTCCGTGGTCCCCATGCAAAGAGGCAGGAAGATTAAGAGATGAAAACTCAATGCTTGATATTAACAATTGTTGAACTCATTCAGTTGATGTATTATCAATTGGGAAATGGGAGAATACTTGAGAATAGAAGTTATACAACTATTCTGTGGATACTCTCATTTCACCAAAAAGGCATTGCTAGTCAATATGGAGTTCCACATAAATTCAAGAAGCAATACTTGCAGAAGAATGCAACTTTTAATAGGAAGTCAGAATATTCTTTAACCAAGTTTCTTAGAGGAACTTCGGAGTTTTAATGGTTGACAGATGGGATGAAAATTCATTTCCAACTGATGATAGATTTCACATAGTGGTGTTGAAAACTTTGAGACTACTTAATGGATAATATAAACTGTAATCACTTATAATCGTCTCCAAAATTTTCTTAAACAAAATTTAACTACTAAATTTGATCTCCAACTTGCCGAGTGACTTTCACTAGCTGACAAAACTCAATTCTTAGATAACAACAAAAATATTATTATTAGTTGTCAAGACAGATGATCTAGAGGTGTGGAGACAGAATATTGACTTGTCCTTGGAAAAGAAACTGTCAACTAGAAAAACAATTTAACACTGTCATAAAAAAAAATCAAATATCTCTGGTTCAGATAACTTGGCTGCTCATTTCAATCATGTCTTTAACTGAAATCCTCTATTGTGAGCAGAACTTTCAATTTGGTTCATCTCAATAAATACTAAACAAGAGATACATTGGCCTACAAACCTGTCGAACATGTAGATCTCACCAGGAGCATCAACACACAGCCATAACCACGTCAAAGGGCTTTTAATGGTAGCAATCATGGTGACAAAGGTCCAATATATGAGCAGTCAACTCTACTGGTTCACTAGTTCTAGACAACAAGTTTCGATATATCTTCTTCATCTTTTTCCGTCTTCTTTCTAACTATCCTCCTCTTATTCCATTTTTTTCATCTTTTTTTGTTCTTCTTCATTTTCATAGCCCATCTCATCTAGTGGGATAAGACTTAATTGTCGTTGTTATTTCATTTTCATCCCTCTCCTCATGATCAGCGGCAATCACACCTTGTACTGAGACATGGTATGTAAATAGGCACTGAGACGATCACATTTTGGTTGACTGCCAAAACCTAACACTGGATTGGGAATATTGTCTAGCCATATACAAGAATGTCAGGATCAAGATTGAGACATCTAACCATATACACAGGATAAGAACCACGTTTGATGCAGTAAATAAAAGGATAGTACTCAGCTTCCCAAAGCTTGTCCTTTCTGCCACATCAGATCAAAATAAGTTTTACCATAACATTCTTTTAATATAAAGATTAGAATTTCCAAGAAAGGAAAAGATGATAAAGAGTTAAAAAAAAGGAAAGGCCATAATCTGAGCTCCAATCAACATCATTAATGGGAAAGAAAAGATGAAATGGGACAAAGAGTCGGTGGTTTTTCCCGGGAGGGATTGAAATTTATTGTAATGGATCCAGTGAAAAGGGGGTTGAATTAGGTCCTATTAGTTCAGTGGTACCTAATTTGTATCTATTAGTTAAGTCAGTAGGATTGAGTTCATGCTTCAATGTTGAGAAACATTAGCATGATTTCCAGTATACTAACATCAAGCATATCAAACTCTTCTTAAAAGGCAAGATGAAGGTGGCAAAAGAATTGATGGAGGAGGTACGAGAGAACAAAAATTAACCTAACATTCTCATGCTGACTTCTTTATTATACAATTCTTGATTGTTTTATATCTTATCTAGAAGATATAAAAGGACTACCTAGTGTACGAAACTTTTGCCAATAAAGTGTCTCAAAAAAGATCTATTATACACAATTTTATCCTACATTGTAAAAATTATTTCTGTGATTTAAACCCGAGACCACTAAACTTCTTAATTGTCTTTATTATATGATTTAAACCTAACAACTAAAGGTGTGATATATCCATAAACAAGAAAGGTGATGTATGTAGTAATTAAGACCAAGCTAGCAGAAACATATATATCCATCAGAATTATTGAGGCCAAAAGTTCCATATTTCTAGTGAACCATCTTCTAATCAATAAAAACCATAGAAAATCAAAGGAACCTTCAGTTCAAAGTCATGCTAATAAAAGGTCTATACAAGACAAGGAATAAAAATGAATACCAGCAGCCTGATTTCTCCCTATAGACTTCAAATCAATGCCCTGGCTTACAAAGAGTAATGGATTCTTGCTGTCGCTCCTTAGCTCCATTTTGTGGTCTTGAAGCAAACTATTTGGAGACTCCAACTCCTCTTCTCAAAAATTATTGTACAATTGGTTCCACATCTGCACCACCGCCTCTCTCTGGTCTTTATAAGAAGTGTCTCCAGCCATCACTCCCCATGTCAATCCACCCTCAAGCAAAGAAGAATAATTAACATCTTACCACTTGTTTCTTCCTTCCACTCAGTCATTCTTCTCTTCTCTAATACTCTGATTGAGTGCTTATAATGGCATCCGAATCACTCACGCAAGCCTTGGGTTCTTTATGGTCCCCAAAGCAAAACAAGCTCTTTGAGACAGCTCTAGCAGTGTATGACAAGGACACACCAGACCGTTGGCAGAATATAGCTAGGGCTGTTGGAGGGAAAACAGCTGAGGAAGTGAAGAAACACTATGAACTACTTGTGGAGGACCTCAGACGCATTGAATCAGGCCTGGTACCATATCCCCACTATAAGGTATCTGGTGATAGGGGAAGTGGAGCTAATGAAGAGCAAAGGTAGGTAAACAGACTTTTTCCCTTTCATCATTGTTTCTCCAATCATTTCATCTTTTAAATTTGCACTAAAGTAATGAGATTGAAGAACATCTGACCACTGAATTCAGTTAAATCAATGTTTCCTATCCTTCTTTTTTTTGCCCTTTTTATTCTAATTCCTTTTTTTTTTTGCGACTAAGATAATCATTTCTCTTTGCTTCATACCCTAACATGCTTTATGTATTCCTTCTTTTTTTCTCTGGAACCAGGCATGTCAAGGCAAATAGGCAATAATTTCTATTTCCTAGTTTGATGAAAGAACAAGACGTATCTTTTATCTCGTATTTTTCTGTAAGACAAATAAAATGGTGCTATTAGGCTAGGGAATAGTTGTTTTCACTAGCTCAACATGGTAAAATAAGACAAACTGCATACTGTGCCTTTAAGATTTTATTTACTCAATCCAAGCCAATCTTCAGCTTTTTCCCTAAATCAAATTCGCAAGAAATCAAATTTCCAGCTGTAAGAAATCATTTAATTATTATGCACCAACCCTATCTTTAATACAAACTTATAAAACCGTTTTATCATTTTAGTCATGTAACACTTCTCAGAAACTGTGCTGAGACTCAAATAATCCATTTCAAAGTTTGGTCATTCATCAGTTTTCTTATATTGCATGCTTTTAATTACATCCACAATGATCTTCCAGATAATTCGATGACTGAATGTGACTTTCCATTTTTAAACTTTCAGACTAAGTCACAAATGGTTTCAACTAATCATGTTGCAGGCTTAGGTACTTAAAGCTCCAATAAAGCTGGGAAATCACGTTCATGAAATTGCAAGTGGTAGTGAGAAGGAAACAAGTTGAATTGTTTGGTTTAGTATTCATAAAATGTTTAATATCGTTAGCTATCCAAGAATCAACTTGAACATAATGTGAAAAGTTGTTGAGATGTAACTACTCTTTGGTAACTTAAACATATATGCAACCACTCGTCATTAAACAGATAAACATTACCTGTCTTAGGCTCACGATTAGGGAGTGGCTTTTTAGGTACATGTCCATTCTTCCATTATAGTATCTGTCTGTGTGAAACTGAGGCAATCAAACAGTAAAACTAATGCACAACAAGTACCCGAGAGATAAATGGAAAGAACCAAAAGACAACATGAACAAGAGTCCGATTTGCTTGAATGTTACAAAACCTCATTGCAACCAACTCCAGCTACTCTTTTGCTCGAGAAAAAGGAGGAAGCCCGAAAATTATCATTTCATCTCCCGCTACGTGCTACACACTTTCACGAGGGGATTTCTAGTGAGTCTTAAATCTTCTACATAATTTACTATGACTTTTCCTTCGGATCAATCCGATAAAAAAGAGAAACCTTTTATTGTAGAACCATTAAATCCGAAACAAATCATCACTTATATAGTTTCATGTGGACTAGTGGCATTCGATAGATTGACTAATACGAAGAACTACATCTCCTGTAAGTTCAGAAATGCATTAAAGGAAGGGTGCATGACCTTGCTACCTATTACCTATGTTATCTTTCTCGCTACCAGCTTAGCCAGGCGACCGCTGCTCCGCTATACTTGTCGCGATCGACGAGAGACACCGCCCCCACTCGTCGGAAGCAAAACCCCTAACTAGCCGATCATTACCATCACGCGCTGCGATCCTGATCCACGTAGGTTCGCCGACTGGTTAGGTAGGCGCCGTGCCGCATGCGAAATGTGTCGAATATATTTTATTTTAAAATGTTTTTAGTCTTTTAATATTATTTTAGACATTGTAATATTTAAGTCTCTTACTAATTATAGGAGTTTGAGGGACCCAAAGTCAAAATAAGCGTAGATATAGCAACTGAGACAAAATAAAGGGCAATTTTTTGATGCTGGTAATTGATCCACTGTGAACATCGAAATCATCCAGGTGTTGGACAAGCAAAGAGAGGGGAGAAAGCAACGGCAATTCAAACATATATCGGTGGTTCCCGACGTTTCAGGCGATTAATTTTCCCACTCAAGATGTGGAAATCCAACACCTCTATATATCTTACACACGTATCCGTTCGCATGCTTCAATTGAGTGCTTGATTTGGAACATCTTCTCGTATCAATTACAAATTAAAAGATGCCATCCGTTTCTACGCTTCTCCTCTTCATCTTCCTTGTCGCTGCCGTCGAGGCACATAATGGCACCATCATTTGCAAATGCCGCAGACATCGCAATCCCAACAATGGATCTGCCCACAAAACTTCCTCCTCGTCGTCGGATCCGCCATCATCCGGCACTAGTAACCAAGGCTCCTCGCCGCCGCCACCATCATCCTCATCTGACGCCAGCAAACAAGGATCCTCGCCGTCACCGCCTTCATCCTCAGCTAATGCGAGCAGCCAAGGCTCCTCGCCGCCGACGCCATCATCCTCATCCGAAGCTAGCAACCAAGGCTCGTCGCCGCCGACGCCATCATCCTCATCTGACGCTGGCAACCAAGGCTCGTCGCCGCAAACGCCATCATCCTCATCGGACACTAGCAACCAAGGCTCGCCGCCACCGCCATCATCCTCGTCCGATACCAGCAACCAACCATCAAGTGCGACTCCTCCGTCATCCTCATCCGACAGTGGCAACCAAGGCCCACCGCCGCCTTCATCCAATACCAGAAATCAAGCAGCATCGCCGATTCCTCCATCAACATCGACAACCAACAATTCCACAACTACTGGAACTGACGATAAAACTTCCTCATCATCGTCGACATCCATCAGCTTTGACGCTAGAGGATCCATCGGCGTGACTCTCGGGTACGACAGCGACACTCTCCCCTCGCCCTCCACCATTCTCCAAATCCTCCAATCACACAACATCACCAATCTCCGCCTCCTCGTTCCCGTACCCGATCTCATTCGAGCCCTCAACGGCACCGGCATCGGCCTTATGGTCGGCGTGCCCAATGAGCACATCGTCCAGCTATCCATCGGCGGAGTCGAAGCCTGCCTCCACTGGATCAAGTCCATCGTCCTCAACTACATCAACTCGGATCAGGTCACGTACATCACCGTCGGAAACGAGGTCCTCAGCGCCAACATCGCCATCATGAACCACCTCATCACCTGTATGTACAACTTCCACCAGGCGCTGCAGGCCATGAAGCTCGACTCCTCCATCAAAATCTCCTCGCCGTGCTCTTCGCGCATCCTCAGCGTTCTGATGCCGCCCTCGGCCGGCACCTTCTCGCCGTTCAGCCTCGCGGTCGTGAGGCCCATTCTCAAGTTCTCTTCCGAGACGGGGTCGCCGTTCATGGTAAACCTGTCCCCGTTCCTCAGATTCCTCGAAGACCACCAGGGCATTGCCTTGAACTTCTTCCTCTTCAAAGCAAACGCGGGGACCGTGACCGACGGCGGCCGGAAGTACACCAACATGTTCGACGTGATGATTGACGCGCTGGAGTCGGCAATGGAGAAAGAAGGGTACCCGGGGATAAAGGTGGTAGTGTCGGGGACGGGGTGGCCGACGACCGGAAACCAGGTGGCCACGCCTTCAAACGCCGCGGCTTTCCTGGAAGGGGTCATCTCGTGGGCGCTTCAGGCCAAGGGGACGCCCAAGCAGCCGAACCAGGCGGTGGAGGTCTACCTGTCGAATATGTTCGCAGGAAGCGGAGGCGGAAGTAATGATATAGAGGAGCACAGCGGCATCTTCCACTTCGATGGCAGCCTCGCCATCGATGTCGACATCGAGTCCTAGATTTATATAGATCTACAGAGAGAAAAACTACTCTTGCCAGCAATCTAGAGAATTTGAAGTGTTGCTTTTTCATCTTGATCTGTTTTTTACTTCCATTCTCTTTAATTGTACGAAGACCCTCGCTGCTAACTCTTGCGAGTTGCAAGTATTGCTATTGGAGATTAGTACGTTATCAATAGATGATTTTCCTTTCTGCAACATGTTGCTCATAATTGATAGATGCATAAAATCGAAGGAGACTCATCAACAGATGAAAAGTTATACAAACTAAAACATATAGCATTTGCATACATTTCCTTTGACAATCAATTGTTAACAGTTATAAAATTCTCAACTGGACCTTTTCACTACAGTATCTGAATAAATCTTCTCTTAATTATCCCTGCTAACAATAATAATAACAACAACATTTAGTCACAAGTTAAGTAGATCATCCAAAAAATTAGAACGAAGCATAACAATAAAATTTAGAAGTTCAAATAATTAAATACAAAAAATAACTAAAAGGACAAGTATCAAAGCTTCATGATGTAGCCGTGCAAGTATATATATATAGAAACAATTAAATTTTACATTCCTGTCTATGCTTTCATAGTGAAAAATACCTTCTTAACCAATCCACAACTCAATAATAAAGAGTGAAAGTCAACTAATTCAACTGTCCACGCCTGAAATATAAATATAATTTCAGGTGATTTTGACCTATCAGAACTTCTCGGTTAATCAAAGCATCTTTAAGTTATCAGAACTTCAATAAGCTTTAGTATTTGATAAGGAACATTCAAGGACCTATGGTGTCTCCCATGGAGAACAACATTGCCAAAAGGAAAACCGTAACCGACTACTAAGAAGTTAGGCTCAGTATATTGCTAAATCTGCTCAAGGAGGAGGCCAGCAAGCCCTTCTCAAACGAGAGGTGTCAGATATTCATCATGGCACTAAAAAAAAAAAGATCTAATAGCTGACCTATGTGGCATAAAGAATCATTCAAAGGAGAGGGCTCTTGTCGCCCGATTTGCGCAACAAAGAGCCATTTAGGCCCTTCTCATTCAAGAGGCTCAGAAATGAAGCAAAAGAGTACTACAAAACAGAGCAGCAGAAACTAAAAGCCATAGTGTATCAAAAATGCAGTGCATCACAGGACCATTCTTTACATGACTATTTCCCCTTAATCCTTATCCCCAAGGATACACAGAAGTAACAGAAGATGAATAGGGTGAAAAGAATGAAGCGTTAACATTAAAAACAAAAAAGGAAAAATACAGACGAAGTGATTAAAACATGGATCTTCTGCAAATAGATATGATGAAATAGGCTCAGAAAACGACTCGTGTGGTGTCGGGCTATGGTTTGACACTTACAGATTACGCTTCGATTGGTCTACAAAACGACTTTGGAGAT
>JBAMHZ010000081.1:1714482-1732054 GCA_037177395.1 Alpinia galanga
TATTACGTCCACAAAAAAAAAAAAAGATATTTTGCTACTATTTTTTTTTCCCTTTCCACGGACAAATGAAAAAGAATAGGGAAATAGTTTAATTTACGGATAACTAACAACTGAGATTTTGGTGTCAGTGTTATTGTTATCGTTTATTGCCTGCATCTGCATGAAAGATGTTCAGAAATGAAAGTTTTTTTTTTTTTAAAGATAAAAATAGAAAAAAGCACAGTTGTCACTGTTGAATGGAATAAAAGGCCATTAGCTTTTAGCTGCATGAGCGAATCTTTTTTGAAAGTCGATCTTATCTTTGTTGAATGCAATGAAAGGCCATTAACTATAATAATAGGGATGATCACAGTTCTATTTGAACTGGATTTGAACTAATCTTTTCAGGGTACCTATCCTTTTACTGTACTAATTTTTAATTGGACATAAAGTATTTTTTATAATTTATTTTCTTCGTATTAACTATGGGATAGTTGATGGGAACACTGAGGACGAACGAATCATCTTTTACAATTTAAACTAACCATTTCTAAGTAATTTTACTGTTGTGTTATATACAAAAGTCAAATTTAAATGCATCACATTTTAAATTAAAATAGATGGATGAATTGAAAAATAATATAACCTATTAAAGAGATGAAAAAATTAAAATTAAATAATTTAAATTTCTATTTAAACGGTTTGAATCAGAAATTGTCAATAAGTAATTATAGTTCCAATAGATAATGAATTTGAATAATTGATTTTGAAATCAAAATTAAATTGTGAAGAATTAAAATAGTTGATAAACAATTTGATTTCAATTTCATTAGACGATAAATTGAAATCGAGACTGTCAATTTCATTAGACGATAAATTGAAATCGAGACTGTTATTTTTTAATTATGAGCAACATGTTAAAAAAAAAAATAGTGCGGGACATATCAAGGAATACCTCGTCCCTTGTAACAAAATTTCCTTTCAGGTCCTTAAATTTCTAACGGTTACTAAATTTTTAAAAGTTCCACAGTTCGATACCGTCGAGCTCTTTCGAAGCTTAAAGTTTGGCCGAGCTCCCGAAGATCATTGAACACCTGTCGATCGATTCACTAAAGACCAAACCAAAATGGACTCAAATCGTACTCAGTTGGTCAGAACTCCTCGACCATGAGTACTTTTGACTCCATCATTTAATCTAAGGCCGGATTAAAAAAAAACATAGTAAAATGTTTAATCTTTTGATTAGTAATTTTCTTTTTTCAATGGAATAACCTTCTCAGTTGACCACTTAACCGTGGTCGAGCCAAAAGTCTTCGTGGAAACCGTAAACGACTCCTCTACTCTGAAAAATATTATAAAATGGAAGTGACGACTAAAGCGTACTACATGTGCGTGAAATTTAAGCTGGCCACGAAAATTGCATCAATTTACTCTTTGACTCTAATTTAAGCTCGTCAACGGGGCGGTAACTTTTCTATAACAAATACCTTCTACGTCATTGAGCTTGTCATGAGACATAACTTTCTGTTAATTTTATCTTAATCTCACTGATAGCTCAGAAGTTAGGTCTAGTACTTAATCCCGGGCCCCATTTACTCAGGGGAGGGGCGACAATTCTGAACCTGAGCATCTGGAAGACTCGAGTGACTTTTCGTCTGGCATCCGTGCCCGACCGAAACCGAATACAATCTTAAAGCGGACTTCTCGTCTGGACATCTGTGTCCGACTGACTACTTGGTGCATCGGACGGGTAACCGTAACACTTGTGTTCTTGTATCATTTTTACCGACATGGTGGAGTAAATTGACTCAATCCTGGAACAAGTCGGGCCCGAGGAGGCATAGACCGGGGCGACTACTTCGCTGGAAACTTCATACCGGGGCAGGGGCAGCGGATGGTCAGTGCGTGGACCCTAAGGCCTGGTGGTTAGTGGCATTGTCGTGATTCTAACGTCGCGTATCGGGGGTTCAATATTTAAACGCGCAAAAAAGAGATGGCTGATATACTTTTCATTAAGTCTCTCCTGCTCAAACCCCACTTGCTCACAGGAAAGAACTCGCCTCGCTGGTGTCCTCTGTCATCTCGATCTCGACCTTTGATCTGTTTCACCATTCGACGTGCCTTTACGGTTATCTTCGCCGGTTTGACCTTATTTGATGCGTGATTTGAGGTCCTTCGGTGTCTCCGACCCCGGTCCGGCGCGGGGAGGGGCTTTTCGGGATCTCCCAGGCATGGGAGCCTACGATTCGGACCCAAGGAGGTATCTATATGGTGGGAGGGGCGATCCTCTGCCGCCGTGGATCCCTGCTCTTGAAGGCGGCAGCAGAGCCGGGAACGTTGTGGATAGGTTTTCTGGGTTGGTCTTAGGCGACGGTCAGAATGAGGCTGTGCATCAAATAAAAAAGGCGGTGGAGGACGCAGAAAGCACCATCAAGCAACAGGTCAGCTTCTCACTTTTTGATTTCACTGGAATCGCGATTTTTTTTTTTGGGATTGAACTAGACCATCCTATTTCATGTGGCATAGTTGTGCTTGGTGGTTTTTTATTTTATTTTATGTGTCTCTCTCATACACACAAATGGTGGCATTTCAAATCCTAAATAGAGAAATACAACAATCATTTTGTGTTTATATTTAACTAGCATGTTCTATTAACCTTGTGATACCTTTGTTAATTTGTCTTTTATTTATTGATTGCTAAGGTATTGTTAGCAATAAGAGCAATAAAAGACTTCTTTGTCTTACTGGTTCTGTATCTTGCAGTTGGAAGCAAACAACCTATTAAAGAATGAGCTCTTGCAAAAAGCACGAGAATTGGAAAAATATGTAAGCACTCTAAAGTCTAAATTACAATGCTGTACAAGTTTATCATGCCAATTGTTTCTTGGTTTGTAGTTCTTTTAAAGAGTTCAAGCTTTAGTATTTGCTTGCTATGAATCTGGGATCAATTTTAGTCCCTGAGAATTATGAAAGATAAGTCTCGGACTCGTAATAGTGAGTACAGGTGTTGACTTTAATTAGAACCATTAACCATACATTAGTAAGGTGAAATTTTCTTAAATCATGCCCAATCTCGTTACGCATAAGGGGATTGAAATATAAAACATTAATCTAAAAGAGTGTTTATTATTGTTATCTAAAGACCAAAGCAATTCATCTCTAAAGTTAAGCCACACAAAATTGACATCTTCCACATTGAAGTTGATCTTATTAGCGACACTGTACTAAGTAGGTGAAGGTCTATGGAACTGTCTGAACGGAACAAGTGTGATATGACAATGCCAGACATTTGGTCTCATTTTAACAAAGATAAGCACATTTCCTTTCTACTTTGGTTACTGTTCATGAACCTCATGCAATCAAGAAACAAAATTCTATTTATCAAAGGCAACAATCATCATAACAAGGAAATAATTTCTGAAATATCTTTGTTCATAAGAGCAGATGTTGAAAAATTATCATGTTTAGATGCAACCAGAAGGTCTAGAACATCAGTGGTGACAACTTAATCAAATTGTGTTGTGTATGTTATTATAGAATAGTTGTAGCCATATTTTATGAAGATGCAAATAATTATGGTCCCTCTTCTATTGTTGTCATATTTACATTTTTGCATATGCTGTGTAGAAGGGGACCCTTGGTGCAATGGTAAAGTTGTTGCTTTGTGACCTAGAGGTCACAAATTCGAATTTTGAAAACAGCCTCTTGCAAAGTAAGGTAAGACTGCGTACAATAGATTCTTTTCTGAGACCCCGTATGGCCGAAACTTTGTGCACCGGACTGCCCTTTGCATATATTGTACGATCTTCTGTGAAGAAATGAAGAATTTTCTGGAAATGTAGGAATGGAGATGACATTTGGCTGATATCATTTGTTTTTGTTCCAGTTAGATATACTGTACCTTTGTAGAGTGAATGTTCACACTTCATGTTTTTTTTTTTTGTCATTTCACTTGTGCTTGTTACTGTAATTTGGATCTAATTTGAGTAGACTGTACAGATATGACCTATTTCCTTCTTTTTTGTCAGAGGTCAGAAATTAAATCTTTAAGGTCTTCTGAGATATCTGTGAATGACCATTTGGATGCCTACAAAACTAGTTATTCTAATTCTTCAGCTGGGCATGAAGCAGAGAGGAGATGGGTGGAAAATCATTCACCTTTGAATCCTCAAGGCATGCTTCTGCTTCATCAGAATGGAGTTGCTGGAAGGGAGGAACATCATGGAGAAATTGGCACAGCTAGTCAGCAGTATTTTGAAAACAAGGTTAAAGGTGACATGAGAAAAATTCCAGGAGTAAATTCTAGTTGTTGTGCTGGCTCATCACAATACTCAATTCCACCCTCCCAATCCTTGTCTCCAAGCAGGTAGGTAAAACATGAACTTCTGATGTCATATCTATCTAGAATTAACTTAATGTGAAGCCATATGCCATAAGTGGTCCTTTAGTGCTCCTGATAGGCATAAAAAAGAGGGAGAACAAGGTCAGAGATTGGATTCACCTGGAAATGGTCTAGTACCAGCATCTGATCTCAATTCAAATATTCTCTGGAAGCAGGTACTTTCAGTTGCTGCTTTAAATTGTCAATTTTCTAACAATTTAGATTTCCACTCGTTTCTAAAATAGTAAAATCTATATTTCAAGGAACTTATGGTCAAGGTTAGAGAACATGAAGAAGAGATCGCACAGTTAAGACTGCATCTTGCTGATTATTCAGTTAAGGTTAGAAGAGCTCTTCAAGAATCTGTGTACTTCCTTTTGGTTGTCCATCTGTTGAACTAAACCACAATTTCTAAACTGTAATAGGAAGCTCAAATATGCAATGAAAAATATGTCCTAGACAAAAGGATTGCTTATATGCGAATGGTGAGCAAGCTCATCAGTTTACTTGCAAGTTTTGCCTTTGTAAAAGTTTCTGACTACTAATCATGCAAGGCATCTCAAAATGAATTTTGCAGGCATTTGATCAGCAACAGCAGGACTTGGTTGATGCTGCATCAAAAGCTATTTCTTATAGACAAGATATTATAGAGGAAAATATCCGTCTAACATATGCATTGCAAGTAATATTCTTTGTTTATTCTTGGGCTCCCTCCTTAATATGTGATATGTGGAATTTTAGAATTTGAATTTATGCATAGGTTTGACTGGCTACTATATTTTTGCTAATTTATAAACAAATAGGAGGTGGTTTTTCGTTGTCTCATCATTGATTTCGTCGAGTATCTTGAGTTTTAGTTGGATCAGTTTGATTGGATTTAGGATTTTACCATGTTTACTTGACCTGTATTTAAATCAAATCAGATTAGCCAACACCAAACAACTTGCTAGAAGAGCAACCCATTCCATCACTGCCAAGCAGATTTACTGTTCACCCAAACATTCTAGATAAGGATCCTCAGTTTTTCAAGAGGACTAGTCAATATCATCTGCTCCTAGTTTGACCCACCAACACTGCCTTTCCTTAGATGCTATAACACTTTCAAATGAATGACCTTTCTTGGACTACTTTGTTACAGCTGTTATCTATTTTTATCATGCATCATGATTCTTGTTTTCTTTTGTATTCTTTATATAGGCAGCTGATACAGAGAGATCAACATTCATTGCTTCTTTAGTGCCCCTTCTCTCAGAACATGGTCTTCAGCCTTCTGTGATTGATGCTCAGTCAATCATCAGTACTCTTAAGGTTGGTATATTTGTATTCCAGATAATATGCCAGTGTTATTAATGATCTATCATTTGTCATTACTAATACCTCTAAGTTTGTGTATAATGTAAACTTGTGTTGTTCCTGCCTCATGTTCTTAATTGGACATCCTTTCCCAGTATCTCTCCAATTTTTTTCTTCAGTGTTTTACCCATAGGAAATAGTTTCACTGTTCTTGCATGGTATTTTTTTTCCATTCATAATGGAAGCCCACAATTTTATCACTTATCAATGGAGCAAACAGACATTTCACCTTTTTTCCCTTATAATTTTCTGACTTTCTATATCCTATGATTCATCTATTGTAGGTTATATTTACACACATGCAACAGAAACTCATTATTGCTGAGGTACTCTTTTCAGTTTACAGATGTTTGTGCATTCCTTTTGAAACTAGATATTGATTTCTCTGGATGTTTTTTTTCTTATTTTTGTTTTGTCATAAACTAAGTGCTTAGTCATAAAAGTTTCATGTGTTAAGAATTCATATATTTATATCCACATGGTTATTATGTCATGCCCCGGGCTATTATTTCCACTAAACAGGTATCCCACTCGGTGACAGTATAACCAAAGAGTTCTAAGAACCATATTATAGAGCAACTCAAAGATTTCAATAAATTGTCTATATTCATATAGGTAAATTTTACTACAAAGTTTGCAAAATCATATAAACAGAAGAACTAAAATACCTTGAAATAGAATTCAAACTAGAAATCAACAAGACAAAATCTTTGAGTGATTCTATGTACAACAAAACCAACTATAATATCAAAAGGATGCTTGTGCTTATAAAGCTGGAAGTCAAGGAAAGCAAATAGTAAATACAAATTATTAAGTAAATTATTAGAAAGATGTGCATAATTTAATCTTGTTTAGGAGGGCAAAAAAAAAAGCAAGTTGTCATTTCACTATGATAACTTTAAGTCGTTTCTTACCTTTTATGTTAGAATTTAGAGTTACCAATTATTATTATCTGCTA
Source organism: Alpinia galanga (assembly GCA_037177395.1). Lineage (NCBI taxonomy): Eukaryota > Viridiplantae > Streptophyta > Magnoliopsida > Zingiberales > Zingiberaceae > Alpinia > Alpinia galanga. The sequence goes on from JBAMHZ010000081.1 coordinate 1,721,154, forward strand.
TTGTCAACTAAGATGAATTTTCAATTCTTATTATTGCATTTGATTAACATCTATAAAAGATAGTCCGGTACATAAAGCTCCCACCACGTGGAGTTCTAGGGAAGGGTCTATTGTATGCATTCTTACTCTGTTTTGTAAAATGCTGTTTTCAGGACTCAAACCCATGACCTCTAGGTTATAAGATAATAATTTTACCGTTGCGTCAAGCCTTCCCTTTATCTATAAATGTCAGTAATTGTCTAAATTTGATAATCAACTAAGAAGTGAATCATAGGAGTCATTGTCCTCAAAGTGATAATGTCATTTGACATATGAGCTAAAAACCCTCTCACCAGTGTAATACAATAATATAGCTCCATTGCGCAAATAAATGCTACGGACGACTCATGCTACCACAACTCATGTGGGCAGTCAGGTACTCTGATATAAACTCAGGTTCAGAGTTTTCACTTTTTAAAATTTCATTATCTTCATTTAATATCCTTACAATGCTTAATTCATTGTATCACAATTTGTTAAATTCTAAGTTCACATTTTATCAATTGATTTGAAGAGCGAACCCAAGTTAAATATGTATTAAGACTCATGTTATCCTCATAAAGTGTACTGGGAATAGTTATATAACATGAAATTACAAGTATCAATAATAAGAGGTATCAACAATATGAAAGGTCAAGTAAATTTAAAGACAAATATCAATGGAAAAATAATTCAGAATATTCATTTTAAATTTTAAAATAACTTTTCCTATCTTAATTTTTGTATGAAACTCACATATGAACATGAAATAATATAGTTATTTACCCTCCAATGGTTTAATTATCCAATAACCTATTTCATTATTTTTAAATACTATTTTAATCCTCAATTTTGAAAACAGTTATACAAATATAAATAAATCATTTGTCTAATTTATTCATGCACAAGGAATATACAATGAATCCAAGAATAGAATTTATCCATCTTTAGTTACAACACAAGCTTCAGACCTCGGCAAGACATCAAGCTCCACTCAAATTCATAATATAAAAATGACTCAGAAAATTCACAATAATATTCAATAATGGTGGTAACACAAAATTATAATAAATGACTAAAGTTCAAACTTGGCAGATCAAGTAATCTCACTATATCAATATGTTCTCATTTTTTAAACAACAATCATTACTATTGAATAATAAATTTGTTTATGTAGTTCACATTTCCAAACAAACCAGCCAATTGAAGCAACATTCTAATAAAATATATACCTCGTAGATCTTCCTTCAATTGGTAAAGCAACTAACATATTTCATGGATACAAAATGCCTGACTATTACCCTGGAGTGGAATTGAGGAAGAGAATCTTGGAATACAAGGGCAGGGTTGTTAGTTGCTAAAAATCGAAAGAAAAGTTACTGGAATTTTAAGAAAAAGAGAAGAAAATGGCTATCATAATCAGATTTGTAAGATTAGAAAGAAGGAATACCTTCTTTTCCGTCGATGGCCTTGGCTAACTCTGGTGGCTTCTGATAGTCGCTATTGTTGGAGATTGGATTGGCTCTTGCTCTTACTCATAGAGGGCAGCAATGGAAGAAAAAGATTACTGCTGGTCTTGATAGCTTGAAGGAGAAAAAGGAGGGTTAGGGTTACTGTTGATAGTGGTTGGAGTTGAAAAGTTGTTGCTCGTCTTGGTGTCTGCGGTTAGCTGGAAAACAACAAAAGAAATGGAAGAGGGAGGGCTGCTGTTGGAGAAGAAGAAGAAAGGGGCAGTGGCTGGGAAAAACAGAAAATGAAAGGAAAAGGAGATGAAAAGGAAGAAGGAAGGAGGAAGAGAAAAGAGGTGGGATCGGCAGCGTTGCTTGCATGCGTGGCATGCGGACAAGGCTGCTGCGTACGTGGGAGAGAAAGAAAAAAAGAAGAAGAGAAAATAGGTTTTTTTTCCTAATAAAATTTAATACTTAACATATTATGCCATCCATCATAATGATCCAATTTTGATTGATACAATAGAATTTATCCCTATATCTTGGTAACACTACAAGTAAAATTAGAATTAAAGAGTTTTTTAAATCCACCTCAGGAGAGGCTGTAGGTTCTTTGTGTATTTGCACAGTTGAAAAGCCATTTCACAGGGAGGGGAACAAAAAGGATCCAAGTACATCCGTTCCTCCCTTTGCATAACTTCTCTTTTGGAGTTAAAATGATTTCAAATTCCCTCTTCTCTCTTCATTTCTCCCTTCTTAGAATAGATGTTGAAACCCTAACCTCACTTTTGTCTATGATTATTTCATTTTAATTTCAAAGGATAAGTTAATCGATTTCACTTCCAAGTTGGTTTCAACTTCTATCTGATGTGTTTGTATATCTCTGACTAAGATTGTAGTTTACTCAATCTCTTTCCAGGATTAACTCCTCATCACATGAGTAGATATTGGAGCCTTAATCTAGCTCTTCAATTTGCAATCTTCCACAACTTGTCACATCATATATGCAAATTTAGAAATCCTAATGCATCTCCGGTCAACAGGGAGTTAATTCTTTGAAGATCACTGTGTCAATTTTTGTACTGGATTATTCACTGTCAGAAATTCTTGACCTGCATCAGTATTGCATCTTTGTCACCTTTATTAAGTGTCTTATCAAATTTGTTTTTATATCTGGGCCTTTTTTATTGTCTAACAGGCTAACATTGATATGCCCTAGCAGTCTGATTTGAGAGTTTGTTGTGCATTAGAGCTATTAAGTTTTATCCTAGTGAGGTATTATGTTATTAAGTCAGTTCCTTATACATAAATACTAAAATGGCCATAATGGTTCACTTTTGAATAGTATAATGCAGTTTTATCCCTCTCAACTAAGTTGTTTTTTTTTTCTGAAAAAACAAAATGTTATTGATTTAGATATTTACAAAAGTAGGTCGCTTGTTCACTGGCCATATACAACTAAAAATTACATCCACCTATATCATCATCCATCTCAGAACTTCAAAAAGTTCTTAAAGGCCTGTTCTTCTATAAAACAATTTCAATAAGATGTAGTTGTATATTGAGATAAAACTATCTAATTACCAAAGGCATGCATACTTCACTTTTTCCCCTTTCAAGGACCGATTGATTGCCTTTGCTGATGTCAGCTCTGACCCTATAGCTGCTGTTTTATTTCAGAGGGTTGCTCGTTGTCTGTTAATCGTACTGTAGCTAGTCATGTATATATGTTCTAGGCATCAGCAGCTTTGTTGATTTCTCCAAGTGAGAAAACAAATTCCAAGGAGGAGAATAAGATTGATTGAGTCTAGCCTCCAAAGGCCACTGCTTCTATGTAGTTCTTCTTGCAGTATTTGCGACACCCACTAATGCAATGGAATTAGAGTATATTGTTCACTGTTATAGCCCAGTGCTACAGCTTCCTTCAGACCCATAAGAATTTCTGTTGACTGATGGAGCATAATAGAAAGTGCAAACAGGTCTAACACTAAAAATGAAATTTTGGGAATTGTTCCATCTAAGAATTGCTGTTGTGGAGATTTTGCTTAAATCCATCTATAATGAAGGGTCTAACTTGGAAGAAATTTTGTTTCCAAAGTCTGAACCTGCCTCACATAAGATTGCCCTCTGCAGGGAAAGCTAAAAGAATCGCAATATCAAATAGCTCCATGGTACTTGGATGCATCAAATGCAGACTTTCCTGCACAGTCACCTTCCCATCCAGTGGGTGCACAAGTGTCTGTTGCAGTACGTTGAGTTTTTTTTTAAAAAAAAATTGTTCTTCTTATTTTGTATCCATTTCTAATTTGCTAAATCTACTTTCTTATAAGAAAAAGAATGGTTTAGAGATTGTGTCTCAGCCGTTGAATCTACATGCCAAGTCTCCCATATCTTCTCCTAGTTTGCAAACAAGACCTGATTGGGAGACTGTTGGAAACCAAAACCAGCAAGTTGATCCAAGTAGCATTCCTACAAAGAATGAAATAAGCACTCCTTTCATGAGGTCAGAATTGATAATTGATATCATCTTTTAGATGCTTAATCCAAAGTTTGGTTTGGGTAAATTTGCTATTTTTGGTTTGTTTTGAAATGCAATAATTAGTCATTGATTGCATAAAGTGTTTTCTAGAGTGCCAATGTAGTTATCTCGGAGTATCATTTTATGCTTTGCAAAGTTCTGAAGATGTAACAGCATAAGATTGAACTCAGCTGTTTGTTTCAAAAGATTGAAATGGAGGCTAGAGGAGGGAGGGAGGGGTGTTGAATAGTCTCCTTTTTACTTCTTCTAGGAGGGTTAATTCACAATGACAAAAGAGAGCAAAAATAAACCAATGAAGGAACCAAAATGAAAATGACAAAATAAATGAAAACACAATTCAAACTCCATATTTTATGTGGTTTGACAGCCCTTATTCATGACCTATGACTCTTTGATGGATCACTTCTTGAATTTCACTAGTTTCCTCCTCCTTGGAGATCTTCAGAGAAACATCTCACAATGGTCTTTCTTTACAAATCAAGGACTTGGAACAAAAGAGAAATTACAATGGAAGCAAGAGAATGGAGTGGAGATTTGAGAAACCAGTAAAGTATTGAATTGTAGCCTCTAAGCCCATTATATATCTTGTATATGGGTATCCTTCTAATTTTTCCCCCTAATGTATTGTTAATTCTACACATATTAGCAGATCATAGTATGACGCCATTTGTATTTTTGTTGGAGTGATGGTGGTTCGTGGTTGAGTTACAAATGACATCCATGATTTCAACTACTTTATCATGATATGATGCAACAATTTGTGATACGCTGTAATTTATTCACTTGTTGCCCATTTTCTCCATATTTACTTAATATATAGGATGGTTGCTACTTCTATTTCTCTAAAATCTTGTTATGATATAATGGATATCCATTTTAGATGAGAAATTTCATTTTACTTTACCTAATATTTTAATTGTATTAAATGCATGAATTATTCTTGGTTTGCTGCCTTGCAACTTGCTCAGGTGTTATTTGTGTATTTCAGGGATCACAGAGCCCAGGATGCTTCAGGTCAAATAAATGCTTCACATCTTAGTTTTGAGTCTAGAAGTCAAAATCCATCTTTCAAGGATCCTGGTGGAAGTTCCCAAACTGATGATCCAGTGACAGTTGCTAATCATGGAAAAGAGTCTTCTGTTCATTGGTCTCCTAGAAGCTCGACTTATTTAACTGCAGGACAGGATGAACAAAATGCGTATCCTTACCTTCCTACAGTCCTGGAGGAACCTGGTTCATTCTCTGAGGGTGAGAAACTAATTTGATATATGTGATTCTCTTCTCAGGATTCTAATTGATGTTGTAACCAAGGTTTAAAATTTCGACCCATATCAAGATTTCGGTTCGTGACCGGAATGATACGGTTTCGGTATCGTATCGTGCACGTCGATACTATTTTGATGCTTTTTTTATTTTTTAAATATTAATATTTAATTATTTAAAATACTTATTATTTGTTTGATTTCAAGTGTTTATTGTTAAGTATATTTTGATTTCTTCTTTTGAAATGATTGATATCAAAGGGATGAAAGTAAATAAATATATTTTTCTTTAAAAAAATTTAATATACCATTAACTTAAATTAAAATTGATACACCATAACATAATATCTATCTTACTAATTAAAATATATTTTCTTTTTTTATTTTCAAATAAAAATATAAATTTATATAATTATATAAATTAATTAATAATTTATTTAATTAAAATTTACAGTTTAATTAATTTATATTATATATATATATATATATATTAATTTTATAAATTAAATTTTTATTAATTTGCAGCGATTCACGATTAAGCATTGTGATTGCGATCCAGCAGTGCGATCCCGATTCCGATCGGCGATCGCAATTGCGATCTTGCAGCCGATCGGCGATTGTGAATCGCGATCTGTGCAATTTCGTCGTACCTGTCCGAAGTGATTGCCACTATCTCATCGCCGCACGCATTCCGATGCTAGCATCTTGCTTATGTTCTGGTGCTGGTCCAACATTGAAATGAAAAAAATTGTTTGTTTCGAGCGGAACGGGTCGGTATTTAATACCTTGGTTGTAACTCATTATCAATATTGTTGATCAATGGAATTTCTTATAAATTTGGCAAATATGTAGCAGACGATGATCCCTTGCCAGCAATAGAAGGTCTTCAAATTTCAGGTGATGCTTATCCTGGAAATGAACTTCTAGCAAGTGGTTATTCAATCAACGGAACAACTACTTGTAATTTCGAGGTACACATTCATTCTTTTATATTGTAGTGGGTACACATTGATTACTCCATAACATGTAGCAGTATTTTATTATGTTTGGATTAATGAAGTACAAATTCAGCTCTATCAGTGACATTGATCTTTCATTTTGTAGTGGGTACGTTATTTAGAAGATGGATCTGTAAAGTATATTGAAGGTTGTATTCCTAGCTTTGTTAGTGTGGTTGCCTTTTTTTTTCCCCAAGAATTTATAACTCAGGAAACCTTTATCTCTATATACTTCTCTCATGGTAGGTGCAAAACAACCAAGATATTTAGTTACAGCTGATGATGTGGATTCATACCTTGCTATTGAAGTCCAACCCCTAGATGACAGGAAGCGGAAGGTTATGTCTTCTATCAAAAATTTTCCCTGCAAACTTAGTTTTAACTTATGATCTATTACCATCAAGAAAATGAGTCAGAACTTGATAGGATAGCTTGCATGAGCTTGAAGGTAGATCATAGGCTTCTTTACTAACACATGGTTACTTGATACCCATCAGGGGATAACACCTATACTGCACGGACTTGGATTCTCTTAACTGCTGCCTGAATTCATTATTTGTTCACTAGTTCAAAGTTGTGGGAAAAATGGTGAACTTTTTTGCTTGTCTTTTACATAGTTTGGTAAATAGAGTGACCCAATGTGTAGTTCAATGCAATTAAATTTTGTACATACGTGATGCGTATGGTTAAGTCATGTTGGTTAGCTCAAAGTCAAATACTAGTGATAAACCAAAAAGAAAAAAAAGTGAAATCCTAGCTATCTCTTGTGTGTCTATTCTTCGATTTTATTTCCTTTAGCTTGTTCAGAGTGTTTCCTTATATAAACTATCATCTGAATTGTCACATCCGAAGGGAAGTCTTGGGGCAATAATAAAGCTGCTACCTTATGATCTAGAGATTACGAGTTCGAATATTAGAAATAGCTTTTTGTAAAAAGCAAGATAAGGCTGCATATAAGAGACCCTTCTCCGGGATTTCGTATGGAGGGAGATTTGTGCACCGGGTTACCTTTTTTTTAAATTTGAATTGTCACATCCATGTGGTTCATGCAACCTTTTGATGATTTCTAGGAACATAGGCTAAGAAAAAATTTATCCTTGTATTGCACAGTTGAAGCATATAATAGGAAAGTTTTTATGAAAGAAATGGATTCAGAAAGGTCCTTCTCATTACCAAAATAAATGCAAAAAGAGCAATAATTTTTCTGATATCTTTCAGCAGAGATAGAGTTGTAAATGAATAACGGTTGCTTATTTCTAGATTTCCTGAATAACTGTCATAGTCAGACTACATTTTCTGAATTGAGTAGTATTTCAGTAATCTGACAGAACCCTCATTTGTTTCTTACTCTAGGGTGAACTTGTAAAGGTTTTTGCCAATGAGCAAAGAAAGATAACTTGTGGTAAGTAACATGCAGTAGAGAGTTTTTTTTTTTTCTGTTTCATAATATTCACTTCCTCACATGCTTGAAGAACGTATCTGTTATATTTTGTGTTGAGTTTCTTTGAGATTACATAACCTGGCTAACTTGTGAGGAATTTGTGATGCAGCATACTTATATTTATATAAGCACAAGTTCTCCAAACACTTTAGGACATGCATCCAATACTAATTTCTTTCTGAAACACTCTGCTCATTACCTTTCATGTAAACTTATGTTTACCCTTACCTCTTTCCTCTGACCCTCCTGTCATGCCACTTGCATACTGCCATCTATAATTTAGAGCACTGTGCCACTGCCTTCTGAGATCTGTTACTTCCATTCTGCCCTGTAATTTGTATTGCTAACTTAAGTGTTTCATTTTAGATCTGTATGATAATGCTGAATTTAAATTTGTGCTTGTTTTGTGAGGACAGATCCTGAAATGCAAGAGCAAATTGAAAGGACTTTTTCTAGTGGGAATGCATCATATGAAGTGTCGTTATCAGTACATCCACTTCTATCTATATTTTTCTTTAGATATATTTTTAAGTACACTAGCAACGGTTCTTTAGATTTAACTGCTTTATATGTTCCTCAATGCCAGACTAGGTATCTTGATATATGGGAAACTGCTATTTTGGCAATAAAGAGAGGAGGCTACAGCATAAAATGTAATGGACCACGTGGTGTGGTTGTAGCAGAGAAGTTACATCCAAATACTACTGTATGATTCTTAATCATTTATGCGCTTCATTTCAAGTGCATCCTTCCCTCTCTGTCAGTCTCTACACCATGTTGGCTATTTTGTGTTCTTTATTTGAGATCCATTATTGTAATAGTATCAAATACCAATACTAGGTTTTCAGATATGGGAGATTTTAAATGTTTCTATTCTTTACCCTTTTTACTTCTGAACCAACTGCTTTGCCTTATTGGTCAGCTTGTTGAACAAGAGTTCGGCTGCTAACATTCTGTTTCCTGCAGATCTCCATTCCATATGGACATCCCACAGAATTTTTGATTCAGGATGCCAACGCCAGGGAGTATCTATTAAGGACAGGAGAGAGCAGCGTGTAAGTTTTAAATATACACCATTTAATGATTGCTTTATGCCAAACAAATGATTTTTCAGCTGTGCGTTACTCAATCTGATATTGTGCAAAAAAAATCATTAAAGCCTGATATCCACTCTAATGAAGTCGTTTATTGCTGAATTTTCAGACTGAGAGATACCATTGTTCTCACATTGAGATTATTCCAAAAAGTGATGGTACATTCTTTTACTCTATAACCCCTTTCTTATGCATGTTTCTTTATGTCAGGCAACCTATACACTTTAGATGTTTCAATTATTTGGGTTTTTGTCATCATGATAATCCAGATTTTGCATTTTACTTGGGTGCTAATCCAAGAAAACTAGAATAACTTGGACATTGGAATTGCACGAGTAGGCACATCATATTAGGAAAGATAATGAGAGTGTATAAGCCGTTCATTATTCGGTTTGGCTACATTTTTTTTTCCTTATGTAGAAGAGATATTGTCGTAACTATGCATTTGACTAGCTTACATTAATCAGTACAGACCAAACACGTCTCACAAACAGACCATAAAGCAGCTCAGTCTCACCATCAATGCGTTTGATTAGTTTACATTAGCCAGTGGACCGTGTAGTGGGCTTCTCTATTCGACAGTGCAACTGTGTCATACATCTAGAGAAAACTAATTAATAAGCTTTCAAGTAGGAATTAATTAATAAGCTTTCTTGTAACCTACCAAAAACATTACTGGTAATATAAACGAGATTCATCCTCCCACTGCAGGCTGGTGAGAAGAGGAAAGGGAGGAAGAAGGGACTATTTTTCAAGTAGTGCAGTAGGGCTTGTGATTGATGTATATTCAAGAAGAAAGGGCATTCACCCTGTTGTGTCATTGTATAATTTTATTATTTGTTCTAGTAAGGGAAGCTTTCTCTATTTCACGTATATCTTTGTCGATGGACTATTCTTCTGAGTGTACCCCAGCTGTTCTACTGTCATTAATCTTTAAAATATTCGAGATTTAAATGTTGATCCTCGTATTTATTTTTATTTATTTATTTAAGTGCTTTGCAAGTGCATTATCTTTATCTAGATATGGGAAATCGGATAACAGATCAGATTCATGTCTTGATATGATGTAGATATGATCTGAAAATATTAATCTATATCTGATCCATTTAATTTTTCGTGTCAAAGGGTTCAATCCGAATACAAATCACTTAATTTTAGATAGACACGACACGATTCATTAGACACGATAAAATATATGTAAAACGGATTAGAAGGTATGATCTAAACTAATAGACACGAAAAAATTTATAATTATATAAAAATGTAATAACTTAAGCAAATTATAAAATAGATTGCTAGACATAATTCAAATCAATAGATACGGAAAAATTCATAAATACACTATAATGTAATATCTCAAACAAATGAGTTTATAAAAAATTAATAATTTACAATCCATAAATACATTGAAATATATAGAGGACTAAGCATAAAAGACTTGGGTTGGACTTTTAATTTTTTTATGTATAAATTTTTTTTATAGTAAAAAAAAGATAAATGAGTCTAATGAATCTAGGAAATAAGATGCTAATTCAATATGAAATTTTTACGTGTTTAATGAATAGATATAAAATAGATACGAATTTAAAATGTATAATTCAGACACAAAAAAGCAAAACGTGTTCTAGAATACTGAAAACTTCCAAGGCATTTTAATTTAATTTTCAGATACAAATTTTATTTTATGTCCAAGACAACATTCTTTTCCCTAGTGCCTCGAGGGAGAATTTGTTAGTCAATATACTTTATAAGTAGTCTAGACTTATCCGTTTGATGATTTTATCACGTAACTAAAAAATTCAGAGACTAATTGAGTACTGAGCACAAGGTTGAGTCATCGAGAGTGTTGCCTAAACTTGAGCGGGTAGTGTCGATTGATCATGAGTTATGCCCGAGCACAAGTGAATTGTCCAAGCGTTGAGTCGACCAAATCATAGTTTGTAGAGTCGTGATTTTACACCGGATCAATTTGAGGTCAGAATCAGATCGATCGGGATCAGGATCGGATCGTAAAATCGTATGATTCTATCAAAACTTTTAAAATTGTATGAATAAATATTATTATAATTGTATATGACCAATAATTTAAAAAATTATTTGT
>JBAMHZ010000081.1:1732154-1744319 GCA_037177395.1 Alpinia galanga
TGACAACTATCAAATTTAGAGAGAGAGAGACTCGTTGTAACCTTTTTGGGTTTTGTTTGCTATTCCCGTGGATTATAATCTACTCCAACCTTCTCTTTTTTTGATGGATATACTAAAGGACTCAATATTCCATCACTTCATAGCTTCTTACAAGTTGAAGGGAATCATTGTTAGAAAAATACGAATGGAAAGGAGGTGAACGAAAGAGATTCTTCATTATGTATAAGATTTTAGTTTCACATTAAAAGTTTTTAAGTTTAATAATTGATTTATTTTGTTTCACAAGTATATATATTGGGAACAAATATATAGGAAGAGACTCTTTCTAATGCGTGTGCCCGCAGGGGGTGCAGATTTAGAGCCCAGATTGCATTAAACTCAGGTGACTTGTGTGCAAGTGCGACCTGCGCATGTCGAATGTCGGCCCGATTGGATGAACCAACGTGCATTTGACGAAGACCTTGGCTCTTTTCTACTCGGGCAGCTCTACTCGGCTCGGCAACTTGATTCGGTAGCCCAGCTTGACACTCAATATTTCGGCTCGACAACTTGACTTGGCAGCCCAGCTTGACAATTCGGCTTGGCAATTTGACTCAGCAGTTCTGCACAGTGGCTCAGCAGCTTAGTTTTGCAGAGTAAATTGGCTCAAAAATAGCTCTACTCGGCAGCTCAGTTTAGAAATAGCTCAATTCAGAACTTAGCTCCTCTTTCCTACCTCAGAAGGAAAGTTCCAACAATCATTACATACCTCCTCTACCGTTCTTTTGAAAGCTGCGTGCCACTGCCAGCGCACAAGAAATCAGAACAACAGTCTTCTCCTCTTGTCCATTTGTCGTCTCGAGCTACTCCATAGTAGGATGTGGTGGTGTTCAGAATTCAGCCTTGGAAGCACCTTCATGTCAGCATCCTAGAACTTATCCTCCATCTATAAACAGAGCTCTATTTAATTTTTTGAATAGTTTCTCTTTGAAAAATATTTCCTAAACGGTATGAATTCTAGAAAATCAAATTAAGAATTCGATATAGGAAATACATGACGATCTAGTTTCATCAAAATCATGGCAAAAATAAATTAATGCATGAATTGAAGGACAAGGAACCTGATTGAAGAGTCATCCTCGTCTTTAGTGTCGTCCAATTAGAACCGGAATAATTTCTGTGGAAGAAGAAGCAGCAGAAGGAAAAGATTGGTCTTCCAAGGGAATTAGGGTGACGGCGCTGTAATATTTCTTGTTAATGGGGAATAAGAAATTAGATCAAAAGGAACACCTAAACTTTTGAGGATCAACCCATATTTATAGAGCACATCCATCATCAGCCCATAGATAATGATGAATGAAGTTAATGGGTTCTACACATATGAGATCCACATCCCATAACCTGATACCCAATAACCTTAAGTTAGATCACTTAACGGGTTTCAATATCGCGGGTCTTAAATCGCATGTTAGCAGTTAGCCCACCTTAAGGGATATTAAAATCCAACACCTTCAGTTAGGAAGTGTTCTTCATCGGTTTTAATCCAGCATAAATTTTATTTATTCACATTGAGATTATTGGTCGTGATATGCAATTTTTAAAAAATATTCGCTCACTAGAAAAGATATTAAAACGTGCTAATATTTTGAGTCCTTTGAATCCAGTAGGGAAATAAACAACCAATTCACCTTTACTTTCTTCACGAAGCAGAGAGATTCTTCAAATGTGACTGGTTTCCATCTTGACACTAATGAGTTGAAATACAATACCAAACTTGATTCTCTTGTGAGTCCAAGCTTCATCTCAAACAGAAAACCGCTGCAATAGAAGAAAATGACATCATTGATTATTGACCCGACACTAGAGAGATCAAAGAAAGAAAATTCTAATCAAATTGGCCATAGAAACAAGGAGGAGCGCATCCATAACAAATCATCCACAACTTCAACTTCATTAGGGTTTACTAGGAGTTCAATACTTGCCAAAAAAAAAAACCCAAGAATAGAGATGGCAATGGATCAGATTTCATATACTCCGTTCCCATCCTTATTTATTATATTTATTTTCATCCTCATCCGTTGGATGTTTAATTTTCATTTTCATCTCCATATTTATTAGAGGATCGGATATCTACACTTTATCCAAAAATCCTATTTTGTATTTTTTTTTAAATTTAAATTACTTAGATGAAACGATGGATATCAAGAAAAAAGATTAAAGATAAAAATTAACAAACTAATCATAATATAAGAAATAATAAAATATTAAAAATAATTTATCGTAACACTGACAATTTAATATTCAGGTATCCAAATTTGAAAATATATGTACCCAATTATTTAATCGGGTTAAACAATCCCACCGTACCCTTCCCATTCGGGTTGAATATCGGATCGTCGGAGAAAATTATCATCCCTACGCACGAATAAGCATTATGATCACGTTCTCTTAAAAAGTTATCCAAATCTCGTCTTTCCTACCTAAAGAACTCACCTTCGACAAACTCCGACTTCACTCGAATTATCATTCCAACCAAAGTACTCTAGCAGATTCAAATCACGTAGAAAAAAAAAAAATAACCCTTATATAGCTTATGAGACTCAAGAGGGAGAGATCAAACGCCGATTTGTCAAGGAGATTTTTTTTTCTCGAGCTATTCAATAAAAAATGAGCTTAACGCGGGCGTGATGCAGAAATTTACAGGAAAACGTCAAATTATTGCATATAAATGAAAGAAGTACAATAAATTTTTGGATGATCGAAGAGGTGAGAAAATCACAGAACTTACAGGAACAGATATCGGAGATCATGCGGAGGAGGCTGAGGCGAACTGTGATGCAAAAAAGCGCAACGAAAAGAGAGAAAAGGACAAGAACAAGAATGTCTACTCACGACGGTGCGCTTACCGCCAATCACGTCACGTCACGGGCATAACAATAGCAGTGGGTGGATTACTGTGGGCCTTTCTTCTGAAGGTCCACTTTCACGGCCCATTTAGGAAATAATCATAATCGAACAATTCATACAACTAGTCGACTAAACAATTTTTATTTGAAGATGGTATTAACATTTAACAATCTAAGTTAAAACTTTTATTGGAAGAGGAAACACAATCTCAAGTTTTTCTCGAAGACTATTATTGTGATTAAAAGTTGACATATGTATTTGAATAATTAATCATTAAAGAAAAAGATAAGATAAGGAATTAAAGTAGATATGGTGATCCATGATGATCACTTCCTTGTAGCATCTACTCCCAAACGTTCGAATATGCTTCCATGGATTCTCCGACGCAGAATGCAAATTTTACACGACATGGCCCACCTCGACTTTCTCGTTGCTTTCTTTCATGCAAGGTTGGGGTTATATTTTTGCCTAAGGCAAGGAAGTTAATTGGAGTCATTAATTAGAACTAAGTGATAAATTAATTAGGCGAAGAATGAGTAATTAATTAATTAAAATATATAATTGAGTCAGGAACTCGCGGCAGCACGACTCTGAATAAAATCTTTTTAGCTACAAGTATATATATTGTTATGGCTTCTCGATCGAGCATTTATTCCGTGGGCCATTTAATTTTATAATTATAGTGAAAAGCTACTGCAGGTTAATTTAATAATTATGGACCACTTCGCTATCCACTGCAGTGATTATTGTAATTCTTAGTTTTTTTTATGGGATTTATTTGATTTAACTTAAAGATAAGTAAATAGCTTTTCAAAAAAAAAAAAACAATCACTGTTTTTCTAAAATAACATTCAATTCATAATCTCTATTTGGAAACACACATAACAAATTTTATAACTTAATGCTCTCCCTGTCAATTAATCTCATACTGTTAAGTGAGGCGTATTAAATGTGCTTAAATATCAGAAAGTTTTTTTTTTAAATCTAAATGGCTTGATATTTACAGAGAATGTCTGTATTTCATAAGATTTTATAATGCTGCTGGATTTAGTTATAAAACAATTTTGTTTTGCCACTTTCCTCCTGTCTTCTGAAAATTAGATTGATAGAATAAAACATATAAATTTGCATCAGGGAAACTTCTTGGAAGAGGTATGGTTTCTAATCCAATAGCACATGCAATGAACTATATATTCGATACCATGCTTAAGTGGTACTCAATTTCAATATATGCATGCCACAATATGCCAATTTCTTTCCTTCTCATCATATATCAATATATAATCCATGCACGTACCTATTTTGTTTTTCCCGTAGACATGTAATATTTCAAGAACATGCGATAGTTGTCCACTTTTGAAAAATCTGCATTTGACAAATTAATATCTTCCAAAGCCATTGGATTTGAGCACATCGGATCATAATCACATGCATGCAATTAAGCCAGACACGATCTAGTTCCACCTCTTTCGTACACAAAAGTCACATCTCTATCTGAAAATTTTGAGTCTAGTCCATGGAGAATCCAAGAATTGATTGATTATTCCAGGCATTTAAGCGTATATAAGAATCCGAAAGAGTGAAATGCTTGACTGATGGCCTCAGAGTTGGCTGATAAAAAGATGCAAAGGCTGCAGGGGGATGGATAATTAGGGTTTGATACTGGAATCATTAAGTGCAGCAGAATTACTTTAAGTTGCACAGTGTGCATGCAACGTGAGGGCTACGCATTGGAGTTTGAAGGATATGCTTAGTGTGTGTTGCCTGGTTTAGTTGCCGGGGATCAAAGAGAGTGATTAAAGATGCTGTATATGAAGCATAGTTATCCATTGGACTATAGCCTATATATATATATATGTTTATGGATGTGGTCTATGGGAAAATTATGTCCTTCGAGTTTGGAAAATGCACTGTTGAGAATCCATATCATCATCTCTTGGGGAATCATATCCTCTAATATGAATCTCTTATCTTTGGAACCAAGAACCTTAGCTTTGTCCCTTGGCATTTGTCTGTCAAACAGTAAACCTGGTTGAGATGATGCAATTAATTAAATTAGGAAGAGCATTTTCATTTTTATAGCAAGAGGACTAATAATCAGTATCAACGGGCATGTGCAGTGTTAATTAATCTAAATATATATATAGCTTTAATTGCTAATGTTAAAGTGTCATTAGTTATTGTGCTAAAACAAAGTCAGTGGTCAAATCAGACTTTTTATTTTTCATTTTCAGGAGTTTTTTTTTCCCCTCTCGGTTTCACTTTAATTTGATATATATACACATTGAGAGTTGTAGACTAAATTAACGTTGTCACTTAATTCTCCTTCTTGTTTCTCTTGTAGGGATCAGAATCATGATCATGAGTTGTGGACTCAGTCGACCAATGCGTTTGAGCATATCTCATGCAAACATTAATGCAATGCAACATCTTAATTATTATTTAAAACCAGCTAACTAGGAATTAATTAATATTTTTTTCTTTCAACAAATTATTAAGTCGTCGTATATAAAAGTCGAACTGACAAAAAAATGGAGACAGGCCGGTGATCAGGATGAGAAGGCTGAGTGCGTAGTAGAGTCCAAGTCAGACCACAACTGCTACTGCTTGTCATTGGTCCTGGGAACACATAGGGACCAGGCCACCATGAATGAATTAACCCGTTCTAGCTAGCTAGCTTAGTTTTAATTAATTCCCAGTTGATTCTTTTCTTTCTTTCTTGGAGAACATAATCTATCACTATATGCTCTTCGCAGAGGAACTCGATTTAAAATATAAAAAAAAAATCTCTACGAGATCTGGACGCAAGACCACATTAGATTGCTGGACCGGGCAAAAGGTTCAACCATGCACAGCAAAAGAAAACTAAAGTACGTAGCTTGCGTGACGCACAGTACTCCCCAAATCGTGATCAGCTAGCTAGCAATTAATATAGAGAAAATGAACCATAAAAAATATATTAATTAATTAGGAATTTCGACAATTAATAAATTTAGTTGCCATTTTCCCTTCAAATAACTAATTAACTAACGCTCGATTTGTATTAATTATTCACGGTAAAGAGATCGAGATGTGAATGGAATTCCACGTGAAAGGCTGTCGTTTAATTATTTCTTCCAAGCGACATGCGGAATATATTCAAGATTAATTCCAGATACGAAAGTAAAAAATAAATAAATAAATGCCATAATATAATTCAACTTTTACACACTTTTGGTCGAATCGTGATTTCCTACAGTTGTCGATCTAAATTCCTCCGGATCTCTTCGTGAATAAGCATGTGGAAATTAAAGAAAGTTTATTGAAGATTTAGATAAAACGTTTGTGTTAATTTTTTTTTTATTCCAGTTAGCTAGGTTTTCTCTGTAATTATCAACATGTTATTGAAGTTGCTCCACACGGAATTCAAGTGTAGACATCTTTGTGGATATATCATAAATATATATATTCAAACTCTTCATTCATTGTTCTATCTTTTTAATTAGATGTATAAGTTGGCATCAGAAGAAATCATGCAATGTGAAATTGTTTAATTGTATCTACATAAACAATTCCTGTTACCATGTCAAGTCAAGATGTAGTGATTGAATTATCTTCTGACCACCAAAAAAAGGGGGAAAAAGATATATACAAGATCTTTTACCCTTTTTTTTTTAAGATAAGGAAAAAAAAAAGGCAAGTGATAGAAAAAGAAATAGCAAACTATATGAATGTCTTAGTAGCCTGCAAGTTATAAGGACAGACAAACACTTTGTTGCACTTATTTTTCTTTTGACAATGTGCATGCAAGCTGCATTTTTTTTCCTCATAAAAAAAACAAGAGAAAAAAGTAAAAGAATTCACGTAATATCTCCATGTTGACGAATTAGAACTTATAAAAGCACAAGTCAGCAAGCATGATGTCAACTTTTGCACTTCATATTTCATATCTCAACTCAATATTTAGAGGAGCTTTCAGTTTTAGATTGATTAGCTAAATTGTATGTAAGATTGAGTGAAAAAAAGCATGGCCTGTGCCTGCTACATAAATGATTTAAGTGAATGAACTGCGGCTAATTAATTAAGTGTTATATATGTCATCTGACAAAAAAGAGGAATCACCTCTTAATTTCGTGTCAAACTAATTAAGTACCTATTCCATGAATTCTTGATGCAATTGAACACTAATATCGATCGGATGTGGATCTTTAACTACCACCTTTAGCATCAAATTAGTGCTGCAGCCAGAACGTTCTTATTATAAAAAAAATATATTTAAAGTTAGGTTTAATTAACACAATTTTAGATTAACTAATAACTAAAAGTGACACTAATATTGTTTCATTTAATTTTTTGTGTGCATTCTTCATAATTTGGCAATGGTTCACCTAAAATAACATCAATAATAATAATTTGGCCGTGATATATTTTGTCTAGCTTTTAGGAACATTAAAGAACATTGTTTCACTATTAATTTGCCCCAAAATACAAGTATAAATTAACTAAAAGCAATACGAGGATAAACAAAGGCCTTTATTTCATGAATAAGTTAGGTCTTAGTTTTTCTTTGGAAGAAATTAAAGATGATGTTTAGTTGTTGCTAGTAGGCAATTACGGATAAGAGCATTCACTATAATTTATCAATGGTTTAATATGCATATGACCATACGAGTTTAGTATTTGCAATTAGCTAGTCATTAGGGTCAAGAGTTTTCAAAAAGAAAAAAAAAATCATCAGAGCCCCTAATTAACTTTCTAAACCCAAAAAAGTATATATGAAGGTTTTTTTTGTTATAAATTTAAATTCACACAGTGACAACAATGTTATTCTAACTAAAGTTTTATGCATTCTATTGGAGAAAAAAGTGAGTCTCAAATAAAGGAATTAATTACTCAATATTGGTATGTGATTGGGCTTATGCTCTAAGATATATTGGAAAAGAGGATAATTAAGATAATATTAAGAATGGATAAAGCAAATGCATTCATTTTTTAGAGTGGGAGAGTCCTCTAAAACTCCAATTATTGTTCAACAAAAAGGTTCTCTCATGGCCACCGAGTTGGATTTAATGACAATCCTGCCGTGTGAGCTCACCCATGCAGGCACCTCTTTTGTTACAGGGAAAGCAGGCACTTACTTCATCATTTACATGGCCATGGCACTTACCTTCTTCCCCTGAGTGAAGGTCCCATCTGTAAATCAAATCTCAAGGAAGGCTAGCTCAGGAAAACATTGGTTTGTGTCTTCTTTGCAAAAGTAGATAGTGACTAGGTCATCGTGAGATTGAAAGCAAGGAAAGCTTTGTAACATGCTTTAAAAAACCAACAACCTTTTGTTTGTACGTATCAGCCTGTACATTATACCTTTTGCCATTGCCAAGAGAGGTTTAGCCGTGTTGTAGCCCTGTAGAGAGGTTTGTTTCCGCCAAGAGCATCTAGGGAAGCATGAATTGAGCAATGGTCTCTTTGAACAGCCACGAACCATGATTTTGCGGCTAGAGCTAAGTTATGGTGGTGTAAATTTCATTGTCTAGCCAGATTCACTTCTGGACTCAAGAAATAGTGCATAAGAGATGCGACCAATTGAAGGCGTGGAGGATAGCCAGTGGTATGGTGACTCCCCAGCACCACGCCAACCTCCGGCCCCGCACGCTTCGTACGTCCTCCACTCAGCAAATCTTATTCCACCACCATAGCAAGCCTCCTCCTCCCGCTCCTCCTTCTATGTTCTGCCTTCTTCTCTGGAGAATCCTTGCCTCCGCCATGACTCCAAGTGGAGCAAGGTGCTCGGTATATTAACACGAGCCTTATGCATGGGATATCTGAGAATGTGCTGTTCCCCAACACCCTCAGATGATGCCCTCGCTCCAGATATATATACCTTCCATTGCCCACTCTGCAAACACCCACCCTCGCACCACTTAGTAATTAGAAGCGTAGTGGGCTGACGGAGAGATGGTGAAATTCTCCAAGCAGTTTGAGGGCCAGCTTGTGCCGGAATGGAAGGAGGCCTTTGTCGATTACTGGCAGCTCAAGAAGGACCTCAAGAGAATGCATGTCTTTGATGCTAACAATGAACCCGGTAACATGAAACCGCAGCCTACTTTTGCCTGGAGGTTGGTTTCCGAATTGAGGAAGCTCCCTCTTTTTGGCCCTGATCGGCACAAGGACCATGAAGCCATTCAGGCATGGCATTGCCTCTACCTCCCGTGTTTCTCCCTCCCTTTCTTTCAACTTTTTTTCCCCCTCACTTCCGGGTTGCATTTCTGCTTCTATCAGTACGGAACGTTAGTCCTTTTTTTTAATCATCTTGTAATGATTCAGGTCCACAAGAAGCTCACGATCTCAGAAAGCAGGCGAGTCATGTATGAAACCGAATTGCTTGAGGAATTCGCAGACACTGATGCAGCAAAAGACTTCTTCGTGCGGCTCGACCTTCAGCTGAACAAGGTGAACAAGTTCTACAGCTCCAAGGAAAAAGAGTTCCTTGAGAGGGGAGAGTCCCTCAAGAAACAGATGGAGATCCTCCTTGAGCTCAAGGCCGCTCTCAAGAACCAGAGAGGGAGAATTTCCTCGAGTAATGACGCAAAGGATGATCCCTCCATTTCTTGCTCAATTTCATGCGGTAAAAATATCACATTGCCTATCTATAAGTGCCTCGAGATAAAGCATATTGTGTTGTTCTCAAGTATTGTCTTGCTTTTTGGTGATAGAAGAAGACTCAACAAGGGGCACCAAAGTTGAAGAGGAACAAGACCAGCCACAAGAGATCCTATCAAGTGAATTAGAGAGGAGCCAGTTCCGGTACTCTGATTCTGGTGACTCGGAGAAGTCTCAACTGGAGGAAGTCAAGCTGAGGAGTCTCTCAGCCAGGGTATTCAGCTGCCAGGGCAAAAACCTAAAGATCAAGATACCCCTGACCACCCCTTCAAGGACCTTCTCTGCCTTGGCTTATTTGTTTATGGAGGACTTTGGTGGTAGCCAAGCAAGGAAGTGTGGCACTCACAAGCTCAACATCAATAAGACCAAGATTCACCATGCAGACAAGATGATCAAGGGAGCTTTCATTGAGCTATACAAAGGACTGAACTACCTCAAATCCTACCGGTGAGTAACAAGAAAGTTGGTGTAGTTATCTATATTGGAGTTTGCTTAGAACTTGGATGATGTTTCTTTTATGATTTCAGAACTCTGAACATGTTAGCTTTTGTGAAGATCCTGAAAAAATTTGACAAGGTATTCATTGGTGATTAGAGTATCTCACGTTGCTAAGTGCTGAAAAATATACATTTCTGTTAACTCTGTTTTTTGACCCCTCTTGAAGGTGTCAGGGAAGGAAGTCCTCAACATATACCTCAAGGTGGTCGAGAGTTCCTACTTCAATAGCTCAGACATGGTATTTCCACGTTTATCTGCATAAATACTACGATTTACCTTTCAAAAGCAATTTTAGTTCTAACCAGCAAATCCACGACAACGCAAGGCAATGAAGTTAATGGACGAAGTTGAAGAACTTTTCATCAAACATTTTACCGACGACGACAAGCGCAAGGCGATGAAGTACCTCAAGCCTCATCAGCGCGAAGAATCTCATTCTGTCACCTTCTTCATTGGTAACTAATCAAAAATCACAAAGCATTTTGTTACAACTTGAGGTCATCAAAACTCATAAATATTTTTCTATTTGTTCAATCAGGTCTCTTCACTGGATGTTTCATTGCATTGTTCATTGGATATTGCATAATGGCACACATAGCAGGCATGTACACTGGGCAATCGGACACTATCTACATGGAGACTGTCTACCCTGTGTTAAGGCAAGTAGTTTTGTAATTCCAAGCTTAAAACTTTATTTTAGCCCGATAAGTTCATGCGAGAACAAATCCGTTTGAACAATTGCAGCATGTTTAGCCTCTTGTTCCTGCACTTTTTCCTCTATGGCTGCAACATCTTCATGTGGAGGAAGACACGCATCAACTATAACTTTATATTTGAGTTTGCTCCAACCAAAGAGCTCAAGTATAGGGATGTGTTCCTGATATGTGCCACCTCCATGACTGTAATCGTAGGGGTCATGTTTGCACACTTGAGCCTTGTTGCAAGAGGATACTCTTCCACTCAAGTCCAAGCGATCCCAGGCTTCCTGCTTTTGGTAGATAATTCTATGATCGCTCATTCTACAGTTTGATACTTCTTGGAATATTTTCAGCATCATATAACTTGAGCTACTGTTATTAGTTGATAGAATATTTTGATGTGGTGGATAGGGTTAATATTCTTGCCATAATGCATGCAAGAACTTGAGAATGATAAGATGCTTCTTGTGTCACACAGATGTTCCTAACAGTGTTCTTTTGCCCATTCAACATTATCTACAAATCCAGCCGTTACTGCTTCCTACGAGTCATTAGGAACATTATCTTGTCCCCTTTATACAAGGTATCTCTACTTAATTAATGATCAATAGTTCCCTTCCCAAGTTTTCATTTCTCGGTCAAACCCAGTTTCCACTCGCAAATTTCAGGTGGTCATGGTGGACTTCTTCATGGCTGATCAACTTTGCAGCCAGGTATAATATTAATCAATCATTCAAAAATTACATCTTCAAATTTCTATTCATTAACCATATCTTTTGCTGAAAATTAGGTCCCAATGCTCAGAAACATGGAGTATGTGGCATGCTACTACATAACTGGTAGTTATAGAACACAAGACTATGGGCTTTGCATGAGATCCAAGCATTACAGGGACTTAGCGTATGCTGTCTCCTTTCTTCCTTACTACTGGAGAGCCATGCAGGTTTAATTTGTTCCTATACTCTCCTCCTTTCTACTCATCTGTTCGACATATAACCTAATGTCAAAATATGGATTCTGATATGATCCGGCCATGCAGTGTGCTAGAAGATGGTTTGATGAGGGAGAAACAAGCCACTTGATCAACCTGGGGAAGTATGTTTCAGCCATGCTTGCTGCTGGTGCCAAAGTAGCTTATGAGAAGGAGAAGAGTGCAGGCTGGCTTGCACTTGTTGTAGTAATCTCAAGTGCTGCCACTGTGTACCAACTGTACTGGGATTTTGTTAAGGATTGGGGATTGCTCCAACTCAACTCCAAGAATCCATGGCTTAGGAATGAATTGATCCTTCGGTGCAAGTTTGTTTACTACTTATCGATGGTAGTCCTAACTCATGAGACCATATATATATATATAGATATAGATATAGAGAGTTTTGATATGGTGAGCACCTCATCCGTGAGCACCCGTGAGCTCCTTCATCATCCACCGTCCGATCGAATGAGC
>JBAMHZ010000081.1:1926294-1946986 GCA_037177395.1 Alpinia galanga
CTTCTTAATTCCATGCTTAGGGTGCATTGCGCAGAAGGATACCATAATGCAAACACAAGGAGAATATTCTGGATTCATGCTTTGTTCATGAACTAATGAATGTTGATGCGCATCCAATCATTCTCGGATCATACAGTTTCCAGCAACTAGGTAACTATGAATTCTCTTTCAGGTATAGCTACCTGAGAATTTAAATAGTTTTTATGTTATTCCAAGTAGAACAGTATATTAAATTCCTCTTGGAAATTTAATATCGGTGTTACTTTGGTGTACACTGCAAGTTGCAACGTTCGTATATCTTCATTGTTACCCACAAGTAGGTGCAAATGAACCAAATCGAGCTGAATAATATGAAAATATTGATATTCAAGTTCAAGCTTGAAAAATATACGTGACTTTTGAATTCGATTCAAAGCTCAAAAATATAAATGATTATAGCTCGAGTGCAATTCGAAATGAAATTCAAGCTTAAGTTCAGCTTGAATTGTTTGAATCTTGATTTGAGCAAAATTATTAAAATCTTAATTTGAGCATATTTACACAAATTATTTTTAAAAAGCCATAAATAGAGTGTGGTTTAAGTTCGGTTCGCAAGCAACTCAACAATCAAATAAAATATTGTGAATTCAAATTCAACTCAAAAACAATTATTGAACATGATCGAGTTCGGTTGAATTCAATAATTTCAAATATAAATCAAATATTTTTAGAGCTGGCTTGAAAAGTTTGTGAATAGACAAAATATTTTTAGAGCTGGCTTGAAAAGTTTGTGAATAGACTTGATTTGTTTGCATTCCTTTCCACAAGTATGCCTTCTACATTGATCTTAGTTTGCTATGACGACCATCAGTGATATCATCCACGTCCCTGTAAATTGATTATTCTTCCCATCAAACTACTGTCATCTCTTAATCGTTTTACCTATCCCCTGGTTAGAGATTCATCAATATGCTCATTCCTTGCCTCAACATGGCTGATACCCTATGTATGAGTGTCGCTTCAGAGCTATATTTGTCACAAAACATGAATGGATAGCATTTATAATTCTGTTATGTTAGACTAATATTTTTATCTACAAGTGATGAACTTCTGGTTTACCATTTTTTTTTTTTTTGTTGGAATGTGTTCTCCCACAATATGGACTTGCTGAATATTAAGATAGAACAGTTGCTTTGGCAGGATTTACTATCTGCTTTGGAAAAAAAAAAATTCAATCATATCATGGTTGCCATTTTTTTTCCACAAGCCTCATTATTACAGCGACATGTCAACAGATTTTCTAGCTCCATGGCCTGATCTGCATATATTTCACATTTCTTTTCTGGCACTTTATTTGATAGGCATGTAAATGCTTGAGAGTGTCATTTGTGATTTATTTTTCAATCGAAAGTCTTAAGCCTTAAAGTAGTTCAAGCTTATGATTTTGCCAAAATAAAATTAAAAATATGAAGCTACGCACGTTCGTTGAACTTGGCCTAGTATTTTTCTGGTCCACTAGATAAGTTAAATAAATTGTATCAGCAAACTTGTACACAGCTTTGCACTAAGACATCAAATCTGACTTCGCTCTTGCATGACTGCTGTTTATCTTGTGCATGGGCACAGGGGGAGTCCTACTATGCCTATGAGGTAATTTTTATATATACATTATTCCATTGCTCAGCTTGTTGGGCATCTTCCGAAAGCATGTTGCACGCAATGGTTAAGATGGTGGATCTTCTCACTCACCAGCTCAACGTTGCAAGTCTTGTTATTTAACCTAAAAACCCTTTGCACCGAGCCTTTGCCCTGTTCTCCCTCCTTTGGAAAAAGCAAGGTACTTGGGTGGTCAGTGTGCCATGCAGGCTGACCAAGTGCAATGCATCTTTCTTGATTGGCCAAGTGGAAGAAACCTCCCTTTGATGTGTCTAGAAAGGTTTTCCCAAAAAGATAAAGCCGTGATTTTGATTGCCGAATGCTCTGCCACTACGGGGCACAGGGGCCACCGGGTGCGGTGGAAGATGAAGTGGAGGTGGTAGTGGTGGCTGGCTAAAAAGTTAAAGGTAAAGAAGATATTGTGCAATCTTTAGGAAGATGAAATGTTATATGATATCTTCCAAGGAAGGGGCATTACACCGCCTTTCCTCTTTGATGTTGAGCACCAACCTCTCATTCAGAAGCAGACAAGCAGTGTTCAGCAGTGGTTTTATCTTCTTTCATAAAGAAAATTGTTAAAAAGAACTGGAATAGACCTAAGCCTTTTGGAAATGCTGAGAAAAGAAAGGGCCAGATTTTCGCAGAATATTGTCCTTTCCGATGCACCGTGCTTCTTTATTCTTCCGAATTAAGCATTCCCAGAGCTTCTTCACGACCTGCTTATCAGAAACCATGACCACAGTTAATCACAGTAAAATCTTCAGTAGATTGGACATGGTTCATGCTTCATAGTGCATGCAATTTGCATGTAGGTCGGAATTTGTTCCAGGTATACCACCAAAATATTATGTCAAGGACTTACTTTGGTTGTTTGTCTTGCTCGGTTTAGAAATTGAGAATTCTACTTCAATTAGAACTCTTCATGATTGTGACAGACGAACTAAAAGCTAGTGACTTGAAGCTTCCCCTGTTACAATCACATTTCAATTAATTATGGGAATATTGTTCTTAATTTGGTACGAGTTTTGTCAAAAGGTCCAGCTGATGATTTAAGTTGTCGCCCACCTATATGTGTTTTCTAGGTCTTTTATAGCGAAGACTAATCGAAGAAAATTTCTCAAGCTAAAACATATCCTCAAAAGCATGATATTGAAGACTTTCAGCTTCGTTTATTCCTTCCTTTTAATTTTGCACATTTTTGGATGACAAAATGCTGTTTCTAGAAAGATTCTGATGCTGGGTAGTTCTTGAAGAAATATGCTCCTGCTGGTAGTAAAAAATGGCTTGAAGAATTAAATTAAACCTCTCATGTCTTCTGTGAGATGAACTTTGAACTTTGGTTGAATGAATCTTAGACGAATAATTCGAATAAAAAATAGTTGGGAATTTTATTCCATTCCTGTCCGTGGAATAAAATTATATTTTATTATTATTTGGGTCAAAATAAGCACACTCCATTTTTTTTTTGATTACGCAACTGTTGAATGGCGGATCGAAGTCTCCGTGGCTGCTCGAGCACCGTTAAGCTGCTTATTTCTTTATTTCACTTTTCAGTCCAAATTATGAAAATACATTTCTTAGATTATAAAGCCAATTATATTCCTCGATAACGAAATCCTATTAATCGACATTATAATGCCTTATAAAAGACCTTATCAACTCTGATCTAAAAACGCTATCTTCGATCGTTCCTTTCTCTTTTTATTTTTATATTTAAGAATTAAAAGCATCTTTTTAAGAAGACAAAATTGCACTAGAAAATGACCGCACTTACGCAAGATTTCACGAAGCTCACCATTAAATAAAAACACGTGGAATGCAAGTTCGCACTCACTGTATATGCATTTTCCTGAAAGAAAAAAAAAAAAAAAAGTGAGCATGAAAGGCGACGAGAGCACTTATCACATATATGGTCCCCATTTATGATTTATCTGATCTCCAAAAAGAAAATGATTTTTATTTCATTCATCATTTGATGGCAAGAAATTAATAACACTGATCCAAAATATTTCTGTTTAATTGAAACTGACGTCGAACCAGAATCATTTCTCTGGTCTACGGCTAGACCGGGATTCGTATAAAATTGCAGATTGAAAATATTTAAACATTTGTACTGTCATTAATTTAATTCATTTCTTTGTCAGAATTACTAAATCGAATTAATTTGGTCCACAAGATCATCATATATTTAAGGTTGCGTGAAATAGTGGAACTCAATCTAATCATCTTTTTTTTTTAATATATTGCCCCCTTAATGTCTGGTGATCATTGGATCTACATATAGTTATAGGTAATTAATCTTGGCTATTAATAATTAATTACTAAGATTATTTTTTTAATCTGCTTGAAGTCACGAACTGTGAAAAGAACACCTTTTATATATATATATTATACATTTTGTTGGAACAGAGTGCATGAATCATCTTTTACATATTAATTAATAAATTAATTAAATCGATTATGATGCTCAACTACTCTCTGTCCAGTTTTTCCCTTATAAATTCCCATCTCCGCTAAGTTCTAATTCCCTTTCCTCCTCTCCTCTTCTTCTTTACTAAGCTTCCTGCGATCTGCAGCTTTTGCTGCTTAAATATTTCTCCTCCTCCAATCTTCCTTCTCGATCGCTAGAGTTTTGCTGGTTTCTCAATCAGAACCATATTTCTGTTCCAGAAACTATATTCTTTTTGAAAGAAGTGCAGGAAAAAAAAAAACTTCAATCTGCTCGGGGAAGAAGCTCTGTCAAAATTTTATTCAAAAATATTGTTTCTACGATTAAAACCTCTGCCAAAATCTCACCTTGCCGTGCAAGAATCTGTTTCTTCCTTGTTCCCTGCACCAGCACAGTTTGGAGATCTCATTTTGTTTCTGCACACATGCATCGCAAATTTCTCTTGACGTTTCTAATTGACGTCGCCTATCATAAGTGAAATCCTTCTTTCTGGGTTTATGCTCAGTTCGACAATCCTCCGGCGCATGTCCCATCTCGTTCAGTCCTTCTCCGTTGTCTTCCTCTACTGGTTCTATGTGTTTTCATGAACTTTCTCAAAGCTTAGTACGCTTGCAGTTGTAATTCTCAACGACTGTTAACGAAAAAGTAGGCAAAAGGGATTGTGAAAAACCAAAAAGCAGCCTAGCTCCATGGCGTCTCCTAGCACCGTAACTAATTGTTCAGGGTCGAGCCTGCTCCAGAACTCCATCTCCGGCGAGGACTTGAAGGCAGTGATGGATCTGAGGAAGCGGAAGAGGAGGATCTCGAACCGCGAATCCGCAAGGAGGTCGAGGATGCGCAAGCAGCAGCACTTGGACGATCTGAACTCGCAGCTGGGTCACTTGAGGGAGGACAACGCCGAGGTGTCGGCGTCCTTGAGCCTCATCTCGCAGCGCTACTTTGAAGTGGAGGCAGAGAACTCTGTGCTCAGGATTCAGTTGATGGAGCTCAGCAGGAGGCTGATAGCTCTCAATGAGATCCTTCAGCGCTGCTTGAGTGGATCCGTTAACGCCGTCTCCCGCGGTGGCTTCGTCAGTCCATGGAAGTCGATGTGCATGAATCAGAAACAGGTTGTGGCTTCAGCTGTGCAAAGCATGCTTCGATTCTGAAGCATAAAGGCGAATATTTTGTACTGATAATGGACCACTAAAGTGGTGCTTGGTGCTCATTCTACGTCCCCTTTCAGTAACAGGGCAAGACTATGCAACTGATCGGCTGGTTCTTTGTAGTATTTTGATCGTGTTATAAGAAGCTATATATCAAAGATCTCCTTGTTGATCTCGATCGGGAATAATTTTTATTATGGATGAAGTTAATTGTTTTTTTTTACAGTTTTCAGTTCTTCTTAACTTAGATCTGATGAAATGTTTTCCTACGATACTTTAGATCTTAATTTTTTTTTATTTAATATAAAATTGATATTTTTCTATCTCGGTTCAATCGGCCCAATCCATACTCTGAGTCAGCCCAATCCATAATCCCAGAATAGGCCGAGGCCACTATTCGACGTCACCTATGTTTAGACCGATGGCCCCACTTATCTTCCAATTAAAAGCTGGTCTCCTCCCGCGGAACGGAGCAATTTATTGGTTGCCGTCCACTAGCTACATCAGCGGATCCGACGACTACGATGGCACGTGCCTGGGCTCGGGTATTCATATACTGGACCATCAGATCGATGCAAGGAGCATGCGCACGGAGCCACGTGGCGTATCCGATGGTGGTTGCTGCCACAGCTCGTAGAGTCGCCGAGGAAGCTATTTGCTACAGCAGCCCGTGACGAGAGCGAAGCGAGCGAGAGAGAGGGAGAAGCGCCCGATTGGTGGATGGCCGACGAATCTACCAATCCGCAGTGAGGAGGTTGGGGGAAAGTCTATCGCGCAGGATTTGTTGGGGAAGGAAGTCTAGATTTCGCGTAAAAAAAGGTATCGATTTTTTCAGAGTCTGTTTGATGTGATCCAAATTTTGTTTCGTTCGCTTATCTTCGCGATTGTTCTGTCGTCGCAGTTTCCAAGTTGCGACGATCCTGTTCCTTTCATTCCAATTATTTCGGAGCGGGGATCTCGCAGCTGGCGGTGCTGGTATGGGTTTTTCCTATTTCTTATTAGATGTTTGGTGGTTTTGTATGCTTTCTTTTTTGAGGAGATCCTGTTAGTCATTGGTTGTCTTTATTTTGGTGGCATATACTGATATTTTACTCTGTGAAAGCGGAGATTTGGGATCCATCCCTAGGGTTTTCACTTTTTATCGATCGTGTTCCTTGCATCTCTCAATTTCCTGAATTTAAGACTTATTTAGGGTAGCATAGTCGTGATATATCCAGATCTGAATGTGTTTGATATTAATTTTGCACGATCTGGGGCTAATTGGATTCAAAATACCTACTTTTGTTGAAACAATAAGGCCTAGGTTTTCTGCTTATTACTTGTATCTCGTTACGGGCATCAAATTGCCTGCATTTACTTGAGCATGCCATGTGTGATTGGAGCCAACAGGGCTAAGTAAAGATCTGGATTCAATCCAAACGGCCCAGTGAATGGAAACTCAACTTGTGAATTTGCTAGGCTTAACAGACTGGTCATGCTAGTGTAAGCCCAAGTAGAGGAGAGTGCCGGCATGTATCACACCAATCGACCCTGGCAGATAATGTGTCATTGTAAAATCTATAAATACCAACCTCCATGAACAGGGGAAAAGGGGTAGACCCTTGATTTGGGAACCCAACGCGCTACTCCACCTTCTTATTCTGGAAGCTGTTGTAGCAGTTTGGCGAGGTGGAAAACATTTCGGTGAGTTCATTGAGCCTCATTTGAACCGTTTGTTCTTGACCATTATAAAGTATCTTTTTTTTCTTCCAAAATTATTAATCTTTTATAGTATTTTGCCCCCTAAAAAATAATAAATGTAATTTAACCCCCTCAACTCATAATCTTGCATCCAGCACAGTTGGATCCAAAGTAATCCTGGCAATTACTTGGGCGTTATTGCATTTTCAATAGGAACTGTATCATGTGTGTGATCATAATCCATCCACATTTTTACATAGAAATTATCAATTTCTTCTTCTTATGTTTCAGGCTTACAGCCAAAAAAGAAATGTATTAACTTGATCCTGTATTAAATGAATTATCTCATAGATATGATATATTGAAACGACATTTATCATTGATTCCCTTACTGTGCTATATTATCATTATTACCATTACCTTTATTACTATTACTATGTTCTTTCATTGATCTCATAGATAATGACAAATGCATCAAGCAACGGTTTTTCTAGAGTATAGACTTGGCACACAGCAATCCAGTCTCTCATGACCAACAAATAGAATCCAGTAACAACACTATGGGTCCTATCTCTGGGGTGAACAACCACAATAATTTAGCTTTGAGACAGCGTTTAAGGTGGACAACTGAACTCCATGATCGCTTTGTGGATGCTGTGACGCAGCTTGGTGGTCCAGATAGTAAGTGCTTCTAATCATTTTTTATGACAGATATCATTGTAGTCAAAGTTATCTTAACAAATTGACTATCTATTTAGAATTTTATTTTCTAAAATCAATTCACTTTGAATTGCCATACAGTGTTATTTGTATTTTTGTGTTATCTTAAATTTCACATGTGATTTTTTTTTGTAGACATTGTATGATACTAATTGAAACTAATGTGGTGATTGAAAATTATAATCCTGCATAAGATATTTGGGCCAACTATTTGTTTTGGCTACATGGTTCTTATTCCTCTGTTTGAGCTCTCAAAGGCTATATCATTAGTATTTGAAAGAACATATATAAATTTTTTATAAGTGGGCATTCAGGCTTGATTACATCACAACTCTGAAACTGTCGGTTACATTTTATCTCTTATCAAAGTAATTGTTTAGCAACTTTTTGAGATATGATATTCATTCCACTGAAAAATTGGATTCATGGCAGGAGCAACTCCTAAAGGAGTTCTTAGAATCATGGGTGTACAAGGGCTGACAATATACCATGTCAAGAGCCATTTACAGGTACTTGTTTGTGAGATGCTACATTTTCACTATATCTTCATTTGCTGCATAGATTTTTTTTTTTTGTCCTTTCTTATTTTGGTTTCTTATGTATGACTAGAAATATCGACTTGCAAAGTATGTACCTGAAGTTTCAGCTGATGGTAGGTAACTATTTTTTACTATCCATCTTGGACATAGCATCTGGAACTAATGGCTGTGCTCTCTGTATACAATATAACGAGCACTATATTTCACTTGGTCATGATTTATGCAGGTGTGAAGTCTGAAAAGAAAGATGATGGAAACTCAATTTCAGGCATTGAAAACTCTTCGTAAGGATAAGATTTATACTTCTTTAAATGAATATGCATGAATATTATGATGAATTTAACAACTATGATATCTTTTTTTTTTAATTATTCAAATTTATGGATGTTTTAGAGACTATGATTGTTGAATGCATTGATAACTAGAGCCAATGCCCTGTCAAATATTGATTTTCAAACCAAAAAGAGGGGAAAAAGGGATTTAGTAAGCATTAAGATTGCTGAATACTGAAATGAGGCTCTGGTTCTTGCTTATTGTTTATCAAGGAATCATCTATCCTTGTTACTGTGTAGCAGTGTGCACAAATAACTGAGTCGTTACTAGACTGGCTCACTACAAGACTGTCTCACTATACAGACTTCTTAAGACTTTCTCCTTTATTTTGATTCATTGCTTCTGTTTATTCACCCGACATTGTTACCCCAATAGATGCTTTTGATGCATGAAAACCCATCATAATCATACTATTGTGAAGCATGGTGTCACACCAATGGTTGAGAACGAGGTTAGTTTTGGGTTATAATCTTCCTGTAGTTTCCTGTAGATGGGAAAAGGAAGCAGTCGATCTCTCATCATTTGACCTGCCATTGGACTTATCAATAAGACAACTGCTTACTTTTGAGTCTATAATTTTCTTCGTAGAAGAACAACTACTGTGTCTTCCTTGTTTCAGAAATCTCTTCAAGCTATTTGGAGCATAAGCAATGTAGATCGTAAACTAATCAGCTAATGACGACCGAGTACTTGGTGTTTTCTCATTGATAAATCAACCTTATCCTCTGCTTCTTTTAGCTGTCGGTTGCTATATGCTTATGGTTTGCAATTTGAGGAAATCATTAATTTGTTCTACTGTGATCATGTACTTTTTGTCACATCCTGACTGTTAGCCCGCTATGGAAATCTAGATTATGAGTGTGATAAGTTGAAAGAATAATTTTCTTCAGGGGGATTCAAATAACTGAAGCGCTCAAATTGCAGATGGAGGTGCAAAAACGTCTTCAAGAACAACTCGAGGTAAAATAAAAGCAGATGATAATTATAAATTTCTCCAAAATAAAATCTCTGTCCTCTTTGGGTTTTTTTTTGATGAATTATGTTTCTATGATTTCAAACCCTGCTACTCAATAATGACAGAAGGTTTTAACAATGTTCTAGAGTTGCTTGCAATACTTCTCGCTAGTGATTGTAAGGATTTGATCAGAGAAATGCAAAGTTGTATACCAAGAAGTGGATAGTTAGATTGTGAATCATTTGAATTCATTTTCACGTGAGGGATGGACATCATTAATTTGAACTTTCATGCTTGTCAATACGACAACAGGTGCAAAGGCAGCTGCAGCTAAGAATAGAAGCCCAAGGGAAGTATCTTAAGAAGATCATCGACGAGCAGCAGCGTCTCACCGGCGTACTGGCTGAATTTCCTGGATCAGACAATTCAGCACCCAATTCCGGTGGCCATTGCCTGGACTCTGGAAAGGCTGACCCTTCAACCCCAGCTCCAACCTCAGAATTCCCTAGCCAAGATAAGGCCGCCAGTAGGGAACATGGAGACACTGATGGCCTCTGCAAAAGCATTTCATGCGATGATTCTTTCTCCTCTCGCCAGGAGCCTCTCACCCCTGACTCCAGCTTCCATGCAAGCTCCCCCTCAGCAAGCCCCAAGCACGCTAGTTTTTCCAAACGAATGCGAGTTGGCAGCATTGCGGGGAACAACAAGTCGGAGATTATGGTTGCTCACATTCTAGAGTCAAGCTCAGGCTCAGATTTCCACCATTGATGCTTGGGAAGGAACAATTTGGTTCGTGTAAGATTGCAGAATATGCAGCTTGGAAATCATGCAAGAATGTGGCATTTATTGAAGTTAACCCTAGAGACCCCATGAATGAATCATGTAAATCTATTTCGTCAAAGACATTAATCCTAATGTAGAGTGTTGTTGTTGCGAGTAGGCTGGTGTTATGTTTATCAAACATTGACATGTGATTTAGATTATCCTCATTTTCATTGATTTGGGTGACAAATTACTGCAGTCATGGGCTACGCTTCTTTCTCCCTTTTCAGACCCCTTAGTTTCCCGTGGAATAAGCCGAAAACATTTTATAAGTCGTAATTTAACGCAATTTAGATTATATTATAAGATTAATTTTTTTATTTGGTATAATTTTAATATTTTAATGTAATATAATTTGGAATATAAAACATAAGGTAATCTTTGTAATCTGAATTATAGGTTAAAATTTATGTAATCCAGATTATATTACAAGGTTAATACAGTCACCGCTGACTAAAGATTGTTGATTATGACCGTAGGTTTCCAGTTGGCCATCACTGTCTGTGTCGCCTGTTGTCGCTCGGTGCTCGGTCATCGGCTTGCTGTAGGCCATTGGCCAACCGTCGGTCGCCTATCAATTGCTCGCCGGTCGTCATCGATCGGTGACAATCGATAATTGATGACATATAATAAGAATAAATACCAAATAAAAAAATTTATCGCTTTTATAATTAAAGATTATATTACAAATTTTAATTAA
Organism: Alpinia galanga; assembly: GCA_037177395.1. Lineage (NCBI taxonomy): Eukaryota > Viridiplantae > Streptophyta > Magnoliopsida > Zingiberales > Zingiberaceae > Alpinia > Alpinia galanga. The sequence continues at coordinate 1,937,273 of JBAMHZ010000081.1, forward strand.
ATATATATATTTTATTATATTACACATTCTATGACGTATCAAACCCGGCCTCAACGTGTTATGAAATGAATCATTGGCATCGAACCTAATATATATATATATATATATAAAATAGAAACAATAGTAGGTAGAGCAAATACATATTGAGTGCGATCGATAAATCTAATCTAACAAACCTCTCTCAAATCGAAGCACATTATGCATATATCTAATACACATACGTGTGTGTATATATATATAAATAATAATAATAATAATAATAATAATAGATTAATATTTCAATCCGGCCCAATAACAATTATCTAGTAGCGTGATGCTTGAAGCACTTGACAAATCCCTTGCTTCTTCCGCAAGAACAATTAAAATTTTGGAAATTACAATTGGCTTTATATCTGTAGTCGCAGACCGGTTCAAGTCTTTGTTCCCCAACCAATAAGATCTCCCTCTGCTACCCTCCTGGATTCCTCTTTTCTTCCCCAAATTCCCATCTTTTCTGATTCTTCTCTGGACATCCTTCCCCCAAACCCTAAATTTCCCCTCCAACGCCTGATTAGAGCCAATGAAGATCACCGTGATGATCACCGACGACAGGTTCATCACGCTCGACGTCGATTCCGATGAGTCTGTAAGTTGAATCTCCGGAGTTCGGCTTTTTCGTTGAATTTTACTTTATTCTTTGCTGGAATACTTGGTTATGGGAAAGGTTTTGACAATTTTTCGTGTAGGTTGAGAATGTTAAGGCCCTGCTTGAGGTGGAGGTGAGAAAGCGTTTCTTTTTTTTCTCAACTGTCGGGAGGTTTTTGGTTAATCTGACCGGATGGTGTTTGGATTATGGCAGACGAATGTGTCACTTCACCAGCAACAGCTGCATTTCAACGGGAAGGAGATAGGTAATTCGCAACGGTTGAGTGCTCTTGGCGTCGGTGACGGTGATATGATCATGATGGTTTCATCAGCTGCGGCAAGGTAGTTAACCAATTGCTTACTCTGTTCATGTTTCTGTACTCACAGCTAGCCGATAAGATAGTAAGTGAGATAGCTTGTGTTACGTGAAATGTTTTATTTGTTTTTGGACGAGAAGTATGACTCTTCCAAAGTGGTATCACTGGGAATCTTGTGGACCTATCTACTGTGCAAAAAAAATCATTTTGAAAGCGTGAATACTTCTTCCTATCAAATGATCAGTTGATGATATACTAGAAAACAGGGATCTTGGATCTGCCCTTGCATTGGCTCCTAGAGTGCCTTTTGCTGTCCTTACTGTATCCGCAGAGAGAGCCCTTTGTTTACCATTGTCATATACTATACAGAATCCAATCGCCACTGAAGCTACATGCACTTGCTTGTCGAAGAGATAATGAAATGACAAAAAAAAAAAAACGGAAAGAAGTCTAATAAATTGAGACTCTTAATCATCTTAAATGTTCAGTAAATGGAAAAATGATCCTTCTTAGGCGTGCTTGCTTGTCCACTATATGTTAGGATTTTCAATCTCCTGTTTTCCATGAACTATGCAGGCCAACCTTAGATGGAAACGAATAAGAACTGAGTTTCAACTCCTTACACATTATTTTAATAATCATTCACGGTACTATTTAGATATATGATTAAGGTGAGAAACCAATGTTAAAAATGCTCTGTTCTTGTCAAATGCCATACACCATCCCTTCAGGATTTCTTAATTTAGATGAATTTTACACGTATTTCCCACTTTCTGTTCCAAAGCTAATTGGGTTTCACATGTAGCAATTTTCTGTGTTGTTTCTGCCACTGGAGAAGAAAGCACAATGAATGAGGGAAGTTGGAACTTTCTAATGATTGGCTTGTTCGAAGGGTCTCACTTCTCTACTTCTTCCACGCTAATAGGGTTTTATATATCTGCCACTAGGGACAGAAAAGGCATATTAAACTGGATTAGAAGTTGATTTTTGAATGATCAGGGACTCAGGGTGATTCAAATGCCAAATTATTACTTTTGATATACAAATAACATTTGTAACTGTGCCAGTGCATTCAAACTTCAGATGGACTGGTGGGTTGGGCTGTAGGTCTGGTTACAGTTTGCTTTTTGTTTTTTTTGTTTTTTTTTTGTTTTTTTTTTGGGGGGGTTGTTTACATGGCCTGATGGCATAAGCTTAGTAATTTGACATGAGCTGAGCCAGCATGCTAACATTTGAAAAACACTGAATCCTCCATCACCTGATAGATCTATTACATTTCCAAAAAGTATGTGCCTTGATTAGTGAAAAATAAAAGGATATGCTAGGTTCATTAAGAAAATAAATGTATGTGCTAAATAGATTAATTAGCTGTTATTTTGAGTTACCTTGCAGATATTCTCTCGAACTTGTTTGTAATTTTTAGAAGGAACACGAAAATTTATGCTGACATGATTTTTTCACTTGTCTCAGTGCCTCATCTGCTGAATTGAGATTAAATGCGGATGGTTCAGCTGTCAATCCTGCTGCCTTCCAGCAGCATATTCGGCGTGATTCTCAGTTGATAACTCAACTTCTTCAGGTAGAGCTCACATGGTTTACCCTCTGAATCATTTTTATATGACACAATTCCTTGGAACTTATTTGAACAAGCAAATTTTTTGATTTATTGCAACATCTGAAAGATCTTTGATTCTACTTTAGTTGGTTACTTGATTTTGTTACTGAATCAGCTTTCTTTACTAGTGCCTAATTTCTTAAGAAAAATGATAGCTTAATTGAGACGCTTGCTTTCTAAGGGTTCTACTTTTGCAACCTATATAAGATGGTGCAGGTATTTTACCATCTGTATTGTCTTTTCACTTTGGCACACACTTTGCTTTAAGAATAATGCAATTGTGCAATCAATTTCTTTGTATTATTAATTAGTTAAATGGTTCGTGATCTACATTGGCCTATGCCTAACATTTGTGAGATCTTATGGAGCTACTTAACAATTTCTATTATTGGACTTGTAAACCCTACTACCCCTTGTTGAGTTAATCCAATCAAGAATGGTTCTAACAATAATCATATCGCATGATCAACATTTAAGATCAGTAGTGGTGGCTAGGCTTGAGATGGGCGAATGAAGTAACACATGAGATCTCAAAGGGGATGTGTTTTGATATAAATATCATAGATTGTTGTAAAAGGCATGTGACAACAAAAATGCATATGCAGTCAATGATGGATATACTAAATTCCCTCACATTTTGTCACCTTTCTTTTACCCAGAATCTAGTTACTTTTATTCTAGCATTCAGTTGTCTAATGGCCATATTCCATATTCATGAGTAATAAGTTGTTAATAGCAAAATACAGATAAAATGATCTAACATGTTCTGGTTTAACTAGAAAACTTAGTATTGTTATCTTTGGCTAGAAAATTCCGATCGTTATATTAAAATATATAGTTTTTGCTCTTAAATTGTTGCAGTGCTATTAGTATACTTTTGAGGCACAAACCCCAGTTAATTAATACTGTTTTGCTTGCAGAATGATCCAACACTTGCACAAGCTATACTTGGTGACAACATTAATGAACTTCAGAATATCTTGCGGGAGCGTCATCAAATGAGAACGGAACTACGCAGAAAGCAAGAAGAAGAGCTTGTAAGGAGTGGGCCTCAACATCTGTGATATTGCCTGTGTTTGATTCCTTTTGTTCTTACTTTGGGCTATGTACTGTCAGTCACATGATTCGAGATGCCATATATTATTGTTTAGGGTTCTAGGTAGCACTTATTTTAGGAAGCCCCTCTAGACTTATAGTTCAGTAACCCACTTATGATACTTGACTTATTATAAATTTTTGCTCTTTTATCATGCAAAAAAACATATTCAGGTATTCGTTTTGTTGGTTGGGAATCATTCAATCTATTGCTTATTTTTATATTCTTACACTGTCAAAAGACTGAAAATAACTTCATATGTGCAGGCTCTGCTTTATGCTGATCCTTTTGATGTTGAGTCTCAGAAAAAGATAGAGGCAGCTATCAGACAGGTGTACTATTTTGTATTAATTTTGCTTATCATTTACTTGAGCAGTTTTTGGGCTTATTTTTCATTCTACATAAGGCACTGATATCCTGTAAGCTGTTTATTTCTGGCAACATCATAGCATCACATACTTAGAACAAATAATTGTATCCTTCAATCTATTTAAATTTAGCAATTTATATATATTTATATAGGAGCCTTGTATTGTAACACCGTGCCAAGTAACCTTGGGAACCTAAAATGAATGGCAGTTGGCTTCTATTTGACAAAAATGATATAGTGGTTATACTATACAGGTTGATCGGAATCATTGCTTCTATTATTAATATCCTATTTTTGCTTGATCTTACTTAATTGACTGAATCTGAAAAATGAAACCTAGTTGACTTGTCTGGTTAAAATGATCTAGTGGTTACACAGTGATTGGGATAGATTCTTCTTTATTCTGGATATGAGGTGCAACCTTTACTAGGAGGTCCAATTTTTATTTTATATATATAGATAGATAAAGAGAGGTAGAGAGACATGCATGATTCCTTTTGCTTATATTCGTGATATTCATCTTTTGAAGATCTTATACCATTTGTAGTGGTAAAATAATGTTGAAGAAACTTATGAACTTTGCATAATCAATCAAGAAATCAGCTTAGGCACTGATTCAATTATTAGTTAATAATTTTACTACCTCTTGGAAGATCTGTACACAAATATGTGCTGCAAAATGGTACTGGCAGTTAATCTGGTACCTGATCAGACCATCTCTTAGTTTCAGAAATTTTAACTTCGTAGGAACAAATGGCTAAAATACTAAGTAGCTTGTTACTTATAGAAGGTTTAGCCTATTGCTTGATAATATGGAGCTGCAGGTGCTGCTCCAGAAGTACCTCATATCATGTCCTAAAATGGGTTACAGACTCAAGTTTACCTTAATGGATTTTATTAAAAAAAAACAGAAAGTTTTGTAAACATTAACTCACTCATGTTTTGGTTAACCTCTGGCTAATATCTAATAATATACTTGGTAGCTGATATCTTTTATATATATATATATATATTTTAATAAATTGCAGAAAGGAATTGAGGAAAATTGGGAGGCTGCTTTAGAACACAATCCTGAAGCTTTTGCAAGAGTGGTATCGTGTATTCTTGTTATGACTTTTTTAACAACAAGAATTACTTTGGTTACATTTGAGTCAACATTCCCTTTTGTAGGTTATGTTGTATGTAGATATGGAAGTCAATGGAGTACCTTTAAAGGTAATTTCAAATTCTAGCATTTTTTTTTTGTGCTACTACCATTGCTGAAGATACTTGTAGAATACAATTATTTTGCTGACCATATTTGTCATGTATTGTTAAATGCATATCAACTAAATTTAGTTCTCTTATCGTTCTCTTTCCAGGCTTTTGTTGATAGTGGAGCACAGTCTACAATAATTTCCAAAAGTTGCGCTGAAAGATGTGGGTATGATGGCCTTCTCTAATTAACTCCTTTTTATCTTTACAAATTAGATACTGTTTAATTTTATCTTGGATCGAGTAAAAACTATATTTATGAGGGTCTATTCTTCGTAAGTTGCTACAACAGTAACAGGAGCCTCATGTGTTAGCTTTCATTATTTAGAATATTTCACCACCACATTTTTTATTATGACATGGGGATTGATGAATGGACTTCCTTTTTCATACTATTTTGGGAAATTAAGGTGAAATGATAATCTTCTATTTCCTGAAGGGGTAAATTTGTGTTCTTATATCAGGCTCTTGAGACTCCTTGACCAGCGCTACAGAGGTGTTGCTATTGGTGTTGGCCAGTCAGAGATATTAGGTCGAATACATGTTGCAGCAATTAAGGTAGGTTTCTTTGTTGATTTTTCTTGACCATTTCTTTGAAGGATATTATTTCTTGCAGATATTTAGGCAATTGACTGGTAATCTGCCAACCCAGTTGCTTTCAATTTCATCACGTAATAAACACTATATTTCTATTTAGTTGGCTGATCTGATATTATAAATTTACTTATGGATACATGTATATGATAATGTGTGATATTCAATTTTATAATAACTCTAGCGATAATTGTAAGCACCTAACGAACCTGCTTACAATATTTCATTAATCAGTGGCTAATTGTCTTTCTTTGTCATAGATCGGCCATGCATTCTATCCATGCTCCTTTACTGTGTTGGATGCACCAAACATGGAATTCCTTTTTGGGCTTGATATGCTTCGTAAGCATCAGGTAGTGGTTTACCATGCTTTGATTTCTTTGCTACCACCTATGGTATATCTTGACCTTTAAAAATCCTCTGTTGTTAAACATGTGCAGTGTATAATTGATTTAAAGGAGAATGTTCTAAGAGTGGGAGGTGGAGAGGTTTCAGTGCCTTTTTTGCAAGGTTTGTTTGAACACTAGAAGCATCTGAAATAACTGTATTTGTCTTATTTGTATCCTTGCTGATAGTGTTTGTGTTTAAGTTCATTCACTGCTGAATTGATCTTATCTTTAAGTCTTAAGTCTTAACTGAACTGTGTCTCTTCCAGAGAAAGACATACCAGCTCATATCCGTGATGAAGAAAGACTCTCAAAACAAGCATCAACAGGCCAAGGATCTGCTCCTGTAAGGAACTTCTCACAGAGATATTAACTTGATTTCTTGTACCATTAGACTAATGTTTTTGAACTTGTATTTATCCTGGATATCTGAAACCTTAATATCTTGTTGTACAACCTATCCTGGAATTGTGAGCGGGGAGTATTTTATTGTAGTGAGCAAACATTTTTGAGTATTTATAGATCAATTGGTCATGTTTACTAAGGAAATGACATGTCTATGCAAATCAAAGCACACTAAACAACACTGCATAGAAACAACTGTTGTTATTATCTTCATTACCACCATGTAACCATATAGAATATTTGTAACTTATTTATTAGCTATAGCTCTGATGGCTAAGCATTTCTCATCCTTGGATCCTGCATCTACTTGTGTTTATGTCTCAAACTACTACACTTGCAATCTTCTTTCTGCTCATGTGTACCGCAAATTTGCACTAGTCAGAATAAAAAAAAAGTGTAATAAGTTGACAATCACACTATCAGTTAGTGAAAATGAACTATTTATGGTTTTGATTGGGTTTCATCCGCACTTTTGTTATAGGCTGACAATGGATGACTGCTATTGATGCAAGATGATACGCTTGCTGCATGCTTCTAAATGATTTTCTAATGCCTTATTCCATTGTTTCTTTATTCTCATGATCTTAATGTAAATTGGTGTAATGTGAACAAAGGATTAGGTTAAGTTGGAGATATTACTGCAATACCACATTCTACCCTTATTTGGCAGAGGGGTACACTTCTGAAAAAGCAACTACATGTATTAGCTGTCATTTACCAATCTTATTGGGAAATAGAACCATAACATCAATACCAAATACCACTCATCTATATGTTTTATTATTAATATTTTTTCATAGATGTGGTGCTACTGCTAGTTGTCTGAGCAAGTATTTAGTTTGTTAACCAACAACTTTAGCCACCTCTCAAGCTAACATAAATTGTAATCTTCTCCCAGTTTGTTGCACCTAAAGGGATTCTCAACTGTTGATAGGAGTTGCTTCTTTCATGTGGAATATCAAATCTTGTATCCGAATGTAGTTAATTCATAGTCTGTAATGTTTAGGAATCATCAGGTACAAGAGGGAAGACTCCAAATATCTCAACACAAACCCAGTCCTCAGGTTAGATTCACAGCATTCTCTAATTAACTTGCTTTCTGCTCATTTAGCTTATCCTAAAATAGTGTCCTTTTAAGCCTTTTACTCTCTCTTAACTATGTGCCCATCTTTTAAACATTCTAACAATCATCTTCTTCTGAAAATTTCTTTTTAACTTATTTTAAATATTGCATTCTCAGGAACTCCATCAATTGGTCAAACACAGGTGAACTCCCTTGTCCTGCATTTCTTGCCGCTCCATTTTTTTTTTGTGCGCTATTGCAAGTGTACTGCAAGAAACTTCCCCGACATAAATATAACTGCTGATTTGTTTAGTTACATTTGCAATCTATTGAAATACTAGTTTTCAAGCAAGTTCACACACTTAACTTTTTTCAGCTCAGACTAGCAAGAACTGTGGAATTTGAAAGATAGTATCTGTTCAACAACCCACCATTTTCCACTACATTTTTATGTGAAGTAATATATCCTTTAGTGATTCCACTTTCTTTTTCTTTTTTTAATTTTAACTAAGCCACTAGCCAACAAACAAACCATAAATTGCTACACTCCTAAATACCATAGAACTTTGTTTTACAAATTAATTGGTACTGTTATACCTGGTATTGTAGTTACTCATAAGCAACTTTCAATTTTGTTCTTTAAATCCAATACCTGATGCTTAGTCTGGTAATCTATTTCACTTTACAGGATGCTGATTTTGAAGCTAAAATTGGCAAGCTTGTGGAGCTTGGGTTTGATCGGGCATCGGCAAGTCAGGCCCTTAGATTGTTCAATGGCAATGAAGACAAAGCAGCAGCATTCTTGTTTGGGGGTTAACCATTTCTTTTTCAACTATATTCTTGCGGAAATCAGACCTTGTTTGCGGACATCTTCTGACGGTCGTAATTGGAATTTGGTTATGCTAAAAAAACTTATCATATTGCCCAAAAACACAAATGAAGACAGTATTGCATTGCGACATTGTACTCATATGATGTATCAAGATGGTCAATTAATTTATTTAGCTGGAATTTTCCTGGCATTCAGATTAATTCTGAAGCATATTTGTGCAACCGCCGCAATTTTGATTCAAGACTTTTCTGATGTCATTTTTGCATTTAAACATATTTTGTGTGTCTAAGAATATTTTGCATTAAGATTTATTTGTATTTTTCTTTTTGATAAAGGAGATTTGTGAGACAATAATGAAAATTAAAGATTCTTTTAATGCTTGGTATATATGTGAAGAACCTAGAATTCTTTGTCCGTTAGGGGACAACATTAGTTTCACACAGGCCCTCGAGCAACTCATGTGACTTCTCATTTATTTATTGAAAATAAAATTGCCACTGTCAAATATAAAAAAGAATGAAAATATACAAATATTAAATGAGTAGCACAAGAACAGTGCCAGCGTGTTTGAGATAGGAGCAAGAAAATCTGAGTGAAAACAATATCATTAACTATCTGAATCATTAAAGATTTATCATCGACTAAAAATGGATAGTCAACTCCAAATAATTTGCCTAAACATGTTATAGAGGTGTCCAACAACATGCAAGTGTGGAGACATGAACATTAAACATGTCATGCCATTGTAAGCTCCAATCTATACGCCATAATTCGGATTCACAAAACTATACGCTCATAAATTTTTGTATTCCTCTTGTGTGTGCTTCTCAGTGGCATAGCTTTAATCTTCTATTGCAAGAACAATGGAAAATACTTGGGATTTGGAACAGCATTGCAGCCTGCTCGCTGCAGTTCAAACTCATTGAGGTTCTACACTGGATCTTCCTCCATGCTTGCTTTCCAAGATCACCTCCACTCGCTCACCTGCCAATGAGAAATGATCATGATTTCTGCCTGAAGCTGGAGAATCAACATGGTTGCATAGTTGGAACATTAACCCCTGTCAAAGAGATTGAGACTTAAAACATAACCAAGTAATTTTTGTCTTAGGCTTTTTTTTTTTTTTTTTTTTTTGCAGGTAGAATGGTTCCATTCGTG
>JBAMHZ010000081.1:1957400-1973659 GCA_037177395.1 Alpinia galanga
AAAACAAATATACTAGAATCATCTGATCGTTTGATTAAGAAAACGAAGGGAGAATCCACGGGTAAAAATTTATGTGGGGAGGAGGAGGGAAACATGTACTGATTTTGGAAATTTACACACGTGTTTATTGAGGCTCAGCGTCTTCTTTAACACACGCTCCGGCTTCATGATGCTTAAAACTTTTGTTTCATTTATGTGGGGAGGAGGGAAACATGTACTAATTTTAGAAATTTACACATGTTTTTTATGCTTTTGTTTCACAATTGACGGGTCCATAGACTTGCTAGCCACGTTCAAGTCCATTATTTGGAATTTGAATCGAGTCAACTGATTGATTACTAATTAATTCGACTCTATGGGCCTAACCTTTAATGCGGTTTCGGTTAGCCGTTGAATTCAATCAGTTTTTTATTTTTAAAAATATTTATTTTTTTAATAATAATTTTTATTTTAATAATATGTAAATTAATTATTTAATTTACTTATTTTGAATTCTCCAACAACGAAGACTATAATATATGTTTTATCTCGCTAAAATGTAATAATATTAATACAAAATTTAAAAAAAACTATTAATATGAAAAAATAGAGATGGTTCAAAATTTAATATAATATTCTTCTAGATTTATTTTAAATTTTGAGTTTTTAAAAATTTAAACACTATTTGATGATTCAATAAAAAAAATGTAACTTTTAAAAAATGAAATATAAATAATAATTTTAAATCGGAATAAATCATAAGCTGTAACCGTCTTAAAAAGTGAAAGTTAATTTCTAGAACCATTAAATCATCGATTTCTCAAAACTACAAATTCCTTGCTTTATTCCATGACAGAAATGTAGAGTGAACTTGCAGAAGATCGTTGATGAATGGCAATTTACAAGGCAAAATGTAATAGCTGAAACTCTGCAATCTCTTGCCCATCTTAGCTTTCCCTTCTAAACTTGAATGTAAATGATGCTTACCGTCAAAGTCTTTCCCCTTTGCAAACTGTTAGCAGACTAGCTGAGGGATTAAGATAATCACCCGAGTCATCCTGATCACTATTGTTGACTTGACTATCTTTCTCATGGTTGTGATCATGATCGTTCGTGATTTCAATCTTCTCCATTTTCTTCGTCATCACCAAGGTTGTCAATTTCAGCAGCACGGGCAAAAGTATCAGGATAACCTCCAAAAGTATCATCCTGCAAAATACAAAGGTTATTAACAACCTCCAGATAACATCAAGGGACAGCAACATATTTTCTCAAACCTCATGCACTTCTTCACCGTGAACATTGTAATTGTGCATCGATTCATCAATGGCAACAGCAGTATTTAAAGTGTTAAAATAGGCTTCAACGTCGTCATCCTACAAGAACAAGAAGGAAGACAAACTTTCAGAGACCCAAAACAATGGTAAAACAAAAGTATGTCTAAATCATAGTTTAAACGTGTAAATCTGCAAAAAGTTGAAAGTTTGAGACACTGAGTACAAGTTGTACTAAAAACAACCATCGGTTGCAGTATTGCAACAGTTACGAGTTTTTCTCGGACTAGACTCACCTCTGTATCTTCTTCATCTTCAGAAGAATATGCAGAGTCGAGCTTGGCATACAACTCCTCATCGCCTTGATCTTTAGCTATGTCCATTTCAGCCTGAGAAAGAAAATATTTGAAGAGAGTCACAGCTTTTAACCAGAAAATAAGAGATCTTAAATTATTCAAAACAGAAATAAGATACCAGTTCGGATCTCAGCTGATCCACTTTCTTTTGCAAATTAGAAATATGACGGTTTAGTGCCTACGATCAAAGATCGGTGTCCATCAGAATACATGAAATTTATTTGCTTAGGAGTTCCATAGTCAAAGGAGAAATTTACATCGATGAGAATTTTTTTAATTACCTCCAGTCTCTGGAGCTCTATGGAGCGTGCTAAAGCCTTTCTTTTTGTAAGTAGATTCTTAGGTCTCAATGTAGGAGGTCGTTGATAATCCATCCCCCTATACACAATAATGGCAAAACCCTTGGAGATCTTGTCCACAGACACTAGGACACCCCCACTTTCTGCTTCAAGTGCCAAAGCAACATTCTTAACCTGTGAAAATGTTTTTGCTTTGATAATAATCTTGACCAATTCCCTGTACTTCCAGTGTAAGTGCATGTTCTCAATCGTGCCATCAAAAACTCCTCTCCTACCTGCAGTTTTGGGCTTGCAGCATCGTTAACACTCAGGAAGATGCAGACAAGAAGCAAAAATAATTGAAATAGACTATTCAAGGGAAAGACAGAAAGGAACTGCATGGCTAAATCATAAGATAGGAAAACAGCAAGAATTCATCTCAAACAATACACGAAAAACAACAGTTATGAGTATTGCTGTTAAGCAAGTCAAGAAAAAGCAAACTGTGAAATCCCAGTGCACTGCCAGAAAACATGCAGCTCAAACAATATTGAGCCTAATATAAAAAATTGAGAATTCAATGTAAAATTACCAAGGAGCAAAAATGCCTTCATCCTCAAACCTAGCTTCCGAAACATGAACCTTTCTTCCTCAGTTATTGGTTCAGGATCCTTAACATGTTCAGCCGGCTTCAATGATTCTTCCACCTTTGCTAAAACTCTGCCAGCCTTGTCTAACTTCCGTTCAGCCTGCGACATACAAATTGTTTATAGTACTACAATATAAAATATGATTGCTCATTTTTGCAGGACACACATGAAATATGCTACTGAATTTAGCAACAGAAAATTGCAGCCTGGAAAAAAAAATGGTCATTGCATTAGTTCCTGTAAATATATTGTTACTGGTTGCCTGATAATTGTAAATAAGATAAGGCACACTATTGGATGGAAGAAATCAATCTAATGCGATTCTAGGTTAATTGTATAGCCACAGCCTCATAGAAACTAAGACCAATTACTCCATCTTCAAAATAAAAAGAAAAGAAAAAATTTGTGAAACTAAGAGAATATTTCCTTCTTATTCAATATTAATGAGAACTTAGAAATTTAGGAACATAAAAGGACTAAACAGTGAATGGAAAATTACGTTTTGCAACTTCTGATAAATGTTTATAGATTGTGAATCCATTAAATAGTTATGCTTAGGGAAAAAGGGAAATATTACATTGTCTTTCAAAGAGAGCTATTCCATGGTTTTTTATAAGACTCATTGCAAAACCATAAACATAAACTCCTAATAAGAGACCAAACCCACAACAGCAATAGTTCCAATAACTCAACACTCCCCCTCAAGTTGAAGCATAGAAACTATTATGACCAACTTGTTATATAAACTAAAACTAGAAAATAAAAGAATATTGACTGAGACCATAACTATGAAAATGAAAACACAACTAAGCAAACTCCCAAAAAAGTTGACAGAACATGCAATAAGAGAGAAAGAATGAAGTGAAACTAATATGAAGACAACCTCCAAGAACTAATCTCTCAAGTGGACTTCTTCACGAAATGGTGCATACAGAAGCATGCAATACATTGAAGAAAAAGGAAAGAGGAAAGCACTCAAGGGTGCTAGAGAAAAGATATATTGCATAGCTTGATCTTCTGCTGGACATAGTACGCTAAGGAAACTGTGTTTTCCACATAAGAGAACAAAATATATAATTTGTCTTCCTTGGCTCTTCAGGTGCCTAAATGCAGCAAACAAATTGAACAAAGTTCTTTTTTAGAATGAAAGAGAAGGAAGAAGAAAAAGAAGCAAGAATTGATTCAAAGAAGAATATAGATTGGAGAATAATTGAAAGATTGAGATGAAAAAGAGCTTGAGAAGGGAAACAAGAAGAGTCGTTGAGTAGATGTGAGAAATCAAGGGAGAAGAAACATTAAAAGGAAGAAATAATAGATTTGAAAATGCCAAAGGAAATGATAATAACAGGAAAAACATACCACATGACATGGAAAAGGAGAAGATGCTGGAAGAAGAGAATTCAATTGAAGAAACAAGTTTGCCAAGATGAGGGAGCAGGGAATGAAGGAAAATGAATTTGATCCAGCAAAGACGAAGCTTAGTCTAGGAAATCTCAAATGCTAGCAGATTAACAATATGGGCACAAGTGGCACAAAAGAGCTTACTCCTGTCGATAATTATCATGTTTTGGTAATTTGCCAAAAAAAAAAAGATTCATTTCGACTATGCCACCAGATGCAGTATGAAATTTCAAACCATGCTTAAAGTCTCTTACAACAAATTCCACCTCTACCTCTCGTCATGTCAGTTTAAAGACAAAGCCATAGTTATCACAAGGTGGAAGAAGCTGCACTGGTAGAGTAGATGAGCGCTTGAACTAGAGAAAGCTGCTAACGACGAGAGGTAGATTCCCAATGGGGTTGCTGGAGTAGCGAAGAAATTCTAGACTGTATATGTGTGGATGTTTGTGGTGATGATCTAGAATCAAAAGGTTTCACAATGGCAAAGTAGCATGAGCACATGAATAATAGGTGGACACAACTATTTGGACATCAGCCTTGTTAAAGCAGTATGCTGTCCCTCACTGCCCGTACTGCCTCCATCAAACGAGCATTCATGGTAAAGACTAATTTTACCAACTTGGAGATGGATTTGGCCTATTTGAGTAGAGGAAAATATCACTAGCTTGTTGGCCTTTGATTTAATCATGGAAGGGGTAAAACAATAAAGCTGATATGGTAACAAGGGTTTATGGACAAGGAGAGATCGAACAACATAGAGGTCAGAGAGGATAAGGGGAGGATGCCAATTCTAGTGATGGCCTCCTCCCAAGGGGGATTGTAGTAGAAAGACGTCCTAACCCTAAAATTGGTGCTCTAATATCAGGTTTAAGTTTGGGAAAAGGGAAATAGTTAACTGTTTTCAAAGAGACTAATCAAATGAGCATATATAAGACAACAAAACCCTAAACCTAAACACCTAATGTGGAATTAAACCTACTATACCAATAACCCTAACAATTTTGTTGCCTGTTAGCAATCCTAAGACTTGGCTCCAAGAAAAAGAAGAGTAACAGAGAAATGTACAAATTCTGATAAACAATGAGTTAATTAATAGAGGGAGACAAGAAAGGATCGCCTTGAATTTAATAACAAAAAAGGAGGCTTAGTTATTTTAAAGGAAAGATTTTCAAATTTAGACAACAATGCGAGCCAGCACATATAGCTTCGACATGAAATGATGCATAAATCAGTAAGATTAAATGCCAACCAAGACATCATAATTATTCAATGGATACTTTTGATTGTTAGGATGGTTTCCTATGTCAGAATACTTACAATGAAAAGTTTCCTCTCTAGCTTCCTCACAATGTTGGCATGCCTATTCATCTCTGCAGCTCTCACCATTTTGTGTGCGTGATCATCATCAATATCATTTCCCCATCTAGCATGAGCTTCAAGTGTTTCACCAAGTGTACCAGCTATTCCAGGTTCTATAACTGACATGCCATTTAATGCGACCGAAGATGATGCTCTTAGTCGTGCTTGTTCTTCCTCATCTTGTAGGGTCTTGGCTAATCTTTCCCGCTCAAGCAATGCCTCCGTAATTTCTGGGGACAAGAAATCCTTTCCTCTATAAATAACAATATAATCCTTGTTTCTAGATAGGATTGCACCCCCAGTTAGCTTCTGCAATCAAGCACAGAAAGCATTAGGAAATACTAAGGTTTTTGGATGAATCACATTTTAGACTATTGATAGAAGAACAAGAAAACAGAAAACAAATAATTCACAAAACTTTACACTTTAGAGGCAAGTGATACTGCAAACAAAATATCCTCAACAAAACTTCTATGTCCAATTGTAAGTGAAAATGTATGATGCTATCACCAGACAATGTTAAGTTGCTTATAGCAAGCATAATGTTTTGCCAAGAAAGAAAAGAATAATCCAAGAAGCTTCTATCTTTAGAGAAAAAATTTTGTTCAATTTCTACACAATTGCTCCCTATGTTTCAGAAAGAGAATCCTTTTAGCAAAGAAAATTTGTTTTATATTATTTATCATTCTCATATACCAAGACAATTAAACTTTTGTCTTCCCATTCTACCCTTCATTAAATACTCTGTTTCTAATGCATTCCTCTTTGTTTCCGTAAATCACATTTAAATTCTTCCTTATTCCCAGTACAAAATAATTGGGTTTGGATAATGGCAATTTAGATATTAGTTCTATTTTTTTTTGCCAAAATGTAAGTATATTAATTGTTTTTCTTAAGAAGTGTGAAAAACTCTACAAGGACTCTTTTGCAAAACACAAGGAATAATAGTTAAGATTTGAGAAAATAGATGAATTGACTATGGCTCAAATATCACAGTTTACTCTGCAGATGAGCCAGATTAGCTGGTTTGATCATCTCACCTGATTCCCTAGTTTCAAGTGATTAAACTCAGGCAGGAAGGTGCATACTCTTCTTTTATCCCAAATTTACATTGTTCAAAGCTTTTACAGGACATGGTTCATATACAGCCAATGAAATGAAGATTATGCAATCTAGATTCTAATAAATGGTCATTATGAAAACCTCCATCTAAAAAGTAATTAATCTATAAACAATTTTGCATGCTAAAATTGTTGATGAGGAGACTCAAATAACCTTGATCTCTTCGGCCATCCTTTCACTGCTGGTGAGCTGCACTCCACGCTTCAAAGCAATCTTTGCTATGGAACTTTTCTCCCAAAGCTTCACTATGGCTGATGCTAACCCCTGATGTTGCCTGCTTCTCCCTGAGACGTTTTGAAACGAAAATTTTATGCAAAAGGCAATGACTTCCAAGACTTATTTATTCAAGACATAGAAACAAAGTCATGCTTACCAAGAGCAAAATGCGGAGGCAATACCCTTGAAAGTCTGCGTAATGCTGTACCTTCCTTCAATCCAAGAGAACGTTTCACTCCATAAGGGAGAATCCTAAAAGGAGGTTCATAGCCAGGAACTACACCTGGAAGCAAATCCGCATCCACAGGGGGTGGTCCATTTCCAGGCCAATCTGTGTAACGAGGACCTAGATCATCCAATAGTTTGTCAATCTCGTTGTCATATTGAGATTCTGGAGAAAGTTGAAGATCTTTTCTCTTATCCACTTTAGCCGATACACGTTCATGAAAATGTTCCATATGATTGCCTCTACTAAAATCAGAAGTCTGAGCAAGACTATATGTATCTCGTTTGAAGGAATTTAAACTGGCTCTTTCATGACTTCGATACTGTATCTTCACAGGTTGAGGGATCTCATAGGTCACACCCCTATATAAAGAAATAGAGGTTCCTGATCTCCATATCACCAACCCCCCTGTTTTCCTCTATTTGTAGAAAATTAATTGGTATCATCAGCATATAGCTTCATAACCATCCACAAAAGTTGGATTAAATATAAAATGAATTTGAAATTAAAAGAAAAATAAGGTAGCATGTCAAAATTAAAACTGTTGGGTCATATAAATAGCACGAGCACACATAAACCAGAGCAATAAGCAAGGAGAAAAATGTCAGGAAGATTACTTTTATATGATGAAAAGATGAAAATAGGAAATTCAAGGGAAAACTGACACTACTGAACCATGGTACAGTAATGTTGATTTCAAGTTTCCCATCAGCTTGTGAATGCAAGAAAATCAAGCATCCCTTCAATTTGATTCCCTTTGAAAGAACAATCCACATGCACTACTATCAATTACAAAAACATGTAAAAAAATGCAACTAAAAGATTGAAACATCCATGTGATAAGCCAATAATTGCACATTGCAAGCATTAACTACATTGATATTGCAGGTGTCAGAAACAGTACAAATAAAATCAGATTAGATAATATGCTGGTTAATGGCAGAGCCTCACATCAAAACAGCCAAAAAAGCACACAAGCACGCATAAGCAACTAGATCAAGTTCATGATTAAAAGGGATTGTTTGATCAAACACCTAGAGATCTATCAATAATCTCAGTGCTGAGCATGCTCAAATGTAACAAGACTCTAATCCTTATGCCTAGAGTTCCTAGATCATGGGAAGAAACAGACATAGTTGCCCCAAATTTTATTACAGGTTGAACAGTAGCTCAGTTATTTGAGAACTTGTGGTTGATCACTCATCCTGGAGAACTCTGCGCTACAGTGAGTCAGTGAACACATTGAGTGCATTTTTATCATGCTCTTGTTAACTGTAACATCACTAGGGCAGTGGTTCTAAGTACATCTAAAATAACTGGAACAGGGCCAAATGAGTAGGATGCCAAAGTCTACTCGGGATCATGCAATTGCAAGTCCAGGGTTTTGGTTCCAGGATAACAAGGAGGAAAGGTTTCAAATTTCTTATAGAAACTCAAACAATTCATCAAATGAAAACTGCTGAATAATCTGCTTTAAAAAAAATATTAAAAAAAAAAATCAAAAGCTGACTAACCTACCTCCAAGATCTCATGCATTCGCTTCATATTAAGTGCGGGAGGCCCCTCGCACTTAAGCCTCACTACCTCCTCCGTCTTCCACTTCTCATGAATCAAATCCACGATATCCTTCGTGACCCCAGCCCCTTTAATCTTCGTCATTGATTTTGTCCTAATCGCCATGTGCCGTAACCTCCGCAGCTCTCCTTCTGGCAGAGTCAGTTCAGCCAACGAAGTCTTGGTCCGCTTCTTCCTCGCTGAAGCCACATTGTCTGCCTCAGATGGCTTCTCCCACGGAAACCTTACTTTCTCATTCAAATCAAACGATAACCCACCCCTCGAGTCAGGCAAAATCCCGTCTTCAGCGTAAAAAATATCCTCCACTGATCCTCTCTCCGGTAAAGGCCTCTCCTTTACCTCCTCGGAGTCATCAATATACCCGAATTTCTTCAATTTCTCCACAATCCTAGACATGGTGCTGCTTCCGGTGCTCCTACTAGTGCCGAATTCCTCATCGTCGCTGGAAAGACCATGCCGATAGTCGACAGCGGCTGGAGGCCACTTCGGGAACGGTCGGAGGGAGGGTGCTCTCCAGCTGTTGATCCAGGGGGTGCTTTGGAGGTCGTTTTTAAGGAAACGATGAGCCTTAGGTCGAGCGCTCCGCTCGCGAAGGGAGCGCAGTGAAGGGGAGACGACAGAGAAGCGGCGGACGACGAGGAGGCGGGGAGATCGAAGGCAGGAGAAGGAGGCGTGGAGCGAGTCGAGAAGAACGGCGGAAGGGTGAAACTGAAGAGTGGCCATGGAGATGGATTGAGAAGGAGAATCCTTCGATCGATTCGGTTTGCGAGGGGTTTCAATATGCGGTTTGCAAACAAATATCTTTTTACGACTCTTTGCCTGCAAATTTACTCAATATTTTTGTTGATTTTTTAATTGCTCTAATTTTTTTTTTAAAAAAAAAAACTTGTGAGGTTGTGACATTTTTAACAATTAACGCAGCAAAGGTCCGCCTTTTTTCTCGCCGTCGAACTGCCTCTGTTTCCTTCAAAACGCATTCTATAGGTACACTTGATTTCGTACCCACCTATCACCGTCGACTAAAGCGACGCGCTCGGTTTTAGGACCGTCACCCGTCTCCGCTCGGGGGCTTATTAATATCTCGACGTTTTTAGCTATAAAAGCTCCTCTACCCCACCATTGGCCCACCGGAGCGGAGCCGCGAACCGGAGCGGCGATCCGTATACCACTTACGCTCCTCCGCATTTCCGTTTCTCCTCGTTTCACCATGCGTTCCGCCTCGCCCGGCGGCTACGGCACCATCCCCGCCGCCGCCCCTCCCCCTTCGCCTCGGTCATCGCCGGGGATTCTCTCCGCCCCTCGCACCGCCGCACTTTTCTCCCGCCTTCGCGAGCAGGGCGGCAGCCTGGTCGCCTCCCAGCGCCCCTGGGGGCAGTTCCTCGATCCCTCCGCCCTCGTCCGCCCTGGCTCCTCCGGCGAGACTTTCTACCGCATCCGCCGAAACATCGGATACTTCCGCTCCAACTACGCCGTCTCCCTCCTCGTCGCCCTCGCCCTCGGCCTCATCTGGCAGCCTTCCTCCCTGGCCGCCTCCATTGCCCTCGCCGCCGCCTGGCTCTACCTCTACTTCGCCCGCGACGAGCCGCTCGTCCTCTTCGGCCGTCGATTCGAGGACAGGACCGTCCTTAGCCTCCTCTCCGTGGCCACCTTCTTCGCACTCGTCTCCACAGATCTGGGATCGAACGTGTTCAGGTCGATCGCGGCGGGGCTGGTGCTCGTCGCAATCCACGCGATCTTCAGGGTTACGGACGATTTGTTCCTTGACGAGAGGCAGGCCATGACCGGGGGATTGGTCGCCGGAATGGGTGCGCCGACGCGGCCAGCCTATGTGGTCTGAGTGGTGTGAAATCTTCGCCGCCGCTGTTCCTGCAATCGACACTGTTGACGAAGCAAGGCCTTCGATCGATGTAATGGCTGAAGGTGCGCCGGCGTTGCTTTTGTTGATCTCGAAGGGAGACTCGAGTTGGTTTGCTGTCATTTTGCATATCCTTTTTTTTTTTTTTCAATCTTTGCAGTTCGTTTTATGCGATCCACTGTAACTTAATGGTGCAACAAAAACAATTATCCTTTTTATGGTAAAATTTACCTATATGATTTGTTATTATAAATTTTAAAATATTGTATATATATCATCAATGTATCTGTCCTAGCCTTTTGTTTTGTTTAAATATCCTCTTACTTTTAAAGAATCATTAAAAAGATTTTTCCTTTTTTAAAATTTTTTTTATCATTCTTCCCATCTTAATTTAATCCTCTAAACACGGTGTGTTTAAAAAAAAATTCAAAACGATAGTAAAATATTGTATTAGTGATACAAATATTGCCCTATCTAGAAAAGTAGAAAGAAAGTGATTTTTTTCAAAGGGGAAAAGATAAGAGATAAATAAATTAAAGATTGCAACAATTTATCCTACTAACAATACTTTTGTATTATACAATGCAATAATTATTTCAATAAAACATAAAAAATAATAATGCTCGAAATATAAAATTACAAAGAGTAAAAGGAGTATAGGCAAAATTATACGAGCTCGTGCATGAACCCAAGGAAAAAATGTTAATTAATTGTATCGAATAAAATATACTGATAGTTCATAAAAGGAAAGCCTATTTGAGGAAGAGTTGATTGCTGCAATACATCCACATCGCCGTCGTCCTATATCATTCCCAATGGAGACGAGCTGCGTCGAGAACAGGCAGTGCGACGTGATCGAGCCTGAGGCGAGCTCCGAGTCCGGCGGGATGTTGGATGCGCCGCCGGCGCAGACGGAGGATATGGGCGTGGTGCCGCTTCCCTGTGGCAGCTGGGGCGCGCAGTTCTACGACAGGGAGAGGCGAGTGTGGCTGGGCGCGTTCGACGTGAAGGACGAGGCCGCGCCCGCGTACGACGTGGCCGTGCAGCGGTTCCGCGGCCGAGGCGCCGTCACCAACTTCGAGCCCCTGGAGGCGGAGGAGCTCGCCTTCCTCTGCTCCCGGTCCAAGGAGGAGGTCGTCGACATGTTGCGTGAAGGAGAAGGGGGCTCCAGGGCGGCGACGTGGTGACCTTCCACCGCTCCACCGCCGGCGAAGAGATGCGACTCTTCATCTTCGCGCGCAGGCGGCGCGGGACGCCGGCGGCTGCCACACGCTCCTTCAGGCTGTTTGGCGTTGACATCGTTGGCAGTGCAATTGGCGGCGCCGCCGCCGCCGACGTTGGGATTAACATTAAACGATTGTGTGATAATGGAAGTGAAAGTTCATATGACGATGAAGAAGCGATCGATTAAAATAGCTTTTGACTTTAAACTAATGGTACTTCAGATTCTTTCTATAGACAAACCAGAGGAGATTACACCGTCTACTTCAGATAAAATCCGAACATCTGAATTATTAAAAAATAATAATAATTTGTATGGTCATTATATATAGAGATAGATTTATACCAAAATTTGTTATTCATTCTTGTGATCTGCATTTGTATCTGCACGCGATGATTCTTATGTTAAAGTTAATGTCCTCCCACACACTTTGGTAATGTTGATTTACTAATCTTGAGATGCAATTTGTAAAATAGATAAAATAAAATATCATACAATTTGAAGATTTTTATAATTAATAAAATACTGATATAGTATATTTCAAAATGCTATATGATGCCACATGAAATAATACTTTCAAGAATTAACTAAAACTTAATTATAATTGTTTGTGATGAAATTTTCATCTTACAATTGTCTTTTCGTTTAATTTTTTTTCCCACATGAATTATATATTAAAAAATATTTAAGTTTTATATGTCATTGGTACTGGGATTGCATTAAAACGTTTTCTACCAAATTATAAACAGCATTATGAAACTCCAGATCCACCGTTTGCACTCATTAATTAGTTGAACGAAGATAAGCTAAGAAATATGTGATACCCTATAGATTTTCTTAAAGATGGAATTTAAGGAAAAACAAAAGAGAGATTATAATATAAAAAAAAAAGTATATCCGAATTTCTAAAATGTAGTAAGACATTGACCTTTTTGTTTGTATCAGAGTCCAGTTACTAATTATATATTAGAACCATAGAGGTATGAGGCAACCCTAACCTTTCAAGTCTGTGGTATGCATTCTTCATATAACTTTTCAGATAAATATAGCCCGAGATGTTAAGTTGAAGTGGAAAGAATCATGGTGAGAAAGAGGTATGAGGCAACCAAAACCTTTCAAGTCTGTGGTATGGATTCTTCATATCACTTTTCAGATAAATATAGCCCGAGATGTTAAGTTGAAGTGGATGACGATAAAGAATCATGGTGAGAAAGAAACTGTATAATGCAAGGATAGACTTCATCAACAGCCTGCATAAGAGAGACCAAACGCAACTAATGACTTTTACCAGTTTCTTCACCAAGAAAACAACTAAGTGAAAGAGTTAGCAATTTACCAGTCGGCCGCCAACAAGATCATAGTGAGCATAATGTGGGCCATTAGGTTTCCCGAAGGCTTTATAGCTGACCATCTCCTTTGGAAGGACTTTAACAGTTTCTGGCCATCCAGAGTGTAGAATTTAAGAGACTGTTGAGCAACAGATTTATGAGTTTCAATACAACTCTTACCATACACAGCTTCAGGAGGGCATATCAGGTCTCGGTCTCCAGCCAGAGCAAGGATAGGCACCGTACACTTGTGCAGATGATCCTTGTAAAAGAAAGTGCCAGTTCTGTTGCGAAGACCTCCTTTGCGGAAAGCAGTAGTTAGCTGGAGGATCACTTTGGCAGGTACAGTACCTGCCAAGACATAGGGAACTCAAAAAACAAAAACATGAACTAGGTAAAGACCAAAAAGAAATAGACAATATAGAACATGTTCCAGCCTGCAGATAGAGAATCCGGTATCATCCAATTAGCAAAACAACACAATTCTTGAAAATGACTACAATAGTCGAAAATAAAGTCCAGATGAATAGAGAGACGGTTCAATAGATGTTGGACACATGGTTAGATGCTGTGAAATTTATTTAGAGATAGAGTGAGCCTTCATTAAGTTTTAAGGATGATTGCACTTGGTTGAACTTAACATTAGACTCCAAAAAGTCACAGGTAGCAGTCTAAGAAAGAGAAAACACTTTATCCAATTGATTGTCCTTGCTTTAAACCCATGTTCATCCATTGGCTATTGTTGGTGGATTATGTGTGATGGTAGACCATGAATATACAACTTAGGGGCCATGTCGAATCAGCCAGAAGCAGTCACCCAGTTCAAAAACACTTAGAAGAAGCATTAGCAGTCAGCAAATACAGAAAATAAGTGCAGAAAAGAAGAAATGGCAAGGCCTAAATTACTATTAGGGGTTAAGGAACGCTTAACTGAAAGAACTCCCTTATCTAATCAAATATGACTAATAAACCATGATATATAAACACAAAATCATTGTATTTTCATGTTCAGCAGAGAAGTATCATGATTCAGAAGTAACTAAGATTTTATCCTTGTGAAAAATAAAAGTAATTTTTACTCCATCCTTATTTGATGGGAACACAAACAAGATGTTTTAGGGAAAAAACTGTAAATAGAGTAAAAAATAAAATAAAGGTTGATTTCTGAAAAAACTGAATTGTAGCATTTACTCTGAAGAACCAGCTGTTTTAAGATCACAAACTACAAATATTCAAACATCAAAGTAAACCATAAACTACAAACAATCATACCCTTTCAGACTTACCATTTCTGTGCATATTAATCACACCCTCCACATCTTTCAAAGAGAATTTCACAAAACTATATAAAGTTGACTAAGCTAAGATTTAGAGCTGTACACACCAAATCGTTCATCTACCAACCCAAAGAAAAAAAAAAGCCAAAGCCACTTATTTGCATGTACTATCCCCAAATATAGTGTTCACTAATCTAAAGGCATTAAAAATAAATATGAAGGTAAATAGGCTTGCAACAAAAGAAAAGTAGAAGTTAATTTGAAATAAAGCAAATAGCCAGTCAGAAAATTGGCAACTGGTAATATCAGCATGTTAATGTATCTACAGTATGAGCATGCTAACTCCTATATTGAGGCTACAGTTCAGAAAATTTGCACTTACAAAAATTATTCAAGACAAGCTTTGTAAACAACTCTGGGTGCATCACATCCTGTGCTGATATTTGATCATTGAGCCATGACAGGACATATGGTGGTCTAGATGATAAAGGATAGGCAGCTGCTAGTAAAGCTCCTAAAGGGACAACAGGAACATTAAGAGCCTCCACAGGATCAGCCTGTGTAATAAATAAATAAAATCAGGCTCCTCCCTTAAATTGTAAACAAAAAAAAAAATGAAAGCATCAAATTTAATGCACACAAAATTAAGCATGCAACTTACAAGTGGTAGTAACAATTTCAGTGATGATTTTGAGGTTGTGTAATCGACAGAAGATGCCAAAGTAACTACTCCAGCCAATTTAGGTTTTCTATTTTCATAGGCTAAGCAATGAGAAGAAAGAAAAGTCAGTTCTATAGCACCGAGGAGGATAGAAGCTACTTATCCTGGTTTATCTCAATGACTTGCACTCAGTACTAAATTTAAGATCATTTCATTAAGTATGAACTCATATATCATTTTCTCAAAACAGAAAAAAAATTGTGTTCCATTACAACAACAAGCAATCAGGTTCCAGATACATGGAAAAGATTACCATGGATCTTATCCCACAATAGAACATTGTGTAAGTCTGCATATCCCTCCTACCTTCAATTTGCCCCCTGATGCCTACCATGACTCAGAAATTCGAGCCTATTTTTTGTTTGACATAGGTAGGATTTGAGCCTTGGTCTTCTTGCTCTGATATGATGCTGAATTTGAATGGCTAACCACTCAAGCTTCATAACAGTAGCTGTTAGAAAAGGGACCAACTTATATTTATATAATAGACCACTGTGCTTATGAGAGAACAACGAACATGGAGCCTCCTAGCTTCAACATTCATGATGGATCTTTCAGTACTTGGTTATCAATGCAACCTAGCAACATTAGCATGGCATCACTGTCAATAGCTAACCTCAAGTGGTCCATACAAGCCATGGTCGACACTACCATTCAGTGAAAGTATCTAACGTTAAAATACAAATCAGTGAAAGTATCTAGTGTGTCAAACATATTCATTTCCACGGATAAATCATGGATCAGGACATCTAAGGACATCATGGTAGTTGGTAGAAGAGGAGTGCTTAAATAATCAATAGAGCAATAGGGTTTAGCATATGGAGCCTAACTTGAAGGCAGTAACACACTCGAGGGGCAACAATAAGAAAGACATGCAGGGAGAAACATGAACCAAAAATAGAAAAGGAAGAATTGGGGGCAGACAACATGAACCGACAACCGTTCTAAGTCTGAAACTGTATCCAGTTCTGTACGCATTACAAATTCTTGCCTACAACTATATGTGTGCATCCCATAGCTATAGTTAGCATATTCATAAGCAAAGACGGAAAGATGAAATGAACCACAAGACAAATAGCTATCTGAACTAAAGAGGTTCCACCATTACTACCATCTCAGGATAATCTGCCCTTATAATTAAAATCAAACATTACCATATTTGGATAGCATAGCATATAATAAGATTCCCCCCATAGAGTCCAGTTCTGTACGCATTACAAATTCTTGCCTACAACTATATGTGTGCATCCCATGGCTATAGTTAGCATATTCATAAGCAAAGACGGAAAGATGAAATGAACCACAAGACAAATAGCTATCTGAATTAAAGAGGTTCCACCATTCTACCATCTCAGGATAATCTGCCCTTATAATTAAAATCAAACATTACCATATTTGGATAGCATAGCATATAATAAGA
>JBAMHZ010000081.1:2014621-2037674 GCA_037177395.1 Alpinia galanga
ACGAGTGGTTCGCGATCTAAGTTCGTCATTCCAAAAAGCTTTCGAAATCATCGACCGACTAAGGTATACAATTTATAATTCCGTAAGTATTCATTTTTCCAATTGTTTTAACAATTATAGTCGATATAACAAATCAGGTGAATAACGTCTTGGGTTATTTGCTTAATACCTGATTGAGCGTGGGATTGTAGCTCAGTTGTCCGGCACTCCTCGTTAGAATGGAGTAGCTGAGCAACGAAATCGAACTGTAAAGAATATGGTAAGAAATATGATGACTAATTCTTTTTTGTCAAAATTTTTATGATGTGAAGCACTCGAAACTATAGTATACTTATTGAGTAGAGTACCTAGTAAAACAGCAACTAAAATCCCATTTGAGTTATGAATGAGTAAAAATTCCATTTGGGGCTATCCAACTAAAACTAGACCTTATAGGTCTAATGAAAATAATCTGGACTTATCATTTTAAAGGTTACTTTGAAAGATTAAGAGACTATAAATTTTATGACCCCTCACATAGGTCCTCTTTCTAGATGACTAATTTCAATTTTATTGAGGACAATAAGAGCATTAAAATTAAGGATATATATTTTGAGAAGGGGAGCATTTGCGATCCTATTGTGATTACTATTGAAGTAATTAGCAGTGGTATGGTAATCATACCCTATACTATTAGAATTGCACATCAAGTGGGAGTAGTGAACCAATATATTCCTAAACCATCTCCAGTACAAATAAAGGGTCCATCTACTCAAGTTGACGTGTTTCCTCTTGCGCTTGAGCAAGTGCACCAACCACCTCAAATGTAAATGCCTTTAAGGAGGTCCATTTGGGAAAGAAGACCATAGTTTCAATTGATTACATTTATCTCCATGAGCATGAGTTTGGCATAGGGTTGAAAAATGATCTACATCTTTCTAAGAAGTCAAATATTACTCTAATCCAGAGAGGTAGATCGAAGCCATGAAGGAAAAGATGAAGTTTATAGCAGACAATGGCGTTTGGGAACTTATCGAATTATCTGAAGGAGCGAGACTTGTTGATTGTAAATGGATATTCAAAACCAAAAGGGATTCACAGAACAATATTGAAAAGTATAAAGTTCGCCTTATTGACAAGGGATTCACTCAAAAGGAGTACATTGATTATAAAGAAACTTTCTCACTTATTTCGTCAAATGATTCCTTTAGGATAATCAATGCAATTGTAGCTCATTTTAATTTTGAGCTACACCAAATAACCATAAAGACTGCATTTCTCAATAGAGAAATTGAGGAGTCTATTTATATGGTACAATCAGAGAACTTTGAATCTGAGAATTCAAAGCACCTAGTGTGTGAATTAAAAAAATCCATTTATGGCCTAAAACAGGCATCCCGTCAGTGGTATTGAAAATTTAATCAAGTGGTTACTTCATTTGGTTTTAAGAAAAACCTCATTGATTAATATATATATGTCAAGTTTAGTAGAAGCAAGTTCATTATATTTGTCCCGTATGGAAATGATATATTGTTGGCAAGCAATAATAAAGGTCTTCTGTATGAAACCAAGTCATTTCTATTAAATAATTTTAAAATAAAAAATCTTAGTGAAACATCCTTTGTTTTAGACATACATATATATTGTGATTGTTCAAGGGGTATATTTGGAGTTTTACAAAATGCCTATATTAAAAAGGTGTTCAGTCGGTATGACATGTAGAATTATACACTTGATGATACACTTGTCTAGTTGTATCTGATTTAGCTTGCAGTAATGTTCATGTCTTGGACTTGAAATAAAGAGGATACAGAAATTCCTTTATGTATCGGCTATAGAGAATCTCATATATGCTCATGTATGTACACATTGGATATTGCTTACATAGTAGAGATGTTAGACAAATATCTAAATAACCGTAGACTAGAGCATTAGAAAGCTATAAAAAGGATTATGCGATATTTACAAAGAACTAAAGATGTCATATTCACATATTGGAGGTTAGATCATCTGGAGGTGATTGAATATTTAGACTCTGACTTTATTGGATGTTTGAATAGCAGAGGTCCACTTTAAGTTATGTCTTCATGCTTGTTGGAGGGGCTATATCGTGGAAAAGCATCAGACGCTTATAGCCACTTTTACTAAAAAAAAGACAGGTCAATGCACGAAGCTCTCGCCATGCGAGGTCCCAAGGAAGGGTTCATTATAGCAGTCTTACCTTGTTTTGCAAGAGGATGTTTCCAAGACTCGAACCTATGACCTCTAGGTCATAATGTAACAATTTTACCATTATGCCAAGGCTCTCCTTCTACTATGAAGATAAAATTTATAGCCTACTATGAAGTATCTAATCATGGGATATAGCTGCAAAATCATGGCGCTACAAGTCGTTGATGGCATTGATAGGACATTGAGGATCAACTGTAATAATAAAATTATAAAATTTTATTTTAATAACAATCTCAACTCGTCGAGGTCAAAGCACATCCACATCAAGTTCCTAGAGGTTAAAAAAAAGAGCTCAGAGTAGTTAGGTGGTGCATATTCTATGTTTGCGAATCTATTCAACAAGGGCTTACCGCCCAAGGTATTTCACCGGCATGTGGTGAATATTAGGGTTCTTCATTTTGATAAAATACCCTTTTAATGGGAGTCTATATTTAATATCTAATACTCTATGTTAATGAATATTTTGATTATTGTACGTATTAAAATTTAGAAGATACATATGATTTTGTTTTGTCACTCTGAAATAAAGACATCGTGATTTGCTATTGTAGTTTTGTATATAGTATTTGTAAATGTAATGTAGGACTCTAATTTGAGTTATAAAGATTAAATCACAGTTTACTACTGCGATTTCACATAAAATGCTTGTAAGCATGACATTAGGCTCTTTTAAGTCACAAAGAGGATCAATTGAAAATAAACATGTGCTAATCACATTTCATGCAATTCTTATACTATACATCCGTATCAGATTTATGTCATTGATGACATTGGTATTGTGATTATTATTGGGACTTGTTATAAGTTAAGTGGTTATAAACTCTTTAGTCTTGTACCAATGAAATTAATGGATTAAATTGTTTTAAAAGGGCACTTAACTAATAAAATTTAGCATTATTGAGCTTAACTAAAGTTTTAATCCTGTATTATATGTGAAATTACATATAGTCTAAGTGGAAGATTTTTAGATTTTATTTCTCTATTTAGTGGGTGTACATGTTAATTAATAACACACGAACTTGCCATTGCAGATCAAGCATGATGAAGTGATATAATTAATGTATTAATTGGGGGCTTGTGTTATTGAATATGAATTTTATATGTGTAGAACTCATTAATCCGTTATTATCGATGGGTTGATAGCAGATTCGGATCCAAAAGTATATAAAGGGGTATAGTCCCTGTAGGATTAAGATATTCGGAATATTTTCCCATCCCATCCGCAAGAGAGAGTTACAAAAGTGTCGCCTTAACCCCTATAGAAGATCAAGCCCTGTAACTCTTTCTGGTTTTTCCTGTACAATCAGGATGACAATGTTTTTGGATTCAGGTCAGGATTTAAGTTTTTTTTGCTTCCGTTGTATTTCGTTTTTGCAAATTGCTGTAAAATCTACGACAAGATCCTATGTTTGAATCATTTGATCCTATATGATTCTTATGCGCAGCACAATTCATGCTGAGATTATTCCAACAAACTAACTTCCCAAATTGTATCATGTTTATCGGTTCTATAACATCACAGGAAGAGCACATAAAAGCAGGGATAGTATGCTAAGCTTTCTTATCATCATGTAAGGTTGCAAATAACGGAAATGACTAATGGCTAGTAAAATCTGGTCTTTTGTTCACGAATTTCAAAGGAAAACTAGATTCTTTCTGGAAATCATTTAACTGGTACATGACATCTATGTCATGCTCCCCAAGGTAGGTGACACAAATAGAAACTTCATGCAAAACTATCAAACATATACAGAAAAACTAATCTTCAGTATATTCATTACCTCTATAGTTAGTTTCTGAAGTAACAGTGCAGCATTGGCCCTAGCATTTACACATCGCCACTGTAAATGTCGATTATCAAGCAACCTCAACAAGTGAGCTTCCTCAATCCGATTCTCCCCTTTCTTTGCCCTGCGCACTTCAGCGGCAAAGCTTATAATGGAAGGTGCATTACCCACACGAGCAATTGGCGAGGTACTCATAGCTACATTAGTCCTTGCTCGTAGAGGACTAGACATACCCCTTGATGCCGCAAGCTTACTAGGTGAAGGAGGTCTTGTGGGTCCCCGAAGTGGTGAAGAAGTTGAACTTGGAGAAGACAACGGGCTATCAGATAATTTCTTTGTCCCACCCCACCTCGGTGCCCCAGGCCTTGAATCTGGCGAAGGTAATGGGGAACAAGGCTCTGGATACTGACTCAGCCGGCTGTTCATCTCTTGCCTATACCTCGCTGGTACACTAATCCCACGGGGAGTAACCTTTGCCCTCGATAGAACACTGAACTCAGGCGTACCAGAATTACTCCCAGAAGACACGCTGTCGGTATCGGATGAAGCTGAGAGATCACCCCCATCAAAAGAAGCCCTCCTCGAACTATCAAACAACATCGACTGTTGGAGCATCCTGACGGTGGCCAAGGTCGGTTCTTTCTTCTCAGAGGAACAGCTTAAGCTCCTCATCAATGGATTCGATGTCTGGGCTCGGGAGGCAGGCCATCGATGGTGGTTCTCAAAGGGCCTTGTGTTCTCCAAATGCTCACCGGTCTTCGCTGCAGCAGAGCCGGTGGCAGTAGGTCGCCGCCGCTCTGGCGTGGGTGTGCTAGGGGAGACAGCCTTGGCGCGGCTGGTCTGGTAGAAGAAAGATTCACCCTGGAACGAGACGGAAAGACTTCGTGTCGTCATGCAGAGGGTGCTGGCGGCGGCGGAGGGTTCGGCCTCTGTCGGCACGCTCCGGCCAGCAGGCGTGGAAGGTCGAACCCGATCTGCCGAGCAGGACCGCTTCTGGGAGACGGATTGGCGCAATGCCGGTGGCGTCGACGGCCGGGTGCTCGGGAAGGGCGACGGAAAACGCCGAGAGCTCGACGACGAGCTCAAAGAAGAGAAAGTAGTGGTGGCAGAATACGAAGTAGAATTCGAAGAGGCGGAGGAAGAACTAACAGAGGAGAGATAGCGGGAGCTGATCTCCTTGATACGAGGCCGTCTCACCGCGCCACCGGCATTGTCCTTTTCAGATGGGATCAAGGGCAGGCGATAAGGATTCTGGAGATCTTCGCGAGCGGGAGAAGGAGAGCCGATCTTGCGTGGATTCGTAGGGTTCCGGGAGGCAGCTGCAGCGGCTACCATGGATCTAGTGGAAGATCTCGCTCGATCTCCCGCTTCCTTCTCGAATTATATAGCAAACGGAAGGGAAGGAGGAGGAAACGAGGAAGGGGCCAGTCACATCACCAGCCGGAGCAGCAGACCGTGGTGGGCTTCACACTTCCGGGTGCTGCAGAATTAGGAAGAGAACGAGAGCGTGTGAAGCAAGAGAGAGGCATTAGCTTTGCCTTCGCAGCTCAAAAACTAGCTTTGCCTATGCACAAAACTCGCAGTACATTTTTATCTCTAAGCTTTTATTAATGTAGTTTTGCTGCTAAGCAATGCAAGCTTTTTGCTGCGTTGCTAAGATAAAGACCAGACCAGAGTGTCTCTGTACCGGGGAGTTGGTTTAGGACCCAGGGATTAGGTATTTTTTAGCTGCAACTAAATGAAGATGCGCACTGTAGATATTGGAAGCGAGGCACAAAGGCACAGGCAACACAGAATGGCTCATAAATGGTGACACCGGGACAGGGAAGAGCAGTTGGGTGGCATGAAGCAAGTGGAAGACGCATGGATTTACATCTCGGGTTCACCTGGTTCCACCAAGTCTATCTTTTTTATAAATAAAATATATATAAAAAATAATATAAAAAAATGGTTTGAAGTGACAGAGAAACGGAAGTTCATTTGTAAGGATGTGTTTATAAATGTCCATTCTTCATCTCTGAATATCATACATTTAGAGATGGTATCAAAGCCTCAAATCTACAAACCCTTATCTTTTATCTATTATTACCGCGATCACCTTTTACCAATATGGAATCCCAGTAAATAGATTTCTCTTGTATTTTTATTGCAAAATATAATTTATGCATTCCAAATATTTTTATTCTACAGTCATCATCAGAGATATAAATCACAGTAACTAAACAGCCACCTAAATGGGAGAATGAATTTTTCTAATAAAATAAACCTTAAAATTAGATCGACCTTTGCTCAACTGTTGTAAATTTATCATCCGATGATCAACTCAACTACGTCTGAGAAGATAAAATGTCTCTTGTATTTTTTTATTAGCATCAAATTTTTGAATTTTTAACTTGATTAGTTTTGAAGTGATTAATTTTAATTTTATAATCGCACAGTGTTTATAAAATTGTTCAATGTTGAGATCGTAATTTGTAAGCGAGGATAAACTTATGAGCTCAACTACTTAGAACTATTCAATGTAAATCTTTTTATATTCAATATAAAAAATGCTTCATGAGACGACTGAACTGTACTTATTGCTAACTCGCTAATCTTTCCGTCTTGTGTCATTTAGTGTTCATCTTTGAAGTCATTTATTGTTTCCATCAAATCTAGTCCGACCTTACCACCCTTGTGTCTCAATCGCGCCTTCATGAGTTTGTTCGTCGTTTTCTCAGCTTGGATCCATTGTGCGGCTTCCTACTCTATTGTGACATCTCGAGTCACTCAATCTAGCTCTTACTCAGCCACAAAACCTCTGTTTGTCGTTTACAAAATTCACTTGTTTATGCTGTTATCTCTATCCAATTTGTCTTCATTAGTCTCTCCTGTCTTTGACATTGACTCGGAAGTTATTCTATCTATCTTATACGATGCACAAATTATCCGTGGACCACGTGGGATTAATGTCAACTTTGTGGTGCCTTTATAGTCTGTTATTCCAAAGTCGCTACAGGTCATCCTGAACCAATGTGTTGTTTGATTTGACTATGATAATTCAAAGATGTTTACTGCTTCCCTAATGTGAGAGGGAACAAGGGGATTATGATTTTATAGTTAATTATCTTTTTGTAATATTGCAAATTTTTAAGTTATATGTTATATAGAATTCTTGCATTAATAATTTATTATGTTTATAGATTTTTATTTTGTTTTTCAGTTTAACTTATGTAATTATGTAGAAGAGAGAGTTAATTAATTACTTCTTCAACATACACCCTCCAAATCATCTTATAGTCGATAAAAAAAAAAAAAAGAAGAACAACTAGAACAGCCAACTATTTTGAGGGATACTTTCGACCAAATCATTTGACCAGTTTTATTGGACCACTTAATACTATGAATTGAACATAAAAACAGATTAGTCATCACTCGACTTCGTTTAGGATTTTTCAACTAAAAATTGGACTCTCCTTTTTAAGTCTACAATAAATACATGTCTTCCATGATCGCGTTTCTAGCATAGTTCAGTGATTACATTCGAGGAGGACATTACAGTTGATGAGTCCAAGTGATTTGCAACCAAATTCTAATCTGGGACTGTCAAGATTTCATCATTAAGACTGTAGCAAAGATTAGGTGTGTTAGATGGTTGTTTTCAGCTGCATTAACTAACATTGCTTAGCTTGCAAATGCAGCTAAAACTTGTGCAGAGCTCAGTATGTGTCCCAACTCTTCTTCCAAATGTGAAGTAACTTCCACATGATTGAGTAATCCAAGTAGAATTTTTCGCTGTCAATTTTTGTTGGATCTCCGTTGGTCAATAAAATTAGGGCTTAATTGAAAACCAATCACCTCATCATTTGTTGTCTGACAAATGCAATACTCACGGCGCAGCGAGATATCCATCACAGTAAACTTTTTAGCCTTTCATGCAAAAAATATTTCATGCTGACTGAAGGGTATGAATCATCTTTTCAAAATGCACTGGCATTTTTTTTATTGAGTGAAAAAAAAAAACAGTAAAAGTTGACTTACGAACTCACCGAGGAGATCTCCCGCAAACAAGGGGCACGAAGCTCGATCATGTTACCAAAGCCGACCTCTCGCATCCACAATCCTATCTCAACGGGACCGTTGTTGGTAATCGAGCCCTAAAACACAGGCATTTCAATTGTCGATCACCAATTTCTGTCTTCATTGAAATCGTAAATATTTGACAATACCTGATGAGATCACACTTGAAAGTTAGTTAGCTAGTGAATTGTACTTAAAGTGGATGTTCTTCTTATGTTAATGGAAAAGAGATGAATGCTAACTCAAAAGGCATCATCTCACCATCATGCTGCTTCAGGACTTTCAATCATCAAACTTATAAAATGCCAGTAACATTGCTCTTATATATTAGATAGAGATAACAAAGTTAACTTTTGTTACTAAACTGTGGCAATTGTCCATACAACATAATAGTTGTCGAAAGCAAACCTCTTCTATTTTTTTTTAGAAGGAAAGGATTGGCATGTATAATAGAAATAATCAGAAGAAAAAAAAAACTTGCATTTTAAGCTGTCTGTTCCAATCCCTTTCCTGAAGTGTTTTCGTGAGAACTTGCGACTTCTGTGAGCATTCCACCACCATGAACTTTTGGCTTCCAATCTCATCATCTTTACAGGTTGGTACAATTCATCCACTTTTCCTGCTCTCCCTCCTTTTCTTAGGAGACATCCAACTGCCATTATGGCATGTGGTCTCAGGAACCAAAGTGAAAACTTTTTGAGTCTCAACGGAATCTCACTTTCTCTTAAGCATTTTTTTTTTTAATGAATGTTTCATAATTTGTGTTTGTTGCTAGGCCAATGAGCTACTTCGATTCATTAATAAACTCATCATGTTTGCATTGCCTGAAATATCTATCTATGTCTTGGACCGGAAGGTTCACTTAAAAGCTCACATAGGAAACATGTCTTAGAAATTAAGCAACAGGAGATCATTTCTGACACTACATCTGAAAGCTTGATGAAACCACCAAATAGCTCATGAAAACTCTCCATGCCAACTTTGTAGTTAGTGGTAGTACAGAGATTAACATGGCCATCAATGTCCAGCATATGCACTTGGAAGTTTACAGATGTAAGCATCAAAAACAGCTGAACGAGGATGTTATTACTAATATGCGCATTAGTCTTACTACGTCGCACAAACTCATGCTAGCATTTTCTACTTGGCCTGCCACAGTAGAGGGAAGCTAAGACTCGGCACATTAGGATTACACATTAAGACAAGTTCAAAGAGCAACGGCTGGTTCATGGAGATCCACGATTAGGGTGGAAGGGTGGCGGAGGCGGCACAGATTTTGGGATGTATGGCATGAGCGGAGTTCCATGTTCGATTGGACCATGATCAATGGTTGCTCTTGAACTTGGAGGTGGATCATAGTGGGGATAATCAGCCTTGTTGATGTTTGCTAGATCCCTATCATTTCTGATATTGATAATGTGGTCTCTGTCATCCTGTGAAAATAGGATTCTTGTTAGTAACGTAAAAACAAGAGGAGACATGCATGTATGGACTACGGTACCTCGTTCAGTTTATATTGATGAACAGATCAAGGAGTTTCGAGTTTGCAGGAATCAAGTTTAAAAGATTCTATTCAATGGACCCAAGAGGCAAGTCAACGAGGGCATGACTATCAAATTTTTTAGGGAGGCCATAATCACGAGCCAATCCGACGCTCTTTTCCAACTCCTAGTAAAAAAAATATATAACTTTGAAGGTGTTAGTTTGCTCCGCTAGTAAAGACCTTATCTTTTCAAGTAGAAGATTTTAGGTTCAAATATTTCCTTCGCACTTACCTTCCACGAAATTTGGAAGTCTTTTCTTGCTTTCCATGCTTAAGAGAGGGCGTGTGATAATTGTGAATTTGCATACTTGCGAGTTAACTCAGGAATAATGTTGAATTGCATACCCAGGTAAATAATTATCTCAGTTGTTACGGCTCACACTTTTATGGTAGGTATTAGTACGTAGGTGGGACAATTACGCTATTCAATGCACAAGTGAGTAATCTAACGATGGCGATACTCAATTCACTTACCTTGCGCTTCCTGTTATTGAAGATGATCATGGCAGTTCTACCTTGCAGAGGGATACCTGTTACAGTGCCATCAGCCAATGCAGGACCTGAGATTCCATAGCGACAACGTCGGTCATCAGAAAACTATTTTGACTTTCTTAAGACCACAATGACAATGGAGTTCCATCAGTTGTTCATCACTTTTGAAGAACACTAAGCTACCTGCGCCGTTGAGAACCATAGTGTTGAAGGAAAGGAAAGCAAATGAAGACCCCGCCACCAAAATCAAAGCAAGAAGGCGCAGAGTTATCATCTTCCAACCAAATTCTTCCCCTCGAGCAACGTTTCTAATCTATTGCTCCACCAAACATGGACACGGGACAAACCCTAACTAGCCAAGGAGCCCATGAAGCTTGGGAGGGACAAGAGAGGCAGGCAAGCAGGGTGCCAGGGATTTCAAAAACCAAAGACACCGTCGGAGCTGGCTCCCATGTTCCTCTCCATTACTACCCTGGCAGAGGCACGGAGAGCCCGTGGGCGATTAAATGCGAGAGCATGGAGAAGCGAGCTAGTTTCCGTCAGTGATAGAATGCACGCGCTTGGGAAAGACAGAAACAGAGCTGTGAGAGCACGTATGTGGTTTTATATTGCTGCACTGCAACAACCGATCGTAGAAGCAGTAATGGCGCCGTGGTTGATTGTCAATCCCTGGGAGTTTATACTTTTTTTTAGATCTTCCACTTTGTGCTAGTCTGTTAGGTTTTGACGAATCCTTATAGCGGTTCCACGTTTTAGTAATGGCGCCATGGCGGTGGTGATGGGCGTACAAATCGACCGCCCGTCAACGTTCCGGCCAATGAGAATAAGAGTACTCTGACATTCATGAACTCAACGAAGTTGGTACTCCCGCGATAATTACAAGCAAAGAGGGTAAAGATCAATCCCTGTGATTCATCTCCGGATTGCTCATTACGTAGGAGATTGCTTTATTACTATGATTTATCTTTTTTTTTTTTACAATTACTGTGAATGAATCACACATATTGCAAATAAAGAATAAGAGTACTCTGCCTTCATTGACCCGGCCCGATAATAATCCTACGACTTTGCCAGCGTCGAGCTGACTTCCCCGTTTCGACTTTCCCCTTCTTTCTTCAAGCCCATTGATGACTACGTAGGGCGGCTCGTCGTCCCCCATGGGAGACAAACCTAGCAAATTTGTAACACCTTTTACTTCGTTTGAATGGCTCTTTCACCTATTGGTGAAAATGGTTCCAAAGTCTTTATACCGGAACTTGTGTGCTGGTTAGTGACCATTTGAATCTTTCTCTTGTTCATAACAAAACTATCACGTTAGATTAGGCAACTGACAACGATTTTTCCGCGCGGGGCTTCAACTTTGATAACATTCCTGGCGCGCCCCGACTAACAGAATTATAAACATACTTTGAGAATATTCTTGCAATTGTACACGTATTTGGAGAACATTCCTAATCAATAACATTTCCGTTACTAAGTAAAATTTTAATTGTGCATATATTTTTGATAACATTCTTGTTGGACGATGTCAAGCAGAAAATTATTGAGTGATTTTCTTGATGCTGTTGAACTACCAAGTTGTCGGACTGCTGAGTTGCTGAGCTACTGTACTGAAATGTTGTGCTACTGAGTAGCTATGCTAAACTACTGAGCCGAGCAACTGAGCTGCTGAGATCTTGTGTTGAACTGTTGTACCGAGTTGCTGAGCTGAGCTGTCGAGCCAAGCTGTCTGAGTTGAGTTATCGACTGCCGAACTGCCCGAGTTGAGTTGCAGACTGTCAAGTCAGGAGGAGTCGAGGTCTGCATTTAATGCAGATTTCTTAAAACAGATTCGTCTCATCTCCGTGATGCTTTGAGGTTAATACAGGATATCTGTTTCCTAGGATACAATGGTGAAATCATGATCTTGAACGGTAAAATGTCCATTCAATTGGCTAAATTTTACTTGATTGGTTTAATATTCGACACGCATAAGTCACGCTCACACATGAGTCATTTGGATTTAGTACAACTTGGGCCCTAGATCTACATTCCCTTTGCGAGCGCGGAAATAAGAGAAAGTCTCTTCCCATGTATTTATTCACAACATATAAGTTTGTGAAATAATTAAACCAACTATCAAACCTTAAAACTACCAACGTGACACTAAAGTCTCATATACAATAGTTTCCTTAGTCCATCTCCTTTTCCATTTATATTTTTCCAACAATTTTCAACTAAAAACATCTCCATTATTATAGATCACATGATACTTCATTTGTATATACACTTTAGAAATATCTCCTATAGAAAACATCCACCTTAGCCATGTATATATTTTAAAAACATTTCCGATCAAAAACATTTTTTATACAGTCGCAATGAGATCATTCTCTAAGAGGCGAGATTGAAGAGCACAAAAAGAATAGATGAGGTTGACCATATGGTAAAAAGTTGCTTATCTCTTCTAATTCATTAAAGTCTACTAGCTAGGATTCTCGAAATGGACGAGGTGCAGACCTCGGAGTAAAACTATGCGTTTGAGACGAGGAACTCGATCTGCTGGAGAATCAATACGATACCTAATTCCAAGCTGTTTACAAAGTTGTCCATCTGCTAAAATTCAGCGACAAAAAGAATGCTCTCACTTGGCTCTTTAACTGACGTTAGCAGCTAAAGTTTTCGATTTTAATTTTTAGTAAATCTTACTGACCAGCTGGTTGCTTCTTTAGCGTAATTACATGATGTTAAACTTCGAATTTTTTGCTTTTATATATCCAGTAAAAAGAATGTGTTTATGCTCTCTTTATTTACATATTATATATAGGAAATTTTATATTGTTTTTTGAATCCTAAATGCATGGTCGACAACAAAGTAATAAATGGATCGAAATTGATAATTGTATCTACTTTACAAAATGGAATAAAATTAATAAACTGTTTTTTTTTTAAAACTCGATCTGGTCCTATATTCATAATTCAATTAGTGTATTTTATTTATATGGACGCCCCCCATCTTTACTTCTACGTACAGGGAAAAACAGACAAATCTAACAAAAACAAGCTTGGGAATCTATCCAGATTGGATAAGCGACATAAAGTCAACAGCATAAGCATGAACAGGTGGACTGCAAAACAAAATCCACCGAGAATGTATTATCAATTCTTTATCAATATCGTTCGATTGGCCCGACAAGATAACAGATAGCAGCCACCATGTGATGCCTTAAAATCTTTCTCTAGTGAATTTGTCCGTTCTATTCTGCAGCGAGATAGGCGTGTAAATATGTTTATATTTAACTGATATAATTTAATTAATTGCTTTTATGCTGTTCAAGAACATGTCTCCTTAATTAGTTAACAATTTTTATTTTAATTTATAATCCTTACATCTAAATTGCTAATTAAAATACATACAATATATCGTTAGCCTCTACTATAAATCCAATAACATCTTTTGTTTCCACAATTTCACATTACATGCAAATCATAGGTACTTCTTGAAGGTCAACGATCAATTTCGGAATAATCCTTAAAAAAATCTGCCTCGTTTGCCACGAAGTGGAATCGATCAAAATGTTTGACCCAAAAAAATAGCCCAATTAAAATATTAATCAACGTTAGAAAATGAGATAATGAAGAATGATTTAAGCATGCATTTCCGATTCATGGAGTTTTTAACTGAACCAACTCAAATGCCTGTGAAAAAAATTATTATATGGAAATATAAAACGAAGAGAATAGATAAACTTATTATTATTAGTATCCTCTTAGAAAAAAAAAGAAAAAGAAAGAATGATAAACTTGAATATAATCAACTAAGCAATTCGTGTTATTTTTATTAATTATGATTCTTAAAAAAATTCAAATTGTTTTATTTTCCCACTTTCACTTTTCCCATGCATGTCATGAAACTCCAAACTGAAAATAATTCTCGAACTGTTCCATGTTTTTACGAGAAATTTTTTTTTAAAAATTTGTAGAAAGGAAAATAAATATCCAAAAGTCCCTTCGCGACGAGTGACTCTCAACTCTCATCTTCATCGGCGAGATTGAAAGTGGCAGAGTTGTCTTCTTCAGAGATGAATAATTGGATGCGACCGCATTAATGCGATGGACTCCTGTATTAATTGTACCTCACAATCAATAATATTAGATTGCAGTATAAATTAAATATTCCCTTTAATTATTGAAGGTGGAGCCGCCACCAGCTACGGTTGCGGCACCTCCCTCCCCCGGCAGCGCGAAGGCCCATATCGATCGGCCGGTTATATCTCCGGTGAATAGAAATGGACGACGGCATGGAGTCCATGTGAAACGATGACAAAGAAACAAAGAACAAACAGTGAAAAGAAAAGGCGAATTAACAGAGAGTGACATGGACGACACTTGTAGTTCTCATGGATTATATATATAGGTCTTGTCTGTATTCGGATCTCTTCGTCGTCCTGATCCCTTTCAAGTTTGGAGAACAGAAATTCCTCCGCCTGTTTAAAATCTTACTTTTGAATCACTGAAAAGACAACACAAAACTAGTTTATATAATTTATTAGAAAAAAAAAACTAATTCCTTTTCCAAACTAAATCCTAATCAAGTCAGGATTACGCCACCTTGAAGAATAGTTCCGTGTATAAGGATAAAACTAAGAATTATCCCGTTAAAGCCCCACATCTCCATGTTCATGGTGATCAAAATTTTCACTTTTTATTTCACCGTTTTGGATATTCCAAACTCGACAGTTCACTCTATGATTGGATTAGTACAGCAAGAACAAGACCAGCCTTTTTTCCATCTCCAGGAAAAGGTAAGCAGAAGAAACCTCTGTATCATCCTTAAAGCAACAATGCACACACCACTTCACGTAATCATATACCTGGATAGTTGAATTAATATATTTAAGCAAAAAGCATGAGCTAAGACTTTTGTGTTAGTTGACGTTATTGAAGCTAATACTGGAAGCAGATTCAAAGCAAATTATTGTCTGACAAGCAGCAAATAATCAAAGTCCTACTTCAGATCTAAACCCATTAAGAATTCAAGGATTCTTTCTTCTCAAAGCATAATGTCATCTCATCAAGTACAACTAAGCTAAATCTGGTCTTAAAAAAACAAAACCTAACTACTCCCATCAGTTTCCTAAATTATCAGGTAGCAAAGGCGGCTATTAAAATACATGCTGAGACAACTGTTGATTTGATAAGTTTTGTCCCCTCTAGGCTCCATGTGAACTACCATGGCAGATTTAGTTGGTGTTTTGAATATTTATTTATTAGGGTAGTTCTGTAGTTTTCCTCTATTTATTTTATTATTATTTATCTTTTCCTGGCACTGTCTGAGGCATCTTTCCTCTGATATATACTTGAACTGCACTTGGCCAAGGCATTTGGATTTGTTGGGCATGCTCATGAGAAGCCATCGCCATTAAAATATTCTGGCGAGAGTCTGTGAGGAGAATCTTAAAATCTTCCATCTGCCTTGGCAGATTGGGGTGTTCAGGTTATCATTCTGAGCAAGTTCTGGCTTCAGGTTGAGGAAGTTGTGTCTCAGAGTAAAGGTGACAGAAGAACTCGGGTGAGGATTTCTTCCTCCAATTTTGCATGGAATTATTGACTTCTTAAGTTCTTCTTCATATCGTTCTTCCTTTTTTCTGAGGAAGTTAGCTATTAAAACTGTCAGTTTCTTAAATTCTGCCAAGTGAACTTTTACAACTTTTCTTGCTTGTTTGGGACTAGAAAGAAACGAAGAATCATCCAAAAATATAAATTACTTTTCTTTTGAGGATTATCATTGTCTTACTTTACGGATAGTTTTAGTTCTCGGTTGAGCAAATAATCTGCAAGAGATTGTTTGTTTGATACCTGTCACTTTCTCAAGTTTATCAGAGCCTGTCACAAATGGTTTCTACACTGATCTTACCTTTTTATCGAACTCTGAGTAGCCAACTAAAAAAGCAAGATCTTGGTGAAAAATAACAAAATTGATTTTTAAAAATTCTTTTTTTGAAGTTAGTCGATTTCAAGTGTAGAATATTTAAACGTTTAGCTGATTAGTTGACACCAACTTGCCTGATTTCATCAACGTTGATAGTTCCGAGCAGAAGCTGACCTAATTTATTAAAATTTTCAGTTTTTTTTTTGTTTAAAAAAAAAAATCTTATGTCGGTTATGCATCTGAAACTTTTGCAGAATTCCAGTATTAGCGGACTTCAATCCAATCTAAATAGAGTTTTGTGACAATCCATACAAGGACAATGGAGGGATTCGTCGACCAGTATGAGAAAGAAAACATTTCAATGAAAATGGTGATGTTGAAGCAGGAAGAAACTTTCAGGCATCAGGTAGGACATGTTTCCTCATCTGATTAGACCTCAGTTCGACGAAGAAAGCTTCATAAAATTTGAGATTTTCCATTTCATCTGCCTGATCCAGGTTGAGGAACTCCACCGCTTGTACCGAATTCAGAAGGTGTTGATGAGAGATACAAAAAAAGATCGTCAATCCTGGAAACAACCAGTTTTCAGTAACTCAAAGGAAGAACTAACGCTTGATGCTGATGAAGGGAGTGACCTGGAGCTGACACTTGCCACTGGAAGCCACAGAACTCAAAGGAAGAAGACAAGTGCATCAAATGCTTCAGAGTCAGGATCAAGCTTTTCTTCATCCTCATGCGAATCAGCGTCTACGAAGGCAAAGAACAGTGACTGGACAATGTCAGATGGCTCCATAAGGATCGGAGGTGAAACAAAGAGCACAGGGTTCAAGATTCAGCAAATGAGACAGGATGGCTTAAAGCAGACTTCTTGGCTCTTTCCATGTAATAAGCAACACGACATGGTAGCATCTTTTGGATTGTAATAATGATGCCATTATTCAAACTCCTAG
Organism: Alpinia galanga; assembly: GCA_037177395.1. Lineage (NCBI taxonomy): Eukaryota > Viridiplantae > Streptophyta > Magnoliopsida > Zingiberales > Zingiberaceae > Alpinia > Alpinia galanga. Next base: position 2,031,575 of record JBAMHZ010000081.1, read on the forward strand.
ATGTCCCTGAACAAAAAATTATATGACCAACTTGAAAGTGAATTAGAATTAAGTAGCTAGTAGGGTTCTATAATCCACAGAAAGGTGGAGTATACTTGATGCATGATAATTTGAGGTGACTTACTAGAAACTTGTTCCTGGAATGACTCGATAAACAACAAGCATGCAAGAAACCTTTTTAACTTTCCATCTTGTGCATGTTTTGTGGAGGGGATACTGAACAAAAGGATACTGAACAACGTGGAGGGTAAGAAGATACATTTATTTATATAGATCACAAGAAACTGGTAACCATGTGGAGGAGAAGAGGATACATTTATTTATATTTACCACAAGAATAAATACACGAGCACAGATTTCTGAAGAATAGAGAAGCCACAAATCAAGAGATGGAATGCCTCCGATCTTTTGGTGGCTTTGATCGGGCTTTGCCGGAGAAAGGCTTGGCGCCGTTGGTGTTGGAGAAAGGGTAGAGGCGCCCAATTTTCCTGGACAAAGAGTTCATGAACGTCTTCCTCGGCAACGGTTATTTGTCCGTTTGCGCTATGTTCCCTGCTGGCTTCTCCTCGTCCTTCAATTGCATTATCATCCTCAGCATCTGCATCCGCAAGTCGTCGTTCTCACATTGGCCTCGGGCTCCAGGTAGTTCATCAGTATTCTCTGCACCGTGTCAACGGCGAACGAAGAGTTGCCGTTAACGGTAAACGAAGGGATGAGTAGGTCGTCCAGCACTGCGTGACCCAGTTGCAGGCTCATCCTCTTCTCCAGGTCGAGCCGGCAGGCCACGGGAGCGTCCAGGAAAATGGATGCTCTTAAAAGCATTGACAGGAAGCTGTCAGACATTCCATTCCTCTCCGTTGGTAGGAGATTGACCACTGTTTCTAGTATGGTCCTCTTCTCGTGCTCCTGCTTTGGGTCAAATTTATTTCTTCCTCTCCCGAAGATGTCCTGAGTAATTAAGGCCAAGAATCTTAATTATCTTAAATTGAGAGAAGCTTTGAGAAGGTAGCTTGGTTCACCAAACCTCGCAGGGACTTCGGGGCATACAGCGACAGCGTGATCACTGACCCGAGATCATATTGCCTGAATCCCCTTGCCTTCATCGCCATCAGCGCTCGTTGGATTCTGAGCACCGTCAGCTCCTCTGCCCACCAATCCACGATCGGCTTCGACTACGACGGCGAAGAAAAACCCTCAGTAGTCGTGGAAGACGAACCATCTGGCTCAGCTTGTCGTTGCACGTCATGAGCGCCACCGCGTCGATGCACCGGCTCACTAACTTCACCTTCTCCGACGCGGGAAGAAGGCTCTCTGCTCTGTGGAGCAAGGTGACTGCGGCCGAGAGACTCGTCAGTGCACTTCCTCCATGTAAGCCTCTGTTCTGATCGCTAGATTCAGGCCGAGTAGTCTTCTGTCATCTCAAGGTGATCTGCTGCCCACCGGAGCATGGCGACATTGTCTGCCGTGATTTCGAAGTTTATGCCGCAACAGTACTTGGCCACCAGTTCGAAAGCTTCAGTGCCTCCCGGCATGCCCGCGATTTCTATCAGGGAGGGGAAATTGACCTCGAACATCAGCTTTTGGGTGTAACCACATTTCGAGACCAGGGGAGACTACAAACAAGAGTTGTAATTCATCAAAAATGTTCTCAAACCATCTTCCACTTAACTAATATTGTCCTTGGCTATCTACAGTCTCTCAGATCACGCCTGTTTAAACTGTTTCAGAATTTACTTTGGAGTGTTTCTGTTAGAAGAAAAATAATAATAATAATAATTTCTCTCCTGTTTTAGATGAACAATGTCCCTAGAGTGAATCGGTTTTATGTTCTTGCTTTTCCACTTAATCTATCTTAGATAATAACTGAAAGCAGGTAAACTATTTGTTGTGCTTTGGTGATACAACTAACTTGTTCATCTTACAATAAGGATAAACTCGCGATTCCAATTTGATTACCTTGTGCAAGGGAAACGCAGCACCTCCCACCTTCACCTCTATGTCGCTTGGGATCTCCTGTGAGTCAATCCTGAAGAAAGCAAAGAAAGAAATATAGAGAAATACAAACAGAGAATATCATGAAAACATATAATTTAGTCTACAGGGAGAATATAATGCAGACAATTAGCTGGTAGCAGCTCAATAAATTCAAAATATTGTAACAGATGAAAATGGAAGCGTGGATGGACCATATGAAAGAAGATACATAGACCATGGAGATGAAAGGAGTTATACCATTCGCTGCTTCTCTTCACGGCAGTCGAAAGCAGTTGGTTCCTTTTAGATATGGAAGTAGGTGGATGTGCAGCTCCCTGATCAATTCCCAGCATTCCTGTGGTCGCCGCCTTCTGCTAGTTCTTATCTATATTGATTATAACACTGTTTTAGCTAACCAAAAGACCGCAATAGAAGTGAACGTATTTCACGAGAAGGCAGGAGCGAATAGATGGGAGAGGAACTGATGACACCCGAAGATGTGACGAAGGTTTTATGGAAGAGCCCAAGCTCGATCGGGGTTTCTCATAAGTTTGCTTTCTCACTTTGTCCGGAACCAGAGCCAGCATTAATAATGCGTAAATACTTCTGAAAGAAACAGGATCCTGTCATCAGCAACAATTAATTTGAGTAATAAATTGGCCTTCGAATCCTAGTTTCAGAGCTCATCTTCCTTCCACTGTACGACGTCATCGAGACAAAGTGACCTGTGACAATGCATGAGACGCACGCTATGCAGGGAATTTGCAGGAAAAAAAGAGAGAGTAGAAAATGTAGCATTTTTGTGACATGCATGGAGATGTACAAGGTTAATAACTACAAGACATTATTTTGCATGTAGATGTATTTTTATCCACCTTAAAGTTTCAGTCATGTATCAATCTATCTGTCATTCCACAATTTGCAAAACCAGGGTCACCGTCAGCCACCAAAATCATGCTGGAACTTGGCTGCATTCATAGAAGAGGCGCCGTGAATTTGATGAATGAAGCAACTTCTAAACAAGTTGCATATATCTAGCAGGAAGGAGCTGTCGGGGTTTCATTCGAATGTTGTGTGCGCTTTATTTGTTGTCAGCAAAGATATTCTCATGATTATCGTTGCGTAAAGAGTTTAGTCTAAAAGAGAGTGTGTTTTAAAAAGGGATCAATTATGGACTCATAGCGTTGTTTTGCCACAGCAAATTTGAAACTCCGTTCTCTTATTCCAGACATGTGATACGGCATGTTCTTCCAAGGAGCTGCCAGGAGCAAGGAAAATGGTGCAAAAAGAATTCAATGGACTGCCAGTCTTGAATATGGATCATTTGGCACAAAAGAAACCGGGTAATCTTTCAAGAACAGAGGATTTCAGCAGCTCCAGAATCGTTTACTGGATTGTGCTGCTATTTGCTTGGCCATCTTTAGTTTTTCAAAAAAAAAAAAAAAAACATAAAAATCAACCAACCTATTCGAGTAAGATTCACGTAAAAGGGATAGTAAGATTCAAGAATAAAGGGATAGATAGCAAAAGCATGAACTAGCTTTGGTACTATACTACTATATATTCAAAAGAATTACCTTGGTGAACCAAGGGGAAAACGAACAGAGGGCTAGTGGCGCCTAATGATGTAGGATTTCTTGTTCGGGTCCCTCTCTTGTTTCATCGTACAGAAGAAGCACCTGTGGCAGTCAGGAAGTGGAAAGGACAAACAAATCTTTCCTCTCCAGGTTTCTCCTTGGAAAAAGGATAGGACAAGAATGACGTTTTATCTTTACCAAAATATTAACGGGAACCCTTCGTTTGCTTGAAGGAGATCGATGCTGCTGTGTCTTACTAAATTTATTTTTCATTTCCTATCTGAAAAGAAAAAATCTATATTTCTTCAGTCTTGTGCCCTCGTCAAAACGCTGACACATTTTTGAAATCCTAAGCTTAAACTGTAAATGTCGTATTATTAATGTCATTTGGTCTATCGAACTTTATGAATTTTTTCCTTGTCCTCTCTGAGTAAAATGCTACGTACTGGTCAAATTTTACCTGGGCAGCTAGTTACAGTTTAGATACGGTTTAAAGAAACAACGATAGAAAAAAGAAAATTTGCAGAGGATTAAAAATTACATAAACCCCCAACAAAGAGGCCGATAAGTTATGTTGCAAGTGCTGGATGCATGCTGGTATTTGGTTTTCTTGGAGCTTGATAACTACTGTGGTTTCTAATATTCTACTTGAGTCATCTAAATAGCTAGAAATTTTAGATAATTTAACATCCTCTTGTAGCATTGCAATTTGCTCGGGGAATAATATGCCGACTTAAAACGATGAATCTAAGTCTAAACTCATCAGGTTTAATAAATAAATATTATAATGAAACAGAATGGTAGCGAAGAAAGAAAACCGCTGACAAGGGAAACATGTTGGTATCTGATAAAGCAAATTCAATTCATAAATACACGATTGGGAGTTCAAAGTTAACGCAATATTTCCTGATCTTCTGAATGTTCTTATTTGTCGACCAAAAGCAGCAGTATAATTCAACCAAATCAACGATGGTCAGCTAATAAGAACAATGCTCAGTGCAGATTTAGCGTTGTAGAACACTTATGGACCAGTATAATCTTCCGTGGGTCAAAATCTATTATCGACCACCCCTGAGAGCAAGCACAAGATGAAGAACAGAGCCTCCCTCAATGTTGTATTCCTTAGCAGTCTTGTCGTCAGCCAGTTGCTTGCCCGCGTAGATCAGCCTGCATTTGAGTCGAATGCATGGCATACTTTTAGCCCAGAATGGAACTTACATAAGTTATGCTTGATGGAAGGAGTAAGAATCGATTTATTCTATATAGAAACCACAGGCCCCAGGTTAATATGAAGCACTTTAAGAGAATACAGTTTTTTTTTTTTTTTAACAAACAACATGTACATAGTGCAGGAGAGGAAAATTACAAGTTGGAATATATATTAATATTAACTACAAAAGGTTGATAGTTTTTAAAAATTGTTTCCCATGGAAATTCAAATACTAGATTATTATTTACAATTCACAATCAAATACACCACAACCAAAACAATAAGCATTGTCCCAACTATTTGAGATCGGCAGGAAAGCTGTTTATTTCTCCATCAAGTTCTAAGATTATCCCAAGTAATATCAAACTTTAATCTCTTTCTATAACAAGCAGAAACTTCTCTAGTCATGCTTCAAGCCACAGACTGATTCACTGGGAAACTATTGAATATCAAGTTCTAAGATTATCCCAAGTAATATCAAACTTTAATCTCTTTCTATAACAAGCAGAAACTTCTCTACTCATGCTTCAAGCCACAGACTGATTCACTGGGAAACTATTGAATATCTTCGATCATATCTATATCACCATCTTTAAAATCCAATGTAACAGATCTCTGGTAGTGATTAGTTTGTAGCTAAAAGGAAAAGAGCAGCAGCCGACAGTTGACGAGAAGTGCAATTGGCTGATGGTAATGTTAATGTATCATTATATGCAAACGATACTGCAGATTTGCAACCGTCAATACTTGATATGATGTTGGAACCATTAATTTCATTGTCCCGTTTAGTACTATGTTGTTCTGTAGCTTCTTGGATGTAGTTTGATGAAGTGAGAAGCTTCATTTGCCAATTCCGTTAGGAAAAGGATTTCCAAGTTCATACAGTTTGATTATGTAATATTAGTACTAATTAGGGGAGATGCTGTATATAATTAGGTCTCATGGGTATTGCATCACTTGAACTAAAAATACTTTTAAGCAAAGTTATAAGATTAGTACTTTTAAGACAGATTAGGTGCAGAACTTTATTGTTGTTGTTTAAAAAAAAAATACAACAAAAGTTCATCTTGAAGAAGTACAACTTACAAAAATATAGCACATATAAGATAGATGCTGAAGATCAGATGATAGGGCACATAAAATTGGGCATGATAAGTAATGACTTAAGATCTAAATGAGAGAGAGAGAGAGAGACTATTGGTTAAAAAGAATGCACAAGAGTCATTAGATGTCCTAATGGCCACAAGAAATAACTGAATTTTGCATCCACCTATTTTCTTTCCTCTCATTTCTATCCAAGTAAACAGGTCATATAACATCACTATTATATAGTAAGAAA
>JBAMHZ010000081.1:2041256-2060406 GCA_037177395.1 Alpinia galanga
ACAAAGAATAACGTTTGATAGAATTTAGCATGAGAATAACAAATGAGGCATGCAGAAGCAGCTTAAATATAAGTTTAAGTTTATCGGAGGATGATTCTTCGTTTATTATAGGATGATTTCTTCTTGAACGCTGACGTTAAGCGTCTTGTTTGGCAGAACGATGCAATTAACAACCACAACTTCATCTTCAACTGCAACAGCCTCTCCTGAATTGATGAGAGACGAAAAGATTAGGTATGTAGGATGTTGAAGTGTAGCACGATTAATAACTGGAACTAGAGGAGAAGCTACCAAGGATGGTGATCCCAAGTCTGGCATTATAGTCTCCCCCAGCCTGCAATATCAAACAGGCAGCTAACACAATAAGCAAGTCTGATATGGACCGAATATAACACCATTTCAAGCAGCAGAGACATGTCGTAAAACATACTAGAATACTACTCAAATTCTATCCTTCAATAATAAATAATTGTCCAACTTTGTACTACCAGTGAGTTTCTGACAACGTGGTAGGCTTTTTAGATGATATTTCTATGTAGCCTACAACTGTTTTAAAAAAATAAAAATAAATGTATATACAATTTGTATAAAATCTCTCTTTAATCTGCTGCAAAGGCAAAGATATTCATTTACAATATTTCAGTTACTTTGTTATACACCCCATCTGAATTTTTAAAGATTCTGAAAACATATTAAAGCATATCAAACTCCACTAAGTTGCTTCCTGATAAGAGCAACACTCAGTAAGACTCTTTGAGCAAATACCCTCTTATATGTTGCTAGATTATGATTAATGCAACCTCTTGTCTCTAACTTACCTTGGAGCCAATTAGTTATGGTACAGTAAAGAATCTCTCCATATTATCTTAGGTTGACATGAGAAATATTTCATATAGCAGTTTTCTAGTCTGGATACCGCATAGTTGTAGGTAGTCTACTAAGTGGATTGTCATTACATGAAGTTACATCACGTAATGAATAATCCACTCAGACAGCCATTAGGTTCAACAGCGACCTGATTGCTGACATGAAGTTTCAGCTTGTTTGAGCGAAAAGGAAATGGCAGATTAACAGAAGGAAGAAAGAAACTTGCCTGTACTCGCGACCATTTCCCTATAGAACATTTCCAACCCACAATGGCATGTATAACAACTGCATTTTCCTGTCAAGTAGCAGACAACATTAATTGTTTGGATATAAATTTTCTTTTAACTTCCAAATTAAATTACTACAGACCTTAATTTCAACATCATCCAGTATGATGCAACTGATTAGTCTCACACCAGCTCCAATACGAGCATTTGCAGATATAGAGACATTAGGACCAATCTGTTCCAGTAAGTGCAGCCTCATTAGCTGATAAAACAGGGAAATCATCTACAAATCCCAATTCCAGCATAATAAATACTGAGACACAAGGGCACTTCGTACTTTTGTTTCATTTTTTTTAAATAAAGAAAAATCAGAACTCACTTGCATGCAGTCAGTTCACTTTGATTCATATTAGTACAAATGTAGACCCATGAATATAATAAAAAGCAATTTCAAATAACCAAGGAGTCGCACCAAAATAAATCTGTGCATGTGGCAAAACAAGTTTAGTTTGGGAAAGCTAGTTTTTATTTTTTTGCAACCATGTAATAAGATCACCATTTTACAAGTATAAAGAGTTCTTAAAGAATCCTATTCATATATAGGCTCTCAAAACTGAATACCATTGTAACTGTGGAATTAATTTAAATCCTAAAATATTTGATATATGAACTGGGATTGATATATTATTTTTTTCAAAAAAAAAACTCAAATATTTGATATATTAACCAGGCTTGATAAAAAAAATTTTGTTAGAAACAAATAGTTTGTTCATTCAAGCTGCTACAATTCCCAAGCAAAACATCAGAAGTGTCAATAAAAAAAACCTTGGCACTTGGATGTACTTTTGCTGATGGATGTATATAAACATCACCAATAATAGAAGCAGTTTTATTTCCATCTCCCGAAGCTAGAAGATTTGGAGAAGTATAACGATATTGGGCCAGGTACAAGGCTGAGCATTTTAAAGATATCCTAATGAATCATATGAATGCAAAGTTAGCATAAGATGATTCTGAACGAGAAGAAAAAGAATTTTTTTATATCGACATTCACTCACCCTGGGGTCTTAATTTGTTCCCAAAAGTCAAGTGTCTGGTAAGTATACAGTTCCTTCTTCCCAGCAAGTGGAGACAGTATATCCTGATCCAGCCTAACATAGTCAACAGGGAGTGCTCTGCTCAAAACAACCATATCAGGGAAATTACCCTTCTGGAAAGCCAATAAGTGCTGATGAAGCAATTTACCAAGAAACTGAATAACTAGGTGCATATTGTGTGCTGTCCTAAATGTTCATAATTATCTAAAAAGATTCAAAACTGTGTCATGTTCATCTTTGTAGCTTGTCATTATCAAGAATTCAAACATGTTGATATGAAGTGACAGAATGTTCAGTATTTTGCATAGCAGGTATATTTTGTTTCATATATCTTCTCCTTTTTTTCTAAAACTAAGTGCCTTAGTGAATGCCGTCTCAAGCAATAAGGGATGTTGGCACGTTGGAGCACCTACAATTAATCACTGCTCTCTAACCAGATGCTTTGTAGTTTTCTACAATTTCACTCTTCCCATGGTCATGGCTCTTGTTGATGAAAATCTTGTTGAGCTGAGAATAACACAAGCAAATGATCGTCTAAGTATTTATACCAATACCGAAATCGCAATATCTTGCTGTATCCCTAGAAAAGCATGATCTTTTTTGTTTTAATTTCATTTGCCATATTTTTGAATTTCATGGTGAGTTTGATCTCTTAAAGTCCCAATATAAATATATGTAGAAGAAACCAACATACATCTCAAATGAAAATAGAAATTGCCTAATGGCCTACGATGCATATATAATTTCACATTGCGACAAGAAGAATTAATTATTAAGAACAAGAACAACTCCTAACTCCTAAATATGAGAATCTTAATACTGTTTGCCATACAAAATATCAGAGAAAGTTGTTGAAAAAATAAGTTGGACTAATGTGTGAAAGATAAGCTGAGTTTTCATTATTTAATTTCACATATTAACCATCCATTTTTGCACTTCAGGAAATAGAATAAATCATGGGGGAAATCACCCTTTATTTTTCTCTCAGACATTCAATAAACCATAATTATAAATTTCAATTTAAAGAAAAAAGTAAACTATAAGCTAGTAAATTAGAATATAAGTTCGCATCAAACTAAATGATAGGTGTATAGATTGTAAAAGGACACTAATAAGTGAAAAATGGAACAGTTCATACTTTGTTGCTGATTGAAGAGCTTCAAAGCTGTTCATGCGCCGCAAGTTAGCTGGAAACAACACACCCTTATCATATAAAGAAATTATCCAAAATGCATAATGAGTACTAATAAGTGTTAAATATTATATGGAAATATGGGGGTCCTCTAATCACTTAAAGAGTTCAAATATGGAAAATATATTAGAAGGTATTGAAGAATCATAAAGGCTCTATGGTAATGATTTTATGTTTACCAAGCAAACCCTTCCTATAAGTCCAAATTTATATCATTCTGCAGGGGCCATTTAAAAAAAAACTTCTGAAGTCCTTATTACACGAACAGAATGATTGTGCAAACAATTAGCAGAATGTAAAACTTTTGCAACTTAAATTCACCTTGATGTAGAACACTGAAAAGTTGAGCTCATCATGCTGAATCATTCTAAGATGTCTCTCTAGTGTTTACCTGTTTTATTTCCTAACCATCGCTTTCAATGTTCATAGGTTTCTCTAACTAATAGTCATCCCAAAATCTTGTTCTTTAATGTAGCACCAAAACTGTCAGGAAACATAAACCAATGGCAAGAGGAATAAATTGGGCAACTTAATTTAAAATCTAGCAAGCAAAAGAACACCAATCATAAGTTTTGGCTCTATAAGCTCATCCACGTTTGCACATTCAATAGAGAGAGAGCTTTAGAACTCAAGAAAGATCATCATCCAAAATAAATGAGCAAATGATCTCAAACCATCTTATGATACATACTGGTGGGTTCAGTTTCATGAAACAAGGACAATGGAATGCTCCATAAAGTCTAGGAAACAAGTGCATGCATCTTCAAGATACCACAATTATTAAGAAGATTAAGATGGTACAAGTATTAGCAAAAGTTTTACTTTGATGATTATGCAAAAGATATATATAAACAACATGAACCAATCCATCTGCAAGATACAAAAGATGAAAGAAAATATCAACCTCTATCTCTTCTTTCTGTAAATACACCTTGGATAGCAGTAAAGATATTGGGTGTAAATATGTATACACCACAATTGATGAGGTCACTCACCTACATTATATAAGTTTATCATTGCCACCATCCGTAGCTAGTTCAAAATTACATGTAAAACTAAGCTTTGATTGCACTAAAATGCAATTTGTATCAATCAAATATTTTTGAGCAATGAGAAAGAAGAAAGAGCATACGCACAAAAGTTTCTGGTTTCTCGGTATAGTGTAGGAGTTCATTTGTCACAGGATCTGCAACCAACTCACCAAACTGATTGGCTGACTCAGCAGATACCTAAAAATAGTCACATGAAAATTAAAAACTTGAAATTCTGATTATTGAAAATAATAGAAGCCCAAATAAATTAATAGGTAGCATAGTTCCAACCTTAATTACTAATACTGTTCCCATCCCACCATATCTTTTATGAGCTTCTGCATTAACAAAGAGAAAACAACATGATACAATACAAGAGAATTAATCATCCAGTTAATATCCAAAAGAGACATGTAAAAGTGTTAAAATCATAATGTTTCATGTAATGAAATCAATTTGATGCGAAGACAGCTCGAGTGGTATTTAGCAGAATTGTATACAACCCATAGTTTCAAAAATCCATTAATCCAACTTATTTGAACTGCAACCAGAATAATAAGCCAACAAAGGATCTTGCAATTATTTTGTTCCCAGTCTGGAGATCTTATACCTTCCATATGCCTAATGAATATAAATAAATAAAATAAAAAGAGGTCTAACATCCTATTCGAATTTCCTTAGGTCCCCCAATCTTTTATAGCACAGATCCAACACAGTGACATTTTTTTCTTCTTATCCACCTATTCCCCAAATTAACTACAGAGAATCACAAACTACTACATGCTTCGCAAACTAATTATTCTTGGTGACTTAGTAGTCTTCCATATGGGAAGACAATTCTAAAGGTGTCTTCTCCTGAGTCCTTTACTTTCAAAATAGTAAGAGAATTATGATGAATAAAAGGGAGGATTTCAGCGTTGAAACAGAAAATGGCCAATACTACGTGTGATTGCAGCACATGCATTTGCAAATCTAACTTTACATTGAACAGTCATTTCATACTGGATATTGAGGTTACGAAAAACAAAAAACTTCTGTCAAGTTCAGATAGGATTAGACACTGAAAAGAGTAATATCAGAGGATTACCCAGCATATCTGGCAAGGGGAAGCTAGAGCAAACATCGCAATTCAGAAGTACTATATGCGACTGCCAACACAAGACACCAGTTTAGAACATAAGCAACCAAACAAAACTAACTAAATTTTATGGTACTAGGACACCATGAGTATCAGAAGGAACAATGACTTTTCCAATCCTCTCTATATGGGTAAATTCAAACATCTAAATGAATAGACAAGTGAAAGGGAGAGGCCAAACTGGATCATCTTCCATGATATGATCTCTGAAACTGTAAAGCCCTCCTGCCGAACCATGAGGCTTTTCTTCCTTCAGATACCTACAAAACAACAGGCAAATAAATTAGCAAAGAAGTATACAAGAAGGGGCTCATTCTGAAAATTCGTGAGCAAGTGAGAAACAAGTACCGAACAGGGACTCTGAGCTCATTGGAGATGGCTGACACGTAAAGCGCAAACTCTCTCTCCTCATAAAATCCAATCAGATATATTTGTACCAAATTAGGGATCTAAACCAGAACGAACAATAGTAAAATAAGTCATTTAGGCGATACGAGGTTAGGAGTATCGAAAAGTGAATCACTGAGAAACTTACACTTTTGCAAGCCAATATCGGGTGATGGACCATTGGCTGACCAGCCAACGGAAACAACGGCTTCGGAATGTTCAATGAAAGAGGTCGGAAGCGAGTTCCTGCAGAAAAAAGATCATCTTTTGAGTCAAGATCCACACAATTCATCGAAAATGCAATCCAGCATAAGAGAGTCTGCAGGTATCTCAAAATCGCACCTTTAGTGGGTCCGCCGACCATAATCACCGCCACCACTCTGTCCTCCGAGCTTCCCATATCAAAATCCCCTCCAAGAACGAAAGCCCTAGCTTCCTCTGATCGGATCAGGACAAACTCGCAGCGACCGTCAATAAATCGCAGGGCGCCCCGGAGGAACCCTAGAACCGGAGCAATGCAGGAGAAGAGGTGGAGTAGATAATGGAAAAGGGCGGCAGTGATTGGGGGAGTTGAGTGATCCAAGGAAGTGCAGGGCTTGCGTGTTCCTCAGTTCAAAGACTTGGGAGACGAGATCGATACGGTGCGTAAACGTGACGACGTGCAGCGTTGCTCTCCGCTCTGCCCTGGAGTCGTTTTGTACGGCGAGAAGTGGGTTTTCTAATAGCACGCCGAAGCTGCGACCCAAATCCTACGTTCTCGCCCCTTATCTCACACTGGCCACTCACCTCGGTTTGTTATGTTTGGTGTACGAAACTGGGTTCGTATGTAGGAGTTGTTTAGAATTAGGAATATAGGTGCAGATTGATCTCATAATTAGTAGATTTTTTCGGGGAGGAAAAATTTTACAATGGAACGTGGAAGAGAGATCTTTCGGCGTCGTCCCACAAAAAATTAGGTTTCAATCCAACGATATCAAGGAAAGAAGTACATTGAGAATATCCTATGCACATGCATGCCAACAAAATAAATAAGCATAATATAGTAATAAATATTTTTGTATTAGCTTAATTTTATATGTAAATATTAAAAAAAACAAATCAATTAACTTTTATTTATAAAAGAACTACATATAAAAATTACATAAATATTTTCAAACAATTAATATCTCCACTCTTGCTTACTGTCATACTCATCTTGTATAAAATAATAATAATAATAATCTACTGCGTAAACCCTCAATAAATATATTTACTAATGGACTCCTTGAATTGTTAGGTTGTGATCATTTTTTCTCCTTTGATAAAGAATTGATGAGCCGTGCTAATAGTTGATTTATTGTCACAATGTAGCAATATAAACTATTTTTTAAAAAGATGAATATATTGTATAAAAAATATAGATGAAGTAAATGAGTCAACGGGAGAGCAATAATACCTATTTAATATAAATTTAAAATCTCCAAGGCCAACAAACACTTGATGCTAAAAAAATATTTGATGGAAAATTCAAGGTTTTTACTGCCTGTCATTGCTTAATTTGGTTTATGTGTTGCAAATGGCGAAAGGGTATTTTGAAAACCAAATAGAACGTTAATTCTTGGTTAGGCAACAAAATTAGGTGCATGTTTGAGTATTATTTAAATTTGATAATGTGATTAATTTGATAAATTGTCTCGTTGATTTTCATTCATCATAATTATTAATTAATCTTTTTACTTGAGAGAGAGAGGAAATGGACTTGGGGCAAACAGTGCTAGAATCGAAAAGATTATACATTAACTTAATAATAATAATAAAACAAAGGCCGCCCATGGTTAAGCAAAACAATCGTTTTATATAAATTATCTGCCCAATTATGCCATCGCCTGTGCTATTTCAACGTGGAAGAGGATAAGTGATTCTACACGTGGCTCTACATCATCCGCCAACGCTTCCTGCCCGCACACTCTAACGGTTACACTCTCTGTGGGTCTCCCAGCCGCCACACCAACCACGCACTCGTGTGTTTTCTGCCACCGGAAGAAGATGAGCGATTTATGTGACCCAAAACCAAACAACGGTTACACTCTCTGTGGGTCCATCGCCTGCTGCCTCTAGCTCATATCGTCCACATCTATCTATCTCCTTGCGGCTGTGGCTATGGCTATGGCTATGGTATATAGATCATGTCTGCCAAAGAGAACCTTAGACGGCGAGCAGAGCTTCGTCCTCACTGCGGCCACAAGCCCACTGCACCAGCAGCGATGGACGACGTGTGGTCGTGGCTCTCCTCTCTCCCCGATCCTTCTCAATGGCCTTTGACTCCCCCCTCGCTCCCCCTCGCCTCGTCCGCCGACGGCAGGTCCATATGCCTCTCCGCCGACCGCACCGCCGGCTCCGACTCCGAGGCGCTTCTCACTTTCTCCCTCACCCTCCACGGCTTCCACACCATCAGCCTCTCCCGCACCCTCTGGCTTTCCGACCCCATCACTCCCTCCTCCCCTCACATCTCTCTCCTCCTCCAACTTCTCGCCGAGTCCATCTCCATGTCGCTGTCGTCGTTCCCGCTCCCCGCGGAGAAGCTCGAGGAGGAGCTCGTTGCCCTTGGCGAAGAAGACAACGACGAGAAGGCCGCGTCTTTCCTCTGCCTTGCTCTGCTCCTCCGCCTCTTCTGGCTCTGCGCCACCGAGGCCCCTGCTGACGCCGGCTTCCTCTTCTTCCGCGCGCTCGACGGCCCCCTGGAGAGGACGCTCGCCGGAATCCGCCTCTCCCTGGGAAGAGTCCTCCTTTCGCTCGGGCCAGATGCCGAGGGTATACTCATGCGCTCGCTCGGCTACATGCTGTGCAAGTGGTGCATCCTCCGCGAGCTGCAGGGCAGCGGCCCAGCCGGGTGCTGCCCCTCGTACGCGGCGGAGAGGCACGGGCTATGGGTGTTGAAGGGGTTCGCGCCGGTGCCAGCCATGGCCCGGTACCGGGCATCCGCGTCCACCAGCGGCCAGAGCCTGGAGGCGAAGGACTCGGTGCTGCGCTACGCGCTGGCTCACCAGCAGCTGGAAGCAGTGGTCCAGTTGGAGTACACGGTGTGTCTGCGGGACCCACGGTTCATCCGCGTGAGCGTCCGAGTCGACAACGTGCGCCTTCACGTTGTCCGGCTCCGGTTCGGGCGGCGCAAGGACGAGGAGGGGGAAGAGGAGCAGGAGGTGGAGGCAGAGCGGCACTTCCCGTCGCGGGCCCGGGTGTGGGTGGGGCCGCAGCTGGGGGCGAGCTACGCGACGGGGCCCAGCCTGGGGCGGTCGAGCGGGAACCCGGAGCGGGAGCTGGAGGCGGCGCGGACGGTGAAGGGGCGGTTCGGGGGCGGGAAGGCGGTGGGGGTAAAGGCCACGGCGCGGACGGCCACAAGGGCGCGGGGGAGGAGCTGGCGGTGGGAGCAGGAGGCGGAGGGCGGGGCAGGGGTGTTCGAAGGAGTGCTGTGCGACGGGGCGACCGGGGCGGAGGTGGCGGGGTGGAAACCAGGGGGCGGGGGAGGGGGAGGAGATCCGAGGGGAGGGATGAGGAGGAGGTACGGTGGGTGGGGGAGAGCGTTCAGCAAGGGGGGAGGAGTGGTCGTTGCGGGAGATGAATTAGCGGAGGCGGTAGAGTGGAGGGTGGGGCGGGAGATGGAGGGGCGCATGGTGCGGTGGCGTGTGGCGGTTAGAGTGTGGGTGACCTACTTCGCCAACGAGGTGAAGACGGGCTACTACGACACCAGGAGCGTGGAGTGGAGGGAGGAAGTGGAATTAGCCTTCGTCGCCGCCTGAGTTACAATTACCTACAGGTCTCCCTTTGCGATGCAGGGAAGATTTTTCCCTTCCTTTTGCCTCTAAATAAATGGTTTAGTTGCTTGTAAATGGGGATTTAGATGTGATAACAAGACTATTCTTGTCGCATGAGGTGATTCGGCGTTCCTATCAATCAGTTTCAGAGGATAAAATAAATTACGAATAACATTTTATATCCAATTAAAAATTAATACGGATAGAAGGATAAACACTCTTAAAAAAATTTACAGCATTTGAAAATTAATTTTTACTATTTTATACAAATCTATTACCGCATTAGTCACGTGCATGTGGAGACAATAACAAAACCATTCGATCCATATGATCATGTTGACGTGGAAAATTTTAAACACTGATAATGGTCCTCCTCCAACTCATTAAACTCTGGCCACTGCCTTGGCTCCACGTCAGTAGCCCCTATTTGCAAGCTCAATCTGAGTGACATTGGGCTAGACTTCTAAATCGCTCAACTTTTCGAAGAAGACACTTTTGGCTTTTAAAGCACACTTAATTAGTCTTCCGAGCACTTCTTCAATTAGAGGATCACCTCTTCGATTTCTAGAGTACTTAATTAGTGTTGCTCAGGTGTCCTTTCAATTTGTAAAGTTTTTTATTTGATCTCCTAAACTACACTTCCAGATTGTTTGACCATATATTGATCTCGGTTTGAGATCACCTAAATGGATTCGGCTCTTGCTTGTTCTGAGTGACCTTCATCAAATGGGCCTTTAATTTGTTTTGGCGAGATGCCTTCGATTCCCCTGGCATATTGGTTTTACTTGTTCTTGGGTCGTTCCTTGTTCTCTGGCTCATGATAGAGTCATTTATCTAATCGACGACGATGCAAATTGGGAGCCTGACTCATGTTCTCATGTTTGGAAGATAATTTTGCAGTTGAGATGAAAAAGATACATTTTCATTCTCTCAAATATTATTTTTATGCAAATCTAAGGACAAACGAAGTAGTCGTTGTGCCATTTATCAGAATGTGCCCATTCTAATCGTTGTACTCTTTTATTTGGGCACATCTGTTCCAATTGTTGCACTTGTTATTCATTTCAATTATATATCAATCTTTTTTAATTACACAGTTATTGTCATAATCATTTAGGAGAGACGTTGCAATAGACACCTTTATTACTTGTAACTGTCAACTTAAAAGAGATGTAATATTATGATCCATTTACCTGTTGTGTCAGATTAAACACCACAAGTCAAAAAAGAATCAGATTATTAATATAAATGAAACTCTAAATCATTTCAGAGGCTAACACATATATTATATTGATCAGATCTCTTTTAACAAAAAGAGCACTCTCCCTTCGTATCAACCACTTTAACACTTCTTAATTGACATATGTGCTAGTCTACTTGAATTCATATACGTACCCCTTCAGAGGAAGTTTCTACGTGTCAACATTAATCAGATTGAGCGAAGAGATAGATTTTCACCGCATTACTCTCCTCTACTAAAATACACATGCACTCTCAGTATCATTTTATATATACTCCCTTATCTATTTGTATATCATGATAGGAATGTTTATCCATTTAGACGTATTGAGAAGATACCTGCAAATTAGCTACACTTGCACAAGTGAAGTACATTCTACAAATAATTACACAAACAGATCACATCTTAATTTTACGAACCAATTAGCTAGCAATTTCTTGATCATAGCTCGAGTACATATAAATAACAAGCAGCGTTGACAACAATTAAGTGCCCCAAACAACATGATCATTATATGAGAAACTAATATAATTTAGGTTCGACGTACATTAAAACTGGAATTACCTCTTGCTGTTCCTTGATTAAAGGTGATCGATCCCCTTCAGCCTGTTAGAATTGCGAATCTAACCAAGGCCAAATGATAAATAACTATCGTCCTTTTTATTTATATATTCGTATTATTATTATATCAAGGGAGATGAACAATTTATTGCGCGAATTTATGATAAAACTATTTTCTTTCAGAGGCATTAAATTTGAATAGATCAGTGAATGATTTAAAATAGTGAAATCTACCAAACAACGCTAAAATCGGTCTATAACTTTGTCCATTAATATTAATTTAGACATGGATTAGACAAATGCACGTCTGGTGGGGCCAGGGACAAACTATTAGGTCGATTAAATTCTTTAGGTTCCACTTCATCATTGCTGCTGGAAGAAGGCTTCCGTTTCACTAAACACATACATTTAAAGCCAAACTCTAATCAAATATATATCTTGATTAACTAAGCATAATCCAACCGAGTTTTCTGGAAACAACCGCCATTAAAGAGCAAGTAGCCTCTAAGCCATCGAATTCATTAACTATAAAGGAACATCATGATTTGGTCGAATTGATTAGAAGCTCTTTAAGTATACATATATTTATATCATTTCGGTTGGCTAGCTCCACCCGTAAATTAAATTGCCTTTTTGATGAAACATTAGTGAGAAGAGAATCAATCAGGATAATTTTTCACAACATATATATATAATAATTTACGTAAACATAGCCATGCAGGTCACCACGTTAACTGTTTCTGACGCAAAAAGAAGCACCAAACAGCATCACATCAATGTTCTAACCTGCAAGCGCGGAGTCGAGTCACCTCATGCATCTCCGCCTAATTCATCGTGGGATCCAGCAAATCGCCAACAGAAGTATTCATTTCCTTGGACCAGCGACGGGGGCGAGTTAGCAGATGAGGAGAAGAAGCCATGGCAGAGCAACAGGCCTATAGGATCGCCCAAAAGTGACAACAAATTGAGAGAGCACCCTGGCGTGCATGTCCACCCACTGGAAAAACCTAGTGGCATGCAGTTGCTGAGCTAGAAGACAAGGAGAGACGACAGAGGACCGATGAGTGCATACAAGTAATCGTAGGCGGGGAAGGAGGTTGAAAGCGATCGTACCTGCTCTGCTCTGCTCTGCTCTGCTCACGTATTTTTCTTGAATTCTGCTGTTTCAATTAGGATCTTTTGACCATGTTTTATTATCAGATGGGTTGCGTGTTGTGGAGCTACAGAGATCTCATTGAAGGAGTTTGGGAAATGAATGAATGGCCAAAGACCTCTAATAAATGCTGTAATTATATTGACAAGATAAGGCACAACGTGGAGGAACAGAAGAAGATGACAAATTCAGGGGATGACCTTCATCTGTGGTGCAAAAACTTGATTCGTTCACCCTCAGCCCCAGGTAAATCACCAGAAGTAAGGTACCCTAAAAGGCTTACGGCCTTGCAAATTAATCCTTATTCATTGTATAATTCTATATATTACCCCGCTAGCCATAAGGCCATCCACGGAGACAAAAAGACATTTTAAAAATATTTGTCAATATAATTACCCTTTAATTTCCTTATAAATACTGGGAATCAGCTTGGACTGTCACAATCCAGAAGTTTAATTCCATCGCCGAGGGACAATCTTTCTGGTATTAAAATCATAAAAAAATATCCAAAAAGAATATATAAAATTTTAAAAACATAAATATACAATACTATTAAATGATATAAAAGAATGTAATTATATATTTAGAACAATAAAATAAGAAGAAAAAAAATAAAATATTAAAATGCATAAATAATAGAGCTAAAAAGGAAATAAACTGAATTGATTTCGTAAAAATTATTTTTAAATTATCACTGAGTAATCTTTGAACAATCAATTATAGTATTAATCAAATCTTTACAATAGTCTCAAATTTACGAATTTGAAGGTCAAAGAAAAATAAAAGTGAACAGTGTATAAAGTGGAGTAAAGAAAAAATGTGCACCATTATGTATAATTCAAGAGGTCCACGATGTAGAAATGATATGTCCACAATTTATCCGTGAGAATATTAATTATCTACTGTTTAATTTTTTTGGATTCAAGGATTAAATTATAGTGTGCATAAACGATCAGATGATGAATAATGAAGGTACTTATGAGTACTCATAGATGAGTTGTGTATAATAACATTTCTTTCTCTTTTTCTCTATATATATATACATGATGTTGATATGTTGTGCGACGATTAATGGGTGACTATACACGACTGCATAGTAATTTTGCTCGAAACTGTCAAAATTATCATTACATCGTCAAATTCTAACCGAATTGTGGTCACCAGCTCTGCGACTACTGGCAACTGCGATTCAGTTGGATTCTATGTCCGGTTTAACCATGGTCGAATTTCGATCACAATTCGGTTGGAATCTGACCAATTACAACTGTCAGTAACTACAACGCTGATGGCTACAATTCAGCTGGAATCTGACCAATTACAACTGTCAGTAACTACAACGCTGACGGCTACAATTTGACTAGATTCTAATCGCGATTGGACGATGCTGACTTCCTCTAAGGTTCAGGGGTTGGATTATAATATCATCATCATCGACATCAAATAAATTAAACGACGAACAATTGACGGTGCGCCTATAAAATATCTTACATGAAAAATAGAGCGAAGGACTCACAATATTGTGAGATCAAATTATTTATTTTTAAAGTGCAAAGTATAATCTCTATATTAGTATAATCTCTATATTTATATTTATAAAGTATTATTTAGTACTCAAATTTAATAATTTCATAATCTTTATTGCTTATAAAATCAAAATTCTATGACACTGGTTTACATTCTTTTCTGTATTGATAAATTAATATAATTTTTTTTTCAACTGCTGAGCGAAAACGTTATCATAGAATTTAATATATGCAATTATTTTCGTAAAATTATTTCAATTATTTATTTAAAATCTTGGAATTATTTTAAGTCTCCTTATTTTATTTTTGAATTTCAAATTTAATATTATCATAATGTAGAATAATTTGATAAGCAACAAAGAATATAAAAGGTCAAATAAATATAAAATCAATAGAGATATAAAAAAATATGCAGTAATTTTTTTTACAAAATAAATATAAATCTTAATTAATGTATCACTAATGTTTTTTCTAATTAAGACATGAATTAAATTTTCAATGCAAAAATATTTATTAAATAGCATTAAAAATGATTTAAGCTTAAAGTAAAAAAGTTTAATCTATTTTCCAGTAAGAAAATTCACAAATTGCTCTTTTATCATCACACTTGATTAATCAATAATCATAAAGAAAATCTTAATTTATTTCTATTTCAAAATCAAATCGTAATGAATTATTTACTTTTATTTTCATATTAATAATATTTAATCATACACGAGATCGTTAAAAGAGAAATAAAAAAAAATTCTATCCAAATCCAAAGCCTTTACCGTGGTGCGATGATGACAATATTGATAAAAGTGACGAGACTCATTTACTGATGTTCTAAGGGTACGGTGCAATAAGAAAAATGGTGAAATATTTTACGTTAGAATATAGTTTGATTTTCTACCGAATGATAGTTTAGTAATGAATTTTTAAAAAATTTATAGAGACAATCTTCTGTATAGAAGTTTATCTTGCGGATGAAGTACAATTTCACTATTAAATAATTTTTTAGGGATAACGCGACTACGGAGTATGGATTAATCGGTTAAGAAAAAACTGTAAGTACTTCCTTGATTTATCTAGATGATTGATGAAAATTCGTTGGATTCTGACCTCAAAAAGACTGTGAGACAAGATTAATTATTTTCAAAAATTAATCGGGCATTCAAACATCTTAGTGCTAACTAAAAAAATAAAAATAAGAAGGAGAAGGAGAGATAATTAGATTAGCTTTTGTCCTTGAATTTTTAATTTTATTATTTTTTGGTACATTTGTAAAAAAAATTACAATATTTTGAAAATTATGATTGGCCCTTTAGGTTTTTCAATGATATAACATGGACTTTCCCGGGAAAAATAATACAGAGGACAATCGCATTTTCTTACAGTACACAGGAAGATGATGGACTAAGAAAGGGGAGAAGAATTCAGGGTCGACGTCAGTTTGTTCTTTCTTGGCCTTCGCCTTTCAACATCTTCTGCTTCACGTGAGGAGAGCGACCGCGTCCCGACTTCGACTCTTCTCCGTCTCCATCAATCATCAGGGAGGCCGCATTACCATTTTCATCTCCTTCGCCAACTATAAATAGGCGAAGAACGCTGCTTGCCTACCATCTTCTCTCTTTCTATCACCTGCCTCCCTTCTCCTACTGAAAAAATTATTGTTACCTGGAAAGGAGAGATCTTTTTGGTAAAACATTTACTCTAATTTCTTCTAGTACATGCGAGTGTCATTTCTTCGCTCGTTCCTGGCTCGTATAGCTCGTCTTTCTCTAATCTAATGCGGGCGATAGAAACCAGCTTCTGACAGGTTTGTCTTCTCTTCCTCCGTTTGCGTTCCTGGAGTTAATAGGATGTATTGTCCCTGTTTTTAGGCTTTGATTAATAGCTAGAGGTTGGTCTTATTGTTCGAACTTTGTTTTTCTATTCCATTAATCAAGCGAGGAAACTAAAATCGTGAAATTTTGAAGATGAAGATCATCAAAATCATTTTTTTTTCAGGGCAAATTGGCAAAAGATACCTAACCAATGCACGGTCTTCGTCGGTCGGTTTTCCTAATAATGACGCGCTGCTTTGTCTGTTGAGTCTCATTTTGCAGTCTATCCATTTAAATGTTTGAATGACTGATGAATTTTGGGCATTTACACTATCCCATTTCCTGCAAATATTTGGTGTTGTGGGTTAACTTGGGACAGGGCGTTTTCTCTTTAACTTTGTCCTACTTCGTCTTCTCTTTTTGAGGTCAAAGTCTTTTGGCTTTTGCTTCAGGTTGGTGCAATTATAATGTACTTAGCCTACTAGTTCTCGCAAGATCATCTTGCTTTAAATAGAACCAAAGAATGGTGGAACTGCTACTTAGTTTTTTTTTCCCCTGTCTCTCTCTCTGGTTTTGTAGTTTAGGCGATTTCTCTCGTTGAAAGCCAACAACTTGCTAAACCACCTAGTGATGTAAGAAGCTTGACTTGCCCGCTTTGAAACATAGTAATATTGCCATACCGCCATTTATTCCATTTTTTTTTCCTAAAGCTTCTCCTTTTCTTTTTCACTACTTTAATCATTGATGTTGACTAGTTTGGCTGTGATATGATTTGAAGGTATGGGACAGGCAACTCCATAACGTAGGACGTAGCAGGCAACTCTGTGATGCATTTAGTTGATTAAACTAGTTAAAGTATCCGAGTAAATCTTTCTTTTTCTAATGGGAGAAGATATTGTAATCTTCTTCTTCTTTCCTTCTCTCGCTTTTACTTCTTTTGTAGGTTGGTTGAACTATTGAAATCTCTCTTATACTGGTGTTCCAACTTCAGCCGTCTCCTGTTGAACATATTAATACTGTTGGCTTCGAAGTTTGATAGATCTAATTCTACGTCTAATCGTGTTGAGCATATTAAATTAGATATATGATTAGTTTCAACACTTCAAAATTAGACTTCAACTTAATTCACAATGAATTGATTTTGCTCAAACTATCTTTGTAGGAAACTACTTGGTGGCACTTCCGCTATGCTTAGGTGATATCATGGGGGCATGTGCATCAAAACCAAATTGTAGATCCAGAAGGAGGTGGGGTTCTCACTGGCACAGGAGACCCCGCGGAATGATTTTGGCTTCGATTCCTGATGCTACTAAAGCTCAGATTCGGGTCGATGAACAGCAGTCTGTTGAACTTGAGAACTCTTCTGCAACCTACGGAAAATCTGAGGTCTCTAATATGATAGTCCATCGCACTCAGTTACAGTGGCATCATACTCAGATGGATGGTAATGGTATATTTTTCATCTCTAGCACCCAAAATATCTTATTTAGTTTATATTGTTTTTCTTGTGACATTCAGAGAGGTGAAAAATGCTGCATTTTTATTTCTTGATTTCATCTTCCTTTTTGTTTGCAGTGATGTGCCAGGAAGATGCATGGTTTGATTCTGTCAGTATCTTGGAATCGGATTCTGATGATGATTTCCTAAGTGTCTACGGAGGTAGTATTGGTCTACTCTTTAATTGTTCATAATGATCGCATAGCAGACCTTCCATATGCTGATGATTTTATTTTCAATTTTTTGCAGACTGCATTCCATCAGCAAATGCAACAGGGAATCAGACATTGCAGCATGAAACTGCTTCATGCTTTATGGATGCCATGTCTAAGTTGGAGGATGCTAATCTTAGCACTCCATTGACAATGGCACCTGAAAAATATTTCAAAATAGAAAGTCCAAATGATAGGGTTCTGTGCAATTGCGATCCACCTGACGGATTGGTGAATTCCTGTGCAAGCTTTTATGAGCGCTCCTCAAGTAAGGTTGATGAAGCTAGAGACAGAACTCAAGGAACCGACATTTACACCAAAAAGAAAAAAGTTTTAAGCGATTCACATGGCGGTTTCAAAGGTTTCAAAGAAATACATGAGATGGATGACAAATCTCATGTCAACAAGGCGTCGTCGCATATCTGCAAGTTGGTTCCTTCTGTTTGTTTTAATAACAGAATTCAACAGACGCCAATTGGTAGCCCACCAAGTCAAAATAAAAGATCCTCAGTTATCAAGCTTTCGTATAAAAAAAAGTCTCACGATGGAGAAGACATAACTGAGTACTGTAAGCAACGCATTTCAATTTGGTTGTTTTTTGGGGTCTCCTTAGTGATGCTGCAAACTGATATCTGGTTATTTAATGTATTAGGTGCATCAAACAAATTTATTTATCGCCTGAAAGGAGGAACAGTCGTTCCACGTTCTCCAGGGGAGAAATCAATGCTCGGGAGTTGGTCCTACCTTGAACCATCTACCTTTAAACTTCGTGGGCAAAATTATTTCAGGCATTATTAACTGCTCAGTTTTATTTGGCTTGCACTATGCAGAACTTTGTCATTGCTAGTTGCTAACAACAATTTTCTACTTCACTAATTGAGCTGCTTCTTGAATGTGCAGAGATAAGAGGAAGCTTCCTGCGCCAAACTATGCACCATATTATCCAATCGGTGTTGATTTGTTTTTATGTCCACGGAAGATACATCATATTGCTCAACATATCGACCTTCCATCTGTTAAGCCACATGATAGAATTCCCTCACTCCTGATTGTCAATATTCAGGTACTATAATGAACTTTTTTATTAGTTCATCACGAGGCTGCATGTTTTTTTGCTGATGTCTGTTTCAGCTCTACATGCCATGAAAATTTGCACTTTCCTGCAGATGCCTACTTATCCGGCTGCAATGTTTCTTGGTGATAGTGATGGGGAAGGAATGAGCCTTGTCATGTACTTTAAGATTTCTGAATGTTTTGACAAAGAAATTCCTTCTAGTTTCCAGGATTTGATAAAGGTTATTCGCCACAGCGTTTCTGAATGCACTTTAATATTTGCCACAATGCCGACTATTCTTACCTTGTGTGCAGAGGTTTATTGCTGATGAAACTGAAAAGGTTAAAGGCTTTGCTGCGATGGATTCTTGCATTC
>JBAMHZ010000081.1:2084558-2108827 GCA_037177395.1 Alpinia galanga
GTTGGAAATTAGCAAGCGTGGATTCGTTGCTAATGTTGCTTGGATTCGTTGCTAATATATATATATATTTAAAAAAAATAAAAAATCTTTGAAACTCGTTAACTGACTTAGAGATCTCAGAATAAGATAAAATCAGTGTCAATATATTCTTCTAGTTCTCCTCATTATATAAATATCGTCAAAAAATTTTTAATCAGTGAATTTTCGAATATCAATATGTATAAGAAATATAATTTACATTTAAAAAAATCACGTATCCAAATATTTTAGGTCAAATTGATTTTTGAAAAAAAATATATAATCAGGGAAACTAGACGAACCGATAGGAACTTATTTTTTATTAAACAAAATGAAAATTTGCGACGAATTCTGAATTCGTCGTGAATTGGCGATGAAAATAATATTCGTCACTAAATTTGCGACGAATTCGTAATTCGTCGTAAAGTTAGCGCCGAACATAAATATTTGTCGCTAATATTGCGATGAATTTTTGATTCGTCGCTAAATTTGTGACGAAATATGGAACAAAAAATTATTTGTTGCTAATTTACATTGAAAAATTTTTGTTGCTAAATTAGTTACTGATTAGCAATATTTTATAATTTGGTTGCTAAATATGTTGTAAATTTGTGACGAAAATAATTTATCATAAATATTTATCACTAAATAATTAATTTTTTTATATTCGATCCTTTAGGTCCATTGATTGAGGTATGATATTTAAGTGATTAAACGATGAATACTGAGTACTCACGAATAAATGGTAAAACACCGTGTACTTCCACGTATAATCAAGACCATCTAAAATAAAACACAATATTTTTTTTTTTTACTTTATGCTTATAATTTATACGGTGTAAAATTGGATCATATTAAACTAATTAATCATTAGACAATAAAACTCCTCCGCCCCAGGTGTATATTCCGTCTTAATCCGAGAGGCCATTATGACCATGTCAATCGATACAACTCTCGGATCCTATGCTGATTGGCGCCCGGATCCGAACCATTCTCTTGTCCATCGTCAACTCAATCAGGGCCTTTTCTTCGAGTCGAGGGCGCTAGTTTGCAAACGGCGCGATCGGCTCGCTGCTCTTACTCTTTTGTCGATCACACATCCATCTCTGATTTTGAGATTGATTCCGCGGTTTTTCTCTTTCTTCGATCGCTCGAAGCATGCCTCTGAATTAGGTCCCTCTGGTTGTAGCTCGGTCTTGCCTCTAATTTCATGATGGCGATGAACTCCAGCAATAAGGAGGGCGAGCCAAGTCCTTGCGAGGATCGAGAGCACATTTACAGGGCATGGGGACTTCTGGTCTTCGGTGTTATTGGTGCCACGGCCACCACCGTTGCAGTAATCATCAATCCTCACGTGTTCTTAATTTTTTTTTTTAGTAAATTGTTTCTCCGAGTGCTTCAGAGTTCTGCACCCATCCAACGCTTCGAATGATCCGCCTTTGGAAAATTGTTCTGACGCGGTTGCATCGCTTCCTTGGCTTGGCTTATGCAGGTTAGTCAGTTGCGCAGGACAGGCGAGTGGTTCTACTCTCAGGTAAACCTAGTTCTTGAGTTTGTCCCATCGTTGTTGGCCGTCAATTTAAATGTATCAACTTTCCTCCTTTTGGCCACCCGTTCGAGATGCCTTCTCCAACCAATTCACTTTTCACATGTTACGTTTCACGTTCATATCGGAATTCTCTTGTATCACTTTTGGAATGTTTTCGTGCTTTAGAAAGAATATTAGAATTTTTTTTGAGAACCAGCTACCAACAATTCATTAAGCTTTAGTTATTTTACTAGTTTTTCCCTATAAGCTCAGAACCTTTGATTCACTTTATCATGGACATGACTTCTAGTATGTAAAATTTTTGACACTATGATGATGACGTTTCTAATAAATACCTTTAATCATGTACATATTGGTTCAATGCTTCAATAGGTAGCATAGATATTCTATTCTTTCATGGCCTGAAAGAATTATTGTGGTTTTTTTCCTTGCACCAGTTAAAAAAATCAGAGTCAAGTACGTCATGGAGGAATACAGCTAATAGTTCCAACCGTGGAGGTTATAGTGATGAATCTTGGAAAAGATATAACCAGAGAATTCATGAGGAATTCGAGGAGGAACGTGCAAGAGTGGCAAGTTCATAATTTCATACACTATTCAGTTTTAGGATTTAGTTCATTTTTTTTCATTCTTGAGGAATACTATCTAAGTTCGTGATGTTAATACCTCTCACTTTATTCCAATAGGAATTTAACGTAATGATGTTTTTTTTACTGTTACTAATTTCAACATTGCTAGAATTTCTTGTTTGTACAAATTGTATTCTTACTTTACAAAGAGTTGAAAGCATACAACTGAAACAGTGATACATTAGCAATTTATTCTGGGCCCCAAGAACATACCTTAATTATGATTAATCTTCCTGTGGAGCATCATTTGGTTAATACTCTAGCTATCTACTGTATTGCAACATTGTTCAAGTAATTAGTTATTCGATCACAAGATTTGCACTGCTAGAATCCATACGTGGGAATCAAACATATGTTGTCTCTACATCGATGGCCCAAAGCACAACATAAAATAGATAGAAACTATCATCCAGATGTAGTTTATTATTATAGCAAAATTGTATTTTTCTTCTAATAGTTGGAATTCTTTTGTTATTTTTGCCGCTAACTACTTTATAATTTTCCTATTTAGAAAACAATGCTCGTTCACATAATTTGATTTGTGATTGTACTTAAACAGTAACTCTCTATTCTCCATCAAGCTTTATTTTAGTTTTACAATTTTATCTTTGTTGGTACTCTATTTTATTGATAAGATGCTGAGTTGCAACATTAAAGAGAAAACACTTTTAGCTTGGGACCTTTCTTCATAGCTTAAGCTTTTGGAATAAGTGCCACCAAATGAAACTCTGGTATCATTTTAGGTGGACTTAGTCCAATCTGCCTGCTGGTGAAATGGAATGCTGCTTAAAACAACAGTATAACATTGGACTTTACTCTAGTGATTTGGAATTGTCGTGATAAGCAATTATCTTACTAAGATAAGAATCTCTTTAAGGTTAAAGCTTGCACTTTTATCGTCATAATGTTGTTGAGCATGGACAAAATCTGAGGAAGTAGACTTCTGCCTAACTTATTTAGGAGAAAATTAGATGTTTGATTGGAGCAGGTAATGAGAAAAATTGCTAAACTACTAGAGGGAGAGATTGTAATTAGAATATTGTTTTTCACAACGACAAGGTGATAACATGAGGTTAAAATTGTGATATTTGTTCTTGGGTTTTATTTGCCACAACCTTTTGATGATATAATTATTCGCTGATGCTTGCATATGTGTCAAATTTAGATAGTATGAACTCTCCCAACCACTGTATGAATTGGTCTTTTGCATGACTTTGTATATTTGCAGAATGATCATTATGTTTAGATTAACCATTATATGTAATGTCTATATCCTGCCATCAATGATCTTGGTTGCTGGTGCATAAATGATTGGTGCAACTAGTGACTCCAGTATTTTGTAATATGTGCAGGAGCGAATCAGGCGCATGCAAAGAATATTTAATAGAGAGAGATATAAATTTAAGAGGAGCTATGAGCGTTGGAGGGACAATGACCATGGTGCTTATCATCATTTTCCACAGGATGATTGGTATTATAGGACAAATACATATTACCAAGAACAAAGAACCAATTACGACTTCAGCACAAGGCATGGTGGAAACTATTCAATGTCACACCATTACAAAGTCTTAGGTCTTGACTGGTACTTTTGTTTTCTCCTTTCTTTTTGTCACTCATCAATTTGCAGATTTATCCTTGTGGTTTTTATTACTTTTTGCTACATTTTTTATGCTAGTAAATTTTTAGTAAACTTGTTTATCTGAAATATCAAGCTACACTCATATTGCACAAGGTTGATTTGTGTTGTAGCAGAGCCTTTGCACATTGAAAGCCAATTTTGCTGCAAGCTGCATGTAGTTGGACATGCAATACTTGCATTGCTTTCATAATAGAGTATTGACACAATTGGAAATTGCTATCAAATGGATGTTGAAGAAGAAAATTTTCCTCATCATAAAATTTGACACAAACTAATGGGAAGACTAAATACCTTTGGTTGAAAAGTGAAAAACTGATGTTGTCATTTAACCTGCTAAATATTTGAGTTAATATTCTTTACTAAATCTATGTTTCTCAGTCTCTCTAGAATTTAGTATTAATTTCTGAAATGAGTATGAATATAGATGTGAGACATTATTTTTCTTGAACTTTTTACAACTAAAAGATCGAGGTGTTATGAAAGGGAGATTTGGTGCAATGGTAAAGTTGTTGTCTTATGATTTAGAGGTCACAGATTCGAGTTCTGAAAACAACCTCTTGCAAAAAACAGGGTAAGACTGCTTACAATAGACTCTTTTTTAGGATTCTGCATGGCAGGAGCTTTGTACACCGGACTGCCCTTTTAAAAGATCGAGGTGTTATGTCAGAGTGTCAAATCTTCAATGTGGGTAGATGAGGGCAAATAAGGAGTCCAAATAACATAGTTTATAGTGTGCAAGGGGTTTCATCTGACAATCTTGACCAAACTACAGGTAGGTTAGCATAAGTATTTGTCTTTTGTTTGTTATCCAGTTAACTAAAATGTCTAGCTTCCTTACCAATCAAGAATGGAAAGAGAAGACAGTAGTAACACTGTTTTACATATCATGTATAAAGTCCTACTACTAGCTATATAGGTAT
Organism: Alpinia galanga; assembly: GCA_037177395.1. Taxonomy (NCBI): domain Eukaryota; kingdom Viridiplantae; phylum Streptophyta; class Magnoliopsida; order Zingiberales; family Zingiberaceae; genus Alpinia; species Alpinia galanga. The sequence goes on from JBAMHZ010000081.1 coordinate 2,089,317, forward strand.
TTGACCATCGTAGTTTTGGCACATTTTGCTAGTGCGCACTGCAAACAGAAATTATAACTTTTTTATCTTTGTAATTTGTTTTTTATATTGTGTGAAATTCATTTGCGGATATATATATGTAAATACCAAGATATCTTGAACCTGATGGTACTCCCTCAAGGTATTTCCAACTATCGACTTCAACACTGTCTAACCCTGTTGCATATTTTGATATGCATGAAAGAATAGATTTTTTCATGATACCTGTTTTCAGAGTGGGGAAAGGATTAAACTGCTGTATATTTCCATGATACCTTATATGCTTTCATGGAATAAAGCAAAGATTAATCAAACTAATGTAGATACAAATGACCAGTTGCATGTGTCTCTCTATCTATAAGATGTATCTGGATTTCTCTATAATTGAATGATTTTTGTTATATATCAGATTTCTTTAAGTCTATCTCTTTGTCGATAGTTTCTTACAGCTCTTTTCTAAGTTTTTCTACTTGTTAATGTTTCACAAATTGACTCTGAAAACTAAACCTGTATTTGTTACTTCTTGCTATAAAGTTTGCAATTATGTTCATACAAATGATTCAACATGTAATGTTTCCTTTTATAGGTCGAGACCAGTGCCATTTTCTGATGCTGAGATAAAGGTACATTATAATCTCATATTTGTATGGTGTTTCTCCACTTTCATCTGTCTATATGCTTCCACTAAGTTTTGTTCGAGAACTGGGAAACAAGCACTGCACCTTTTGAGTTAGGATATGTATTTTTCAGCATTCGGATAGATACCATCGTGAATATCTCTCTGCAATTGATTTCTAACCAATTGATCATGAATTCATGACTGCTGGAAGTGTCTTATGTAGGCAAATACATGGATTACATGCTTAATGGAGACTTATCATACTAACAAATAATTGTTTCTCTTTATGGTGTCATTACTGGAATAAGTATTTCTGTATTTGATTATAAAAGTAAACTTGAAATATCAATTTCTATGGAATTATGGTTTCCTGTTCATCCTTCTTCGATATTTCTACCATAATAACTGTTCCCTCCTTTTCATTTTCCAAAAAATACATAATATTCATTTAATTTCCAAAGAATATTTATTATAAACAAGCAAATTAGGCAAGGGGAACCAGGCGAGAGGGGTGAGTTGAATAAGCTGGTTGGGCCGGTTGGGTTGTTCATGTCAGACAAGGAGTTGGGTTGATCGTAGGATCAAGTGAACCAAGCAGAATGAGCAGTTGCAAAAGCTGGAAAATTGTAAGTTGTTATAGCTGTGGTCCAACCTCTCCCCTTCGAGCAACTAAACTATTATATGATTATTGAGCGCTTTACTAATTACTATGGAACGTATATATAATTCTTTTTTGGAGAAAACAAACTTTTTGTATGGTGCATTGTTCTCTGTGTCAGTTTACAAAGGACTGAGCTGCTCCAGTTCTTGAATATATCCGTGGGTTTCTTTCAGAAATAGGAAGTAAAATCTTAAATATGATTTCATTTAAACTATTTTATTCGAGTATTTTTACATTTTTCTGTATTTATTCCAGTCAGCTTTCAGAGCAAAAGCTTTGGAGTACCATCCTGATCAAAATCAAGATAATAAAGGTAAATTTTTGTTTGTTCCATTAGTGTTGTTCGTCATCATTCTCACGTCTCATGTTTGAAAAAAATAATCGATAAATCCTTTCCATCCAATGCTGAGTGCAGAAGCTGCAGAGGCAAAGTTCAAAGAAATAATGGCATCCTATGAAGCAATAAAGGAGGAGAGGCAAAGTTGAGATAGGTGTCATGCTAACCATTGTTGTAAAATCTGGAGCATTGTTAGGAGAACAATTTTTTTTTTAAAAAAAGAAATGTCTATATAAGAAATAATGTTTATTGATTGAAAAATGTGTTGAACGTAAGGAACGCTTTAACAAGAGTTATAACTTACATAGATGATTTCTGTTATTTCTGTGGGACATGTTATGATAATGCCATTATAGTGATCGTTTGTCTACCTGAATCAGTGAAGGATGTAATGGTTAAGCTTGAATTTACTCTAAGATGCAGGCAAAGTGTTTGTATGATCTCAATTCAATCCACCCCACTTCGTGAATACAGGTCAATGAATCGGTTTAACCTTTATTGATCAAGTCTTTGGATCAAATTGGGTATGTTGATTGGATAGTGGGTATTGGACGATTATCGGTAAGCACAGGCTCGAGCAAACCTCTATGAGCATGATAAAGATGAAGTGACATAGTTTAGTTGAGTTGAGGCCTCTATAGGCGAGGTAGCATTCACCCTTTGAATTTTGAAACCAGAACATGATGGCCAAAGCCAAAGGTAGACACTTCTCGTAATTATTTGCAATTGCACATAATAGCATCATCCAAGGGTAATTGTGCGGTTGAAGAGAGACTTGGTCAACCTAACCAAAAAAAGGAAAATCCCCACGGTCAACCTTTCATCGCCCACAATATAGAGTGGTCCACCCCACCCACGCTTTTCCTTCAGTTAGCGGTCCGCCTCCCTCGCCAATGACATTCCTACCCGTCTCCGGCAGGGACAGCCGCAAGCTCCGTCGCTCCTACCGCTCTCCGCTACTTTGCAAGCACAGAGACGACGGCGATAGAGATGGCGGCGCCTCCTTCTCCGGCGCCGTTTTCAACCTTTCCACCACCATCGTAGGCGCAGGCATCATGGCCATCCCTGTCGCCGTCAAGGTCCTGGGCCTGCTTCCGGGCCTCGCCATCATTCCTCTCGCCGCTTTTCTCACCCACGCCTCCATCGACATGATCCTCCGAGCCGGTTGCCCACCTGCCACTTCCGACAAGCCCGCAAACACCGTGGCCCCTTCTTATGCCGCTATCGTCGGCGAAGTTCTCAGCGCCCCTGGCGGCACCCTCCTCCAATCCTGCATCATCCTCAACAACCTCGGCATGCTCGTCGTCTACATGATCATCATTGGCAAATACCCATCTCTCAGATCATCTAATCATTTTTGAAATGTCTTCAAATTTATAATTCGTCGGTTAATATGTTGAGCAGGGGACGTGCTCTCCGGCACGTCAGTCAGCGGAGCAGAGCATCACAATGGCGTCCTCGAGAGATGGTTCGGTCAGCAATGGTGGACGGAACGCGCCTTCCTCCTCCTTACCACCACCATCTTCGTCTTTGCCCCCTTGATCTCCCTAAAGCGCGTTGGTAAGTGCTTCAATCCTTGTGCACGCCCCCTCCTCTCTGTTTCTAATCTACGCATTCCTCCCACGTGTAGATTCGCTACGGTACACGTCGGCTCTCTCGGTGGCTCTGGCGGTGGTATTCGTGGTAGTCATGGCCGGAATCGCCATCGCAAAGACAGTGGAGGGCAGTATTAGGATGCCGCGCCTCCTCCCCCAAGTCTCCGACCTCGCCAGCTTCTGGAAGCTTTTCACCACCGTCCCCATTCTCGTCACAGCCTACATTTGCCACTTCAGCGGTAGGGCGCTTGACATCACATATTTATCAATCAAAATATATAAAACCTTTGGTGTGCAAGTGGAAGTGGTTCAATATATTGATCGACTACTCGCAGTGCATCCCATCGAGAACGAGCTCAAGGAGCCTGGTCAGATGAGGAGCATCGTGCAGGTCTCGATTGTGCTCTGCTCCATCGTGTACGTGGCAACCGGCCTCTTCGGGTTCCTCCTCTTCGGGGAGGCGACGATGGACGACGTGCTGGCAAATTTCGACGCCGACCTGGGCTTCGGCACCGCCATCAATGATGTAGTGAGGCTCAGCTACGCCTCCCACCTGATGCTGGTGTTCCCCATCGTGTTCTACTCCCTCCGGCTCAACCTCGACGGCCTCCTCTTCCCACGGGCGGCCGTTCCGATCGCTTACGACGACGGCAGGTTCGCCTTTCTCACGTACGGGTTCATGCTGTTGGTATTCATGGGCGCTAACTTGGTGCCCAGCATCTGGGTCGCGTTCCAGTTCACGGGCGCCACAGCCTCGGTCGCCGTCGGGTTCGTCTTCCCGGCGTTGATCACGCTGAGGTACATAGCTAATTATAGCTCTGAACTTTGCATTGCGTAGCAATAGGAGTGATATCGTGGATTGATTTGTGGCTTTTATTTCGACCGGTGGCAGGGACGTGCATGGTGTGGCGACGAGGAAGGACCGAGCGCTGGCCTGGGTGATGATTCTGTTGGCGATGTCCTCTTGCAGTGCGGCCATCTACAGCAACATCTGCGACATGTTCATCAACAGCAGCTCCACGCGATGATGATACAAGATGATATGCTCGCCGTGACACAAATCAAATCGTAAAGAATGATATTGGGCAATTTCTTTCACTAGAAGATTTTGTTTTTGTTTCTGTTTGTGGTTTTTGGGGGTCAATTATCCATTTACAAGCTTTTGGAGTGACAGTCGTGTATGAGTGGGGTGCTAACGCCTTGTAGAAGTATTATAAGACAGGAAACACATGGGAATTAAATTAAGTTCGACTGGTTCCGGCAGCGTTCTAAATTTGTTTGCTAGAAATTGCCAAACAACAAAAAACGCGCAAGGAAACAAAAAAGAAGTAAACGAGATAGCAATCAAGGAAACAGGCCTATAAACTATAACAGAGAGATTCAGAATGAGTGGATGCAGGATAATGATTCATAAATAAATGGAAGTAATGTATTGGGTTATATGTTGTATGTTGAGCTCAGCCTTCAAATGCCAATTTGACGTCACTAAGTATCTGAAATTGAGACAATAAATAATGAAAATTTTCATTGAAAATAGTACAGGCGCACGCAGCAGATAGACCGAATACTCCATTTGTTGCAAAGAATAATATACAAGTTTTTACTACATATATTACCACTGTAGATATTTTAAATTATAACCAGCCTCTGTTTTCTTTTACCAAAACACGGCTGGTAAGTTCTTAAACTGACAACGGGCCATAAAGAAGATTTAGTGGGTTTATGTAGATAGATTTCATTACTAACACTAAGAACTCAAAACGTGCCGTACCTTTGCAAATTAGACAATTAGTATCTGAGCTTATTTTCACGCGATCATGAGAGTCGAAGTTATTCTTCCATGCAACATTCTGCCCATACGCCGCTGGGTTCCTCTGTCCCGAAGGGGAAAAAAACAAAGGTGCGGTCAATCATGTGGCAGCCTTCGTTGATATGCTACGCACTTATCAGAAAGAAACAGATTAAACTCAATCACTCAGACACTAAAATAGATAGTTTCCCTGTCTGAATCTAGGCAACTGGAACAAGACACTAGTATCTCTTGGTCTCATAAGTCAAGGAAAGAGGGGATCCAGAATGAGGTCAAGACTTCAGTTAACGGAGCTAAAAGACTTAAGTTAAAGGAGCTAAAAGATACTTGGGTAGAAGGACAAATGAGTGAGGAGAAGAGGCTAAGTGGAGATTAAACGGTTCGGTTAAAGTGATGAGGTCAAGTTGAAGCCAAACGACTCGACCAAAGTAAAAAGGTCAAGTGAAAGCTAAACGACTTAGCCAAGAGACGAGCCTGAGTGAAAATATAATGACTCGGCGGGGGAAAGACATGCGACGAAGGAGTAGATGTAGTCTGAAATAGTTCGGCAGAAGTATAAACTTCCCCTGCTATACGAGGGAACCACTCAAAAAGATCTTTTTTATTTTGGGCAAATGCATGCGCCTCTTGCAGGACCACAACAAGAAGATGTTCTCCGAGGCACCTTGGATAACCCAAAGTAGAATATTTTTCCTATGGGTTACGTCCCTAACGGTCTGACAGCGTACCTCCTAACATTTGGTATCCTCTTATTGGTGGCAATACCGAGAGTGTTCCTGATTTCATATAAAAAAGATAGTTAGAGATAAGAAAATATAATAGAACATTGTAAATACTACTATTCATCTTCTTCTTTATACACATTTTCTTTTCTCATTTTTCTCTCTCTACTTATAAGCTCTAATTTAGGTATCGAAGGATTATTAGTTGGGACATCGGCGGTTATCTAATTTATGTTAACTTTAACGGAAGAAAAAGATCGAGGACGTTATTGCTAGGAGAAATTTCATCTTTTTATCGTCTTAAAGGATAAAAATCCAAACGGCATTGGTACTAAAATAAAGCTATGTTCATTTAATTGCAACAAGGTAGCGTTATTATTTTACTCTGTTTTTCTTTGATGCGCAGCACACTGTTCTCCGATCCTCCACAACCTCGACACTCGCAAGAGCCCTGCAGAGATAGTCTCCAATAAGCAGTGCCGCAACTGCAATCTGGTGAGTTGCCAGAAATCTCACGCTGATCTCGTGGTGGTCTCACGCTGTTTTCTTGCAAATGCCTTGGCTTCTAGTTGCAGAAAATTTAGGTCATGATCTTGGATCCACTAATGAGAGACTATTCGTGAACCTCTCTTAGTTTGCTTTAAAACTGGCAACTGATTCCAGGTCTATGACTATGTCTTTTCTGTACGACAAAGTAATGTAAAGACTTCGCTTCAGTTCCGCTATAAAAGCTTTATCTTCCATAAGAAAGAACGCGCCACTGCCAAGAAACACGCATAATGACACTTCAAGTCTTCAACCATCATCGCGTTCGAGAGAAAAAAAAAATCAAACAAACCAAATTTGCAGTGCCATCGATGTGCTTATATACGACTGATGGATTCGCTTACAACGCAATTTGGTAACAAATAAAGAGGAAGTCGAAGCAGTAAATATGTACTTGGAACAAAAAGGAAAAACAAAGGGCGATGGAAAACAGAGGCGATGGCGAATTGGTGTTAGTAATCGGGCATGAGGTTTGAAATTTTTGCCTCCTCGCCGGGCAGAAATGCAGCCCGATGGGTGAGTCGGAGCCAGATGCAAACGGCGGTGAAGCTAAGCACCAAGCTGAGAAGTCCACTGGCGAGCCCGATCCCAACAATGGCGAGCACCGAGAGGCCACCACCTCGTTTCCGCGGAAGTGGGTAGCCGTACAAGTCTTTGTTGCCGACGAAGGAGGAGGCGTTGAACCTGGGCATCGCAGCGGCGGTTTCGCCGCCTACGGCGCTGCGGTTGGCAAGAAGGGCAGGAATAGGGCCCTCGAGGCGGTTGTAGGAGACGTCGAAGGTGGAGAGGCGGACGAGGAGGCCGAGCTGATCAGGGATGAGGCTGGAGAGGAGATTGGAGTGGAGGTCGAGGACGTTGAGGTAGGCGCAGAGGGCGAGCTCGGGGGGTATGGGGCAGGAGAGGCGGTTGGATGAGAGATTGAGGACAGCGAGGTTGAGGAGGGAGGAAAGCTCCCGGGGGATGGGGCCGGTGAGGGCGTTGGAGGAGAGATCGAGGGACTGGAGGTTGGTGCAGTTGGCGAGGTAGGGGGAGAGGGCACCGCCGAGGGAGAGACCCGGGAGGGAGAGTTTGTAGACGCGGCCGCTGTTGCAGGTGACGCCCTCGAGGTAAGAGGTGAAGCCGTTGCAGGGGGCGGCGAAGGCGGCTGCCGTCCAGTTACGTAGGAAACTGGAGGGGTCCGTCAGCGAGCTGCGGAGGTTGGATAGGCAGGCCTCGTCTTGGGGATCGGAGAGCACCGAAGGAGGGATGAGCAGGAGGAGGAAAAGAAGCGGCGGCAAGATTATCGTAAGGAGATCCCCTGCCGGCGATGCCGGCGTCGCTGCCATTAATTAGAGGCGCAGCCGAGAAAGGAGGAAAGGGATGAAAGCTATTAGCAGCACGCGTGTAGAAAGAACACACAAAAAGCTAAATCAAATTGCAATATTTGATTTGATGGTCATAATTTTAATCAAAAATTGTTCTATTACTATTTGATCATACTAATTTTAATTAATATTTAAATAATTTTAATCGTTATTAAAATAATTTTAATAAAAATTATTAATTTAATTTTAATATTTTAGAAATAAAAATTATAATTGGTGTGATATATTTTTTAAATGGGATGCGAAAAATAACAGATGTCCTTTTGATTTTTTTTTCTAAAATAATTAATATTATAGTTAATAAATATGTGAATTTATTAACTAGTAAAGCTTAAAATTTTGATAAATTAAAACTTAATCCTAGAGCTTGCTCGGACAGCTAGTGCAGCCATGTTAAAGTTCGAAAGGGTAAGAGATTGATTCCTGAATTTCATCGCCAGACTATCGATGACTCTACATTTTCTGTACTGGTCACACTGGGTTCCTGATTTACTTCCCTCCATACGTAGGGGCAGCGGTGGGGGGTCGCTAATGTGGCGGTTCCATATTTTTAATAAATTAAAACTTTATTTTTGTGTGACTTTATTTTTTGGATGATTGAAGGGTTTTTTTTTCAATAATAATAATAATAAATAATACGAATTAGAATTTGAAGAAATTTGGATAAGTATATATTTAAAATTTTCTATTATGTTAAGGATGAACATCAACAAATAAATTGAAACTGAGAACTCGATAGAGATTTGGTTTGATCAATGACTTGGCCTCCATGAAGCTTTCTCATCAGGAGCAACATCCCAAACAACTTTTCACTGGCAATGTCTAACTCCACAAGCAAGAACAGTCGCACGTATGTCATTAAGTGCTTACAAGATTTAATTTCAAGCTGCGGTCCAATTAGAAATGCGAAGATATCTGCACGAAACAATTAGTGGCGTGGGTATCATTCAAAAACAGAGTTCCAGAAAATAAGGAGATGATAAGAGCTCTAACTCGTAGAAAACAAAGACATCTACTGTTTCCTGGACGATGAAATTGAAGAATATGAAAGTACCAGTAAGAGATATCAATATATATATATATATTAGTCTGAGTGCTACCTATATTTGTAGTCTATCTAAAATCTTATCTGTTCTTCTTGTAGAACACAGAAAAGAAGAATTAGTTGTGTTAGATTCATGGTTCTATTGCCGGGTCTTGTTAGGTGTCCTTGTGGTCCTGTAAACTTTGGAGCATGAGACAGTGCTTTCATGCCTTCAAAAGCTCCGTCTGCTGCTCTATAGCAGGCTGCAAATTCCAAGTGCGGCTCTCTCGTCTCAACTCCATGGTTCTCGAACGATTGATCCGTATCTACACAATGCTGGCAGCCTGATAACTAAGCGGGAAGTGGCTTCCAATTTCTCCTAGTTGAGGCCAATTGCTTGCTCTTGGGCTTGTGTAACTCACGGCAGGCTGTGTGAAGGATCATTCACTTGCTCATTTGGTCCACCTCAATCTCCCTCATTTGTTCAAAATTCTATTTTGAAAAAACTTTTAACTTGCTCCACCAGGCTGGCTGCTTTTATTCATGTTCTTGAGCTTCTTGGGTGTTCTTAGACGTGGATCAATTGGATAATGAATATTATTTCTAAAAGTACCTCTGAGGTGCTGGCAATAGACTTCATGTCCATTGGTTTTGTGTCAATGTGTCTCGCACCAAGGTGGTGATCCAATGTTTCAATTTGTGTAGTAACAAATTTTCTCTAGGATGGAAATGGACAATGCTAAGCAAATTGAAAAGCTTGGTTGGTTGGGTAAGCCAGCAGGCAAGTTAGGTCGAGGCTAGTTGGCAGGTTAGTTAGGCTAAGTAGTCTAGTAAATCAATGAGACTTTGTGAACTGGATGATTGAACAGGAAGGCAAATTGGTCCAATAGATGGGCTAGATAGGGCGAATCAATTGGACAGAGTGGTCCATCAAGCCTTGAGAAGGCTAAGTTAATTGGTTGGGTCTGACAAGTCAAGTAGGTTACTGGAATGCAAAGGATCTAACATATTATTACAGTTGGTCATGTTAAAGATTAAGATTGAGCTAAGTAGGCTAAGGAAAAGAGTTTTAAATTAAAGGATTGTACTAGTGGTGGGCAAGTGGAACCAAGTAAATTTATAAAGCAAAATCAAATACATAAATAGATTAGGCTAGTTAAACCAATCAAATTGGATGTTTAGATTGGACCAATTAAATTGATCAAGTTATACACATTCAATGACTGAATAAACTCAGTAAAAATTATATGAACACTCTATCTTTACAGTTTACATCATAGTACAGGAAGAAGAAAAAAAGCAGTTAAGCTGAGAGAGCAGGCAACAGGGGTGTTGTTGAGTTGGAGGCAGCAACGTACTGCTCCTATGCGTGTTGCGTACGGAGGTTGTGCACTAGAATTGAGGGGAACGATTTCTACAATGTGTTTGTGGAGTTCCACTCCAACTGTGGCTTTAATTAGGGGACCCCTCATCCCCATCCCTATCCCACTGTCTTCACTTCTTCCTCAATTCCTCAGGGTATCAAGCTGTTCACCCACGTGCTGTCCTGCAACCAATCAGCACTCATCCATAAAGCAGCATCATGTTGCTTCCTATACTGTGCAAATTACAAAATGTTCTAAGCAAGAAAATGAATCGGCAAGCATTCCACAGCTTATGGCCATCTCGACCTCCAAATCATTCAATTGGATGATTGCTGGCCTTCAATAGTATCATTGCACCATACCTACGTTTGGCTTTTTCGATTGAATTGGCTAGTCATCTTACTTTCAAAACGCTTGCTTCGGGAAGTATAAACACGAGCTAGCAAGCCATTTATCGAATCTAAGTTTGGTTTTTCGATCGGTAATGATAAGTTAGTATCGGAATTTGACAGTTTAAGTCGTGCAGGCATATGGTTAAATGACGCCAGTTGTCATCCCTGGACAAATATCCAGTGTCTACCCTAATTGTGAGTATGATAGGGTCTGTGAAATGTGTGTTCCCATTTTCCCAATGCAAAGGAAAACAAGAAAACTCCACTGTAGCTACTAGCTGACAAGTACAAGTAGAATAGAATCCATTACGAGTTGCCAAAGCCTGTGCTGAAACCAAAATACGATATGAAAAATATTATTACCCTGCTTCCTCGCTGGGAACAAGATCCAATTAGATTTGGTTCATGACGATTTTATTTCCTGTTTTCCTTCAAAAAAAAAAAGTTGATCGTCTTCTGATAACAGTAGTAAGTTCCATGTGAAATTAATTTCTCAGGCTACTGCTGCACTGCTCAAAAAAATTCTGATGGCAATAATTATGCTGTTCTTGTTTGTAGGTGGAGCACAAGTCCAGCTTGAGACTCATCCATAATTCAAACGAAGGTTGCATTGTACAATGGCAATGCTAGGTTTCTGCCAAATTTTACAGCAATGAGCTGGAGCTGCTGTTCTTTGTCAATCTGATATATGGCGCAATGAACTATTCCGTCTCTGCATGTGGAGTTGCATTAGGCGAAGGAATAGATTCCAGCAGCACCTTCTGTGCAAACTCAGGTACTCGTGAGTTTGAGTGTTCACTTTTAAGATCAAACAACATGATTGACTCGACTTCTTTTTTCTTTGCAAAAGTCGTAAATACAACATCCATTTGCTTTATGGATATTACCATACTTCGTTTCCATGATATGCATGACAATTTAATCCCATACGTAGTTTATGCTTTTAGACAGATTACTACTAGAAAAGACGAAGTTATTTCTATTACAATCGAACCATAATACCTTAGTATGTCCTACCTCCTCAACATAATAATCTACAGCCTTTTTGGAGTAAAAGAAGAATGTTGGATGAGCAAAGCCCAGGGGAAAAGGAGAATGTTTTTGTGATAGCAATCAATAGGTTTTGGCACACCGTAGCTCAATGTGATGGTCAAAAGTTTTATAATTATAGTTTTTTTTTTTTAAGTCTTGGAACTGCTTTTCATAATGTACTTGGCAGAGACCAAACGTAGAGAGACAATCGCACACTATGACATGTTTGTTCTTGAAGAATAAACCCTGTTTTATGCAAAAATCTCCATAAAAATGGCCCCTAAAGCGAAATTGAAAAAGAAACCACTGACATGTGAGGCAAGACTGATCCCACATTGATCTTGAATCACAAATCTTGCTCAAGGACAACTGAAATAAACAAACATACAAACAAACAAAGCACCCTCTCACCTCACTTTAGCCATTAAGGCTTTGCTTTCTTTTCTTGGCTGTTGCTCCATCACGGACCCTACCTGCATGCTTTGTCATCATGACCAGCTTAAACATCATGCCATGCAGCAAAAACAGGCATTTGAGTAATGGAAATAGTCGGCCTTAATTGCATTGCAGGAATCGATGGAGCAAGAGGAGTGGGACTCGACTTGTGTGTGCCACTGGAAAACAAGATGGAGAGACCAATCGGATCAGGACTCCCTTCTCTGGAACTGGCCAAGCTTGTCACTATGGACGATTGGTTTGACAAATGGGCATTGCTTATCTTCTCAGAATCACCTATTCGTTGCACAGAACTTCCTGTTTCTAAAACTATAAGGTCATTAATTTCCGATGACACCATTGGGATCCTATAGTCACTACTGATCATCAAGGGTTCGTGATCCCAAGACTCAGTAGATGGATGTGTCTCAGTGGATTGATAGAGAGCCTTGCATTCAGAACCTGAAATATTGTTTCCTTCAGCTGGTTCTCTGCAAAGATTTTTCTCCCAGGGAACACTTTTTCCTGCTTCAGTTGCCTTCGTTTTCCTAGCAAGCTCAGCTGGAAGTAATGTATTGCTTGCTATTATCTTCTCTACATCATATCTTGTAATGTCAAAGTTAGTAACAGCATTCACTCCCCGAAATTTTATTGCTGCAATATCATATGCTTCTGCTGCTTCCTCCTGAGTATCTGTTAGTTCATAGATTCTGTGAGAATGATGAAAGCTTTATGGCATTGTATTCAATACTAGAAAAATCGCTCCATTCCCTCTTCACCATTAAAGGTTTTAGCTAGTAAACCGAATATATGACGACTAACTTAAGAGTGAATGCACCTGGAAATGCCATGTTTAAGTAGTTCAACACTCAGAACTAAGAACAATCTAGTTTCTTAATGCTCAACAAAAATGGCTCATCAAGGTAGGACCATATCCATCAAATTATTTGGGAAACTTACTGAAGGTTCCCAGATAAAGATCCTTGTTTCCGACAACTCTACCAATTCGAGCTTGCCATCTTCCATGTTGGTGATGCCTATTGAAAAATCCAAAAAATAATTAAAAGATTCTTGAACCAATTCAAGGAAAATGTTTTTTTTTTTGTTGTCGTTGTAGTTGTTGAAAGATTACCGTGTTACTCCTCGGTAAATCGAAGCCCCACGTGAAAAACCACTGCGTTTTCTGGAACCATTCGTTGCCCCCCCCCCCCCCCCCCCCAAAAAAAATTATGAATTCAATAAATCAGAAACAACTATTGTACAGAAATCTAAGTGGATATACCTTCTCAAGTGGGCAACATACTCTTGCCTGCTCATGTTCTTCATTTCATGCAGTTCTTCCTGATAACTTTCCAACTGCACATCAAACCCACCAAGTATGCAGCAGTGTTAGCAATCCATGTATATATACAAAAGATCTTTAAGTTGATGGATCATACAGGGAAGTTAATATGTGTTGATGGTCCCCAGTACTTCAATGCGGCCAAATCATAAGCTCTTGCAGCTTTCTCCTCAGTGTCATACCCTCCTGAAGGGAAGCCAAACCGATGCTCACTGAAAACATTATGGAGAAAACAACTGGAGCAAAAGGTTGAGTTCAGGAGACCTACCAAGATACACTGAATGAGGGCATAATCGTGGCATCCCCATGCATAAAAATATCACATGATACCAAGTTAGTGAAGGTTATCAATAAACTTAAAACTCAGCAACATTGAATATTATAGTTTCATTTATAATGTAGAGATTGGATTTTCTTGTTCTGCTAACCTTGTCTTCCTTTTCTCGTTTGACCTTCTCTCTTGCAGCTATTGTCCCAAAGATGTGCTTCGTATCTCCCAGTCCATCTGTGCCTGAAGCACGGATAATCACATAAACATAACATTTATGTCATAATTTATCGCTTGAACTTGAAAGCATGAAAACTCTTAAGATGGAGAAAATAAAGGATTTCCAACATAGAATAGAAATGATATAAGCATGCATGCACCGAACAATAACAAGATATGCACCAACGAGTACTGACCTTGTAACACCTCTATACTGAGAGGTTCTCTGCCCAAATGTATCAATGGACTTCCTATGGACTGTCTGCTTTAAGCATCCTTTACCAGGCCTTAACTTCTTATTCGTTTCGGGAAAAATACGCTCGGTTGGAGAAGAAATCGGTAGTGGAGCCGGGATGCAACTTGACTGAGATCCAGGGCTCATGGACAAGCTCAAGGGTTGCAACTCCCCGAATCCAAAAGCATCAATAGACCTAGAGCCAATTCGTCCTTCCTCATCCAGCTGATTGTTGCAAGCGCTATAGCTTCTAGTCACCCAACTTTTGAGGCTCGGAAGGCCATCTTCTTCCACCATGGTTCCCACCTCCAGCTGTCCCTGATGCATCTCATGTTCTGGTAGCCAGGCACCCATCCCTTCAGGCTGCAAGAACAATTGATGGCGTTGCACTACTGGAATCTGGTGGCCGTGGAGGGCACTCTCAGCGTGTGAATTTTGGTAGTAGAAGAGGCTGTCCAAGCTCAAAGCGATTGCTTCCCTTTCAAAGTTGCCGTAGTGATGATGGGCCCCCGTGTTGGGTCCGCCTACCAAGAAGTCTTCCAGTTTCCCCTGCGGAGGCGGCAGGATTCCTTCAACAAATAGAAGAAAATGGAAAAGAGTATGTCAAATATTTTTAGCAACGATGTTGTGTTTGTGTTTAGCAGGAAGGAGACAACAGACGAAATAGAAATTTTTAGGATTCAAAAAAGACCTGAGTGTTGTGATCCGGCGATGTCTTCCATGATGCCAAGAGAGCCATCAGATTTCAGTGGCATGACAGGCAACTGAGAGAAAAGCCCTGCGGTCTCTCCTTCCCCTCCACACCAGAGTTCAGTGGTTGAAGAATGAAAGAAGACTGCAGAAGAAGAGACACAATCTGTGACGGTCAGTTGAGATTGGCAGTGACGATGGCTTTCATGATTCTGATGATGATGATGTGGCGCCTCCAAAGCAACCTCCATGTTCATATGAGAAGAGAGATAGAAGGCAAGCCAGTTGCTGTGTTGGTCATCGATTTCATCTTCAACTAACGCTACCGATCACTCTATGAAAATGAGGAGGGTTATTTATCACTCATCACATACATCAAAAAATACAAGGCCATCAGAGATCAAGTTTCCTCTCACCAATGACACAAACAGCCCAGCCATCGTCTTCCACAAGGTGTGTGTTGTGGCAGGAGAAAGATAGGCAATGAAGGAGAAGACTACGATAACCACAAGGCCCTTTAATCTAAAAGGAAGTCCACTAGGCTAAAAATCTGGACCAATACAATACCTCGCCGCACTCCATAGGGATCTGTGTTACCATGCCTGTGGCTTTTCTTCCCCACCTCTCTGCTTTTCTTAAGATCCTTAAACCTTTGCTAAAATTCATCGTTATTAAGAAAGGCGGGGAGAATGCTCTTAGCATTACGCCAACAAGTAACACGTAGGTTCCGCAGCAGCCATTAAGAAGATATGAAGAGGCTGCCCTTTGCAATGGTCAAATGCGTGTTAGCTATGAAGGAGGAGGAGGAGGAGGAGGAGGAGGTTGGGATGGTAGCAAAAATAAGGTCGCACCTTACATAGTCTGGTGTACATGAGAAGGTTGACAGGGGAGATTGGACTACTGCCCAACCAGTCACTTTAGCCCAGTGCGTACGAGCGTCTACCATAATCTGCAAGTGCAATCCAGGATCCTCATAAATAAATTAAATATACGGTTACTCTGCTGTTTGTATTTAATTATTTTTCTAAAATAAATAGAGCATTAAGTAATTTTTACATGTCAAACGCTACAAGTTTGCTTGAACTTCAATACGTATATATGTATTTTTAAATGCTACGTGTAGTCAACATCTGGTCCGATCCCAGACAAAGTGGGATATGTGGAAGTTGATGACAAGCTTGATATATTACAGGAATGATGAGAAGAAAAAAAAGCACAAAAGGCAAAAAGACTCTTATAGGCGATCATAAATGTACTTGATCTCTATAAGATATAGTATCTTAAGAAACATGGTTATGCTCTGACCCTACAAACTTCTGAATGACACCAGAAAATATGCTTATATGTATGATCACACCAAAGAATCACAATCAGAAAGAAACTAATTAATCCAATAGCCCTAGTAACGTGACATAATCATGCTTATGATAGTGATTTTCTTTTCCATTAATTACTTAAAGTGTTGGATCCTTGTCGTGCTACTGGCAATATTAATCATCAAAGTCATTGTCCATCCAGTAAACAAGATGCCTATTGCAAGGGCCCTTTAAGATTACTAAATACTAGCATCTGGCTCCGCTTACGAATATTAGTTGTCATTAATTAGTATTGAACCCTGAAGCAAGTTATCAGGGTCCATTAGGCTTCTATATAAAAAAATTCATAGCATATATAGAGCAATCGCCAATAAGTAGTGTTCTAATTATCTCCTCAGCTCAGAATATCATAATTGATCATTTCTTGGGCCCTAGAGTTTAAGTTAGATGGTGATGGTACCAAGAAGCTGGCTAAGGAGATATACATATGCTTCTATCAAGGGCTTTTTTCTGCTGTGCATGAAGGTGTGCCTAGCTTTCGTAGAGACAGATTTTCCAGCAACAATGATTTGGTAACAAAAAAGCATGCATGTGGGATAGAATGAAGATAGAGATTGGGAATTAAGGAATGAGGCGATATGGAGAATACGGGGTGAGTTCCAACGTACAGAAATCAGATCCTTATTCCTCTCTCTTTTTTTGATCACTGTAATCATGAGTGCGTCCACCCACACCATCATCAGTCTACGAGCACTTTTACTCGGGATGATGCCTCCTAACTCAGACCAGTGTCCGGACCATTTCATGCGCCTCTTCCTCGATCAATCGTGAAGTCCATGGTGTCGTCTTTTTTTTCTACACCTGCTTTCGTTGGTCCAAATCTGCGTTCCTCCAAAGGATTGAGTCAAAGTATTCGGCATACCATGGAGAAACAGTGCAACAGCTTTGGGAAAGATAGAGAAGCAGGAGAAGAAACAGGCGGCTTTCATTAAAGTATCTAGTTTGAATTGAAAAGCATGCACTACAAAACAAATTATCAGCCAGTAGAAGCTTCGCTGCGTGTATTTTCTACTGCTGACGGTTTCCATCTTCGAATCTCGTGAGATGAAACATAACTCACTTTGAAACTCATGATCCAAAATAAGAAATATATTGACATATAGATAGAAATCTGGTGGATTTTGAAGTGCCTCATTATATATTATGTATTTTCAATTTAATCATTAATTTGATTTTAATAGATGTTTTTTATTTGCTCTAAACAAGTGTAATTACTTATGAGTATTTTTTTAATTAATTAAAACAAATATTTATAACTTTTACATCAAATTAAAATGTTTTTTTAGGATGTCGAATAACGTTGTCATTCACAGGAAGATTGCATTAGATGCTTATCCAACTTTGCACTTCTTAATTAGAGCTTAGGTGGAATTTATTGGAGAGCTCTTTGTGGTCTCCACAACGTTAATTACATCAATGTTACGTAGAAAATAAAAAATCTTATTTATCTCTCCATTGTAAAACAAAATTTCTCAATAACTTCTTTAAGGGTCGCACACTTTATTTATATTTTACATTATATATAGATAATGTAATAATTAATTTATAACATTTTATAATGATTACTTTACAATGATTAATTATTAAATAGATATATTTACTAACCTCAAATAATATTAATAATTTAAAAATAAATCACATAAATACTATAGTACATTAAATAAAAGATAAAAACTATAAACTATATAAATTATATTAGATAAAAAAATGTTCAACTATTTTGTCATATATATGAAGCTGTCCTGGCATCATCTTATTAATATCCTTGTAAGAATTTTATAATCTTTATGAAGGATTTCAGCTTGCTGCCAAGCCATTTTTGTATTTGATATTCTTTAATTTCTTGTCAATTTGTGTCATGCGTTGATCCTTTTTTTGTCACTTTATCTAACTTTAGATTTGACCTTACTCTTCGCCACTTTTTGCCCCATTAGATGAATGTAAACTTCATAGTCGTTCACATCAATACTCAAAATTAAATTTGAACTGGAAGTGTACCCTTCTGATTTGAATATCCTTGCCTTTTTGTTAGAGTGGTGCCTAACTGATTGTGGAACATATTTCTTATACTCTCTAAGAACCCTCTATACATGTATATACTTGTTCTTTGTCATTATTGTTAGCTTTCCACGTATTGAGTGCACTCTCCAATATATTCTCATAACTCCAACCTCTTTAATTTGATAATGATAATAAAAATTATTATAGTATACAGAAAATTAATTTACTATTAGCGCGAACTTATAGTAATGTGACTTTAACCGATTCTAAATTTTAGACATAGTTCCAATAGCCCGATGATTGTTATAGTAATTAACGATACGTTTCTAAAAAGTTTAATCCTTCTTGTCATTAGCAATAACTACATCGGTATTGATAATGGCCCATGATTTCGCAAGCATCACGTCTTCGTCGGAAGACCAAATTGCTCGCTTCGAATCATCTATCTCCAGTTTATATTCTAGGTCTATATGTGATGAGTATGGTGGACACTGAGTTCCTAAAATAGATGATGACGTTATGAGTTTCTTGTCGCTGACAACTGCATCACCACTAGTTCTTTTTGATTCATTTAAAAGCATCACGGATGGTTGAGAAGAAAAAAATACATACGACGGAGCTTGCATTCTAAATTGACTATCCATGGTTGACCAATTTTGGGGTGGATACATATAAAATGGAGTTGGTGCGACGTTACTTAGATTCATCGAAATTTTTTGAAAACTTTGAAAATTTGAAGGATATTGTGGAACATGTGATATATTTGAAGGGTATTATAGGTGAGAGAAAAATTGAGAATATTAGACATTTAAATGAATATGAGTATTTTGAGAAGATGTAGTTTATTCCATGTTTAGAGAATTCAAAAAATTTATAAAAGAAGAACTGAAATCTTTATCAATCTTCAGAAAAAAGAAACAAAAAAGATAGAATTTCAAGAACGAAGAAGTATAAAGTTATAGGATGAATGAGATAAATGAAAAAAAAAAATGAAAATGTATTTATAGATAAATTTTATTTTTTTAAAAAATAAAAATTAATTGTTGAACGTTCAACAATAATGTTTGTTCAACGTTCATTTTTTTTAACGTTTAGCAACCTTTTTTAATTAGTTGGATTTTTTTTTTACAGCTCTTGGTTCCTAACAGTGAATATGAAAAAAAATTCAAAATAAATTAATGTTTGAATCGTCGAAATATATATGCCCAACGTTTAATAGTAAAAAAAATGCTCTCTGGTTTTAATAATTACCACACCTTAAAGATGTTTTAGTAGTTAACCTAATAAATTATCAAATACTTTTTTAACATACTTTTATCAAACATTATCACTAATTGATCATTTTGAGATTTAAATTACAAAATAATAAACTTCTTTCAGATGGTGAACTTACTTCAAATTGTTATTTTCTCCCAAATACAGATAAATTCCACACTTTGTCTTGTTTGGTAGTGTTAAATT
>JBAMHZ010000081.1:2118217-2129601 GCA_037177395.1 Alpinia galanga
TTGTATCAATGAATATTCGAGTTACGTCATAATTGGCTAGGTAACTCAGATCACCAAGGCATCATTATGGGGAGTGGAGATGTCTCGCAGGTCCTCAGACCTAAAGCTGACTAAAAACCCTTTAGTTAGCATATGACTAGTTTCCACCTCCATGTTCTCCAAGCATCGGCTGTGGGTTTTTCTCGCTCGGTTAAAATTATCATCTGTCGCTCCTCAACAATCATGTTAATTGTGCCTCGATGGAGAGTGCTCTACATATCTTAGTGAGGACTCCCTCGATTGGAGGTTCACTGTTTCTAAGGTAACTCAGGAGACCTTCGAGGCATCTTAGTGCGGTGATAAGGTTATGAGGATCAGGATCGTCGAGCATATCTCGAGGGCTCGGGCCAAGCTTCCATTCTCAATCACTTTATTTTGACTTCAAGTTGTAGTGGTTTCGACTTAGTCCCTGGTTCATATTGCTATTCCATGACCACTTGCTAAATTTCATCTGTCAATTTGTAGCATTCCTACCTAGAGTGCCTATATATTTGATGGAAAGCACAAAATCTCTTCGGCTCTCCCTGAGGTAGCCTCAGAGTAACGGGAGGCCTCAGGACTTCTCGCACTGTCTGAACTTTCTCCCTGATTCTGCCCAGTGGGTACTTGGTGGTCTGTGGCTCCCAATTTTGAACTGGAAAATGAGCTCTTCTACTTGGCTAAGTGAGGTTTGATTCGAAAGTATTCTCATGTATGACTTTCTCAAACTCTTCCAAATAGATGTATCTCTCAGCTCAGCCAAGTAAGACTTCAAAATTGGCAGGCGACCTCTTCATCAAAGACTTAGAGAAATTCCCCCTTGTCAACCCATGAGAGAGAACATTGACGAGGGTTTCTGCTGAGGCAGTGGGCACATCTATGACGGCTCGATTGAATCGATGGATGTAGTCCCTTAGAGACTCATAATTTTTTTATTTTATAGAAAGAAGGCTAAGAGTATTTTTTATAGTATCTTTTACTGTTGGCAAAATGCTGAAGAAAAATGGCTTTCAAGTCGGCAAAAGAACAGATGGAGCCGGCAGGTAATTTTTTGAACCACTATCAGCAGGCTCAGTCAAAGTGTTGGAGAAAATTTTACATTTTACCCCATCTGTGTACTTGATACAGTAAGGTTGCCTTTTTAAACTTTCGGAGGTATTCCTCTAGATCGAAAGAGTCATTGTACTCTCCCACTTGCAAAGTTTTTAAATGCTTGGGTAGTCTCTCGGCTATAATATCCTGAGAGAAAAGTGTGTCAGGACTAGTCATTGGGGCTTTCCCTTTTGTGGGGTCCCTTTTGAATGATTTCTGAGACATGGTCTCCCATGAATGTTCCTTCGAGGCGTGGCAGAAGATGATTCGGTAGGAGCAGGAGGGATCTGCATCGAGATTGGGGGAGCTAAAATTGAGGTGGAAAATGCTGGAACAGGAGCTGGAGGAGTAACAGTTGGTGTTGGCAGCACTGGAGTTAGGATTAGAGGAACTGCAGCAGGAGCAAGTGGCATTGAGATCAAAACTGCATTCTGAGAAAAATACCTTCTTAGTATGTCTTCCATGGTAGTGGTGACAAGTGTGACGATGGTTTCCCTTGTCATGGTGGCCCCTTCTGTGGAGCCCTGATTATCGGAGTCTTCCCTATGGTCCCTCGTCTTTGTCTCGGTTTGTAGCGAATTCTCATAGGCGGAGCCAATATGTTAATGTCCAAGACCAAGAGGTGAGAGATGGGTTAAATAATGACAATGACTCGACAGGAGGTAAGTGACGTAGTAGATGGATGATGATCCAGTAGAGAACCAGTGTCAGCATCGCCTGGCTTAGATCGAAAGGAGATCGCCGGAGAAAATTGAGCAAAGGTAACAGAGACCACCGGGATAAGGTACCTAAAGAGGAAACTAACAAAGAGTGACGGGGGAACGCCGAAGGCACCTTAGCGTTACCACTCCGATGCTCAAATCACGACATGCAAGGAAAAGGATACAAAGATGCAAATAGAAATAGAGAAGGAAAGAAAAACCTCCCTCTTGGGCTTCTCCCCTCATTACCTTTATATAGAGCACACACAAAGCGAACTCTGATTGTGTCGTGTGTAGATTAAGAAAGAATGATGGTGATCATCTTAATAAATGTTGTCCACGTGATTGAGGGGAGACATAACTCCATAAATGCATAACAATATGGCTTTATAGGAGACATGACCTCATTAATAATGGGTGTGGCCCCTATATTACTGTCGGAGAGCATACAAAAGTACGTATATGTGAAAAGCTTCCTCACCGAGATGTGCATATGAACTGGTTTGGTGAAATATCACCGTTAATCTAAGATATTCTGCTGAAATATAAGATGAAAATAATCGATCAAGACATCCAGAGCAGAGACGAGTAGCTCTGCCGAGATATCTAAATAGACATATTTGTCAAGGCTTGAACAAAAACATATATGTCAAAATGAGTATATCTACCTAGACATGAATAGAACATAGCTGCCGAGATAAGTATTTCTACCGAGACATAAATAGAGCATAGCTGCTGAGATAAGTATATCTACTGAAACATAAATAGAACATAGTTACTGAGATAAGCAAGTAGCTTTGGGCTGAGTTCATCTTAGGCCTATCTTAACTTAGTCTGGTTAAGTCATTACCTTAATAACTAGGTTTATAATATTCCTCTCCACACCAATTTTCATTCTTTCCAAGTGCATCTCTCTTGCCTGTGATTAAAAAGCATCCTTATAATTATATTTTATATCTTTCTTAGTTGATTACTCTTGGTTACAGGATGCCATGCCAGTTTCTTGCAAAATAATTTATGATTAGATTTTTACCAAGAGACGATAGATTTCTCGTCCAAATAAATTCTCTCTTCTGTAACTACGCATATTTAAACTCCGAATTTAATTAATTGTTTTTTAACTAAATTAAATAACTATTAAATATATACATTTAATATTTTATTTAAGGACTACAATGCTTAAAGAAATATTTTTAAAGCCATAAATTAATTGATAAATTTATTTGCCCTTTAAAAAATCTTTTTTAAAAAAATAGGCGAGAGCTGATTTATCAATATAAGTAAAAGTAATAATAATAATAATAATAATAAATTGAAGTTTGGAAACTCAAAATAAAAAATTTAGTTATAAATTTCTTTTACTGTGTAAATATAGATTCGAATCTTTTTATGTACATTGCGGAGCGCAACGCCCGGCCGGTTGACCAAGTAATTAATATATGAAGAAGAAAAAATTGTTGAAACTAATGAAATCAAGAGCCAAGAATACTGCTGCATGTCAAGCTTGCGACGGCGGGAAAGAGTTGGAGGAAGACCCCTCGTCGAGGGCGGCTGCAGCCGACCTACCTCCCCGCGAGTTCTCTCCCTCCTCAACACCCCTTCTTCTCGCCGCCCAAGCCGGCAGACTCGCTGATAGAGATCGCAAGAAGACCGACGGCCATTGATTTCTCTCCGCGATGACGAACCGATAGACGTCCATATCCGGCGTCGGACGGGCTGTCACCGAGCGACTGGTCGAGTGCGACCGCGGGAACCATGTCTGATGCCTCCTCCCGGAACTCGACATCGACCTCGACCTCGACCTCGCCTCTTGCCTCTGCCTTCCCAGACGTTCGAGCTCGACGGCCTCCTCTGCTTCGCCCACCACGATCGCCACGTTCTCCCGCGGCGCACCGGCCGTCGTCGTCTCAGCCGTAAGCTGGGCGAGGTTATCGCGGCAGACAGGGCATGTGACGTGGGAGGCGAGCCAGGCGGTGATGCAATACGCGTGGAACAGGTGCCCGCACCTCGGGAGGAGGCGCACCAGCTCGTCGTCGTCCTCGAACTCGCTGAGGCACACTGCGCAATCCATAGGGAGAAGGCCTCCCTTCATCCCCTTCGCCTCCTTGTACTTCACGATCCACAACTTCTCCATGGCCTCCGGACTCAACCCCAGGCCCCTCGATACCGACTCGCCGCCTTCCCCTCCCGTAGCGCCGAGGAAAAAGTTGCTAGCGAGGTCGTTTCTACCGCAGCACCGACGGAAGACGGCGAACAGGGCGAAGAAGAAGAAAGTGGCTGCGATGACGACGACGACGACGGCCAACGTCGGGCTGAACCGCCCGTAGTAGTAGCGATAGTTGTCATTGCGGTTGTCGGAGGACACCTGGGCGTCGGAGCACCGGACATTGAGGAAGAGCAATAAAAGCAAGGCCACCACTCCGGTGGCCATCGATAGGGAAGTTGTGTAAGTGAAGCGCGAGGTGGTTGTTAACTTATAAACACCATCAAATGCTGCGGATGAAGCCACGAAGGAAAAAAAAAAGAGAGAGAGAAGTCGTGATAATTAATCAAGTTGACATTTACTTTCCGACCCACTTGTCTATCTTCCCATTTACCGGAGATGTCAGTGGGCTCCATTTGGTCCATCAACGATTTGAGTGGGGATGGAAAGTGGGTCCATCGTATGGTTCTAGTAATTCTAGATACGAAGAGGATATCGTGGAATGTATACGGTTTCCACCAACGCCGGGTTTGACCGGGATGCTACTGGGTTGTGGCTTCTTACGGTCGGAAAATTAAAATATCAGCTCACGTATTAATGTTTTTGAATTTAAATTTTTATTAAATGCAAGATTTGAAGGAAAAGAAAATTCGGTGCCATCAATATTTTATCTTTATTTTTTTCCTTTAAAATTAATTGTTACGTTGAACAAGGTGTTCTTGCAATTGTGAGCTTAGCCAACGGGGAAAGCGTGACCAGTGAGTTGAAGTATCGTCCTTGCCAACTTCGTGTAATTATTATTCTAATCAAATCTTCGCCAGTTCAAACTTCCAACTACGATTGATTTTCTTTTAAGCAAAAACAAAACAAACAAAAAAATCGAAGTAGGCATCTAATTAAGTTTATCCAATAAACGTAGACTGTATTATATTTTATAATTTAGAAAATATCACGTGTTTTTTTTTAATATTCATATCCCCAATTCTGTTAGCGTGATCGTTGTTGCCAAAGCAGTCGATGAAAACTTGTTTTAGTTGATTAATCATTCCATTGAAAGTCATCATTTAGTTTTAGTTAAAAATGATTGACGTTAAATAATACTCTATATTCTTCATAACTTAAATTTATGTACTGAAATTTTTTAGAGAGTTTGCACCGGACATGCATCATTGCCCTGTTAATACTTTTTTGAGTTTGTCAATGTTCGTTTTTTTATATCACTATTTTGAGTTTTACAGGGTTATGAAAAAACTTTTGGTGAAAAATATTTTGACAACTACTAATTGATTATTGGACATCAAATACTTTTGGTCAAGAGTATTTGAGAATCAAATTCTTTGGCTTTGTACCAAATGAGTACTATAATTGTATTGCTATTAGTTTAACTATGTTCAATTTTCTTATTTTTTTATATTTTATAAAGCCATCAAATTTTTTTTATTGAAATGGTTTCTTTATTTATATTCTTTTTTCTTAATTTTGATCTTATAACGTCATCAAATATTTTAATATAAATATGTTTGAAGGTTTTAAAGGTTTTGAATTCATATTAAATGAGTATCACTCAACTTTTAATAGATATATTTTTTTATTTTGTACATTTTTTTAATTTGAAACTTTATGCGATGATCAAATGTCATTGTGAAAAAGTTTTTGACTCGCTCCAATTACTTTTAATTGGGTAACCAATTGACTGCTAATTTGGGTGTTAATATGCTAGATGAAGTGACATTCTACTTGTTAAATTTGAAAGTATAATAAATATTCCAAGCAAAAAAAAAAATTGTTTTAAAGTAAAGCAATGGAATGGCGTCAAGATTTTCTGTACAGCAGAAAAATCCCACTGATTTGATCTCAGCCAGTTGCAGTAATCGGCTATCGGTGCACTCTGCGTTGAAGCAGTCCAATTCAGAGTCGTCGTTCATTAATTACTTAGAGTCGAGGTCCGTCGTCCGACCTTTCCTTCACCAACTCTTCCTATCCCCGAATTACTTCCCATCTCAAGATCTTCAAATCAGTATCGGTCGTCGGCCAATCGAGCAATGGACTCGCCCGCCGTCGAAACCGAAGAATGGACGTTTGTCGATGCAGAGTACTCAATCTCCATCTCAGAGAATCACTTTCTTCTTGTCGATTTAGCTATGCATCGGATAACAGTTTATCGTGCTTTTTGATCTGGTTCTAGAGACGCAGCCTCCGACTCTGATGCGACTGCAGATTCTCGTTTCAAAATTGGATCATCTGGCATCTCGATGTGGTAAGAGAGAGACTTGTGCGAACTTGTTTAACCTTGATTTATGAGCATCTGATGAAGTAATCCTTGTTCTCGAAGGACTTTGTGGGTGGTCGGATCGGTGATAGATTTTGCTGTTCCCCTGTATAGAAGAATTATAGGAACAGAAGGTTCAGTAAGAATATCTAATTCATCCTAGAAAAGCATATTTGGTCTTCTTTTCTCGGCTGATTAAGTAATGTTAATTGTTCAGATGCTATAGAGAAGACTGCTGAGACCACTGCGGAAACTCTGGAGAAGGTAGCTAAGATAGCAGAAAAGGTAACGTCCGACGTCGCCTGTGGACTCCCTGATGGCGTGAGGCTCAGGAAGGTGGCTTTGCAGATGGAAGAGATTTGTGAAATTGTCGAGGAGGATGCAGTAAAAGCTGAAACCTTTATTCAGAAGGTCCTTGAACTTCTTTTCCATATGAAAATAGTTTCTCTTCTCGGCATTTGCTTGACATGGATTTACTTGAATCAATCTAAAGTCAATTTTAGCTGGTATCATAAATAATGCATTTAAAGTAGATGCAGGAAAATCTTATAATTACTTTGCTTCTCTTCGAGCTTAGATCTTCTATGCTCAATTTGCTTGTTTCTTCTCTTCTCTGTATCTTCTTAGGCAGTGATGCCAATTTATTGGGGTTTTTTTTTCCCATCAATGGTTGATGGTAATTGGATTGTGCACTTGATGGCAGGTTGATCATATAAAAGTGGAGGTAGATGCGGTGATTGAGCCCATCATTGAGAAAGCAGAAGAAGTAGAGAAAGAAATCCGAGAAAAGGAGACCCTGGCAAATGCAGTTCCTGATCAGGCAAACAAGCTGCTTGATCAATGAATGAAATGACATTAATATTCAGAAACTCTTCATTGTTCAATGCTCGCATGTCCACAACTTTCTGTACATACATTTCAGTGAGTGCTTAGCAACTAAACTCTGTACATAGAATTAGGTTTGCCCTTAGACTGTAAATATTTGGGATCTCCAAGTTGGATGCTAAAGTTGTGTAGCAAATGGTAGCTGCAGGAATGCACTTTTGGATACGACTGGAGCTTCTGCTGATGAATGTCTTCATTCGGATCTGTGGATTGGATGTGTTTCAACCCATGCTCACTTTGATTCATTGGAATAGCTAATTACTTTTATATAAATGTAGATTATAAATAATGCTATTAAAATTTAGATCCGACCAACCATTTAAACCGATTCAACTGAACTCGGCAGTAAATATAAATGACATTTTGAAGTCAATCGGTTCAATAGGAAAAAAATCATTATTTTAATAGTTTTACCGATGCAACTTTCATTTTAATTTTAGACTCCAATTAATTAGGTCAACGAGTGAATAGGTCCACCCGATGAATAAATCATCCAATTGATTGGGTTTAATAGGTCAAACATACCAATTTGGAATGGCAGGTCAAATGGATGAAACAAAGTCGGGCAGGCTACACATATTCATTAGGTCGAAGTGGTTTGACTTTGATCTGATATGGCATATCAGTGGCTCAATTCAGCTAAGAAAGGGTAGGATGTATGGATCTATTAAACTGAGAAAATCTAGGAAGCTACATAAACTAAATAGACCAATGGAGATGGTTTTCTCAATGGACAAATCAGATTGCACTAATCAAAGATGGACAAGATCCAATAAAGGTCCACGATCCTAATCGATCATGCTGGTGAGCCCTAACAAGTTGAACAACTAGTCTAATCAATCCATTTAAATAGGTCTAATGGGCTAGTTAAGCATAATAACTCATTGATTAATTAAGCCAAATAAATTGAGCCGAACTACTCAACTTCACAATGAGTTAAAAAGAATTATACTTGTCATATAAAATTTTAAAAATTAATTTTTAACAGATATGAAATATTTTACTGTGATAAAATGAAATATTATCGGATCTGTCCTGGGACCATCAAACGATTCGGGCCTGCCGACCACTCCAGGCTTGATGCCAATTCAATAAATAAATACAACTACAGCATATCGAACCGCTCCACGATTCTTCTCGTCTTTTTATGTTTTGTAATAAAATCCGGGCCCAAACGTCGACGTCTGTGGACCACATTGGAAGCCCAAATCGTATCATTTCCAACTTTCTACGAACCCAACGCCCGTGTCCTTTCTTTAAACCTGCCCTTCACACTCTCCACCCCGCGCCCACTCCGCGGCACGCATTATTTTTTTCTTTAGCCGTGGACGTGGCGGGAGCCGTACGACAATTGCTCATTTTAATTACAATAAACGTTCCTCGCTCGTTGTCTGGGACCCACCGCATTCCATCCGACAAGGAATGATGGGATTCGCGAGGAGGCGGGGTCGGGTGGCACGTGAAGGAGGACATCACACGTGCGAAAGATAAGAAAAAAAAAGAGAGAGGGTTATACGGGGTGCAGCAACTCCGACGAAGACGACGCCGAGGCACGCGCACGACTTTTGAGGCGAGGGCAACTTCCGCACTCGTGTGATTCCGCCGGCCGTTGCTCCCCCGCTACCGCCGGCTGTCGAACCCACTCGTCCACCCATTGTTTGGTTGGATACGTGTACAATCGAAGTGTACAATCATCTCGAGAAATGAAACTCGTTGGAGCGCGTAATCAGAAAAAGTAATGGACTCGTCGTTTTCGGCACAAAGTAATTGATTTTGACTTTAAAAAAAAATATTGTCATGTTTGATGGGTGCCGCAAAATCGGCGATGTCATCAAGTAGATAGATATGCATGTTTTAATCCTCGAGTCCGAACGAAGGAATTAAAGAGGTGTTGGCAATTTATACAACAGGGTTCTGAGTGTCCCACGCTGACATGGAAATTCCTCTCCCAGCGACGTGGCCTTCTTAGAAAAGTCTAAGTCCAATCCAACCGTCGCCAGCATGGATTTGGACTCCTCCACGTCGTCCTCATCCACGAAGTGTCCGCGAAGTTGGTCGATCCCAAGGCACCTTCGCCGCTTCTTCTCTTCCTGTTTATATATGTATCTTCCCTCGGCTCAATCAGCTGCCAATAGTAGTAGAGAAGTTGATCGATGGGGCGGCCATTGACTAGTGCGGAGCAGGGAGGGCGGTGCCGGCGCCACCCGAGACACCGGCAGGCCACCGGCGTCTGCCCCTACTGCCTCCGGGAGTGCCTTTCCCGCCTGCCCCACCCCTCCACCACCGCCTACCTCGCCTCCTCATCCGTCTCCTCCTCGCCTTGCTCATCAGACGACGACGCAGAGCTCTCTTCCTCGGAGAACTCCTCGCCCATTCACCGCCATAGCCCGAAGAGTACTGCCAGGGTCTCCTTTCTTTTCCGACGAGAGATTAGCTCTGTGGCGAGCGGGCTGACAAGGAGCCAGTCCCTGATTTTCTTCGAAGCCGACGGAAGGAAGGGGGAAGAAGAAGATAAAGGCAAGAAAAAGGAAGAGACTGAGAAAACGAGGAAAAAGGAGAAGGTTTGGTGGAAGCTGATGAGTGGTTCGAGGAGGTGGTGGAATAACAAGAAGGAGAGCAGCCGTGTGGCTAATTTGATGCACTCGCAGACCTTCAAAGAGAAGCCCTCAGCCAAGTGGGTGTTGTTTGCTTAATTAACTAACACAGCGGAATTACTAGTTGTTCCTTGCTTCTTTGATATGTTGATTTCTTTCAGTGTGTACTTTGTTTCTTCGCAGTACTTATATTTCTGCATCTTTTGTCTACTCGATCGCTGTATGTTTACTCCTAAGAAGGTGTATCTGTTTCTGTTTCTTTTCTTTCAATTGTACAGAGGACGGAAGAAATGAAACATTGTTGCGCAAGCATGAAAGGTTGTTTTTATTATTTTTATTTATTTTTTATTTTAGATTTGTGTCGTGGATGACGACTAAGTCATTACCCTTGTTCTTATTGTCCGCCGGAGAATATAATTATTCGAGTGTTCTAGAAATTGAGATACTAATAATATAATTGTAAGGCAAAAGTAATTTTACTATAATCGTTTCAAACAAAATATCTTAAAATAAAAGGCTAACCAATGTGTTCAAAATAATTATTTATAAAAATTTAAATAGCATACAGACAGTGGAATCAAGTTCAATTGCATTTCACATTTTTTATTCCCTATCAATTCTGTATGCATGCATTGTTAAAGTCTGTTTCTTGAGCACCTGACTATTACTCTAATTTCTCTTAGTAATTTTATGTCAGGTTTAACCAGCTGATATCCCACCAGATGAAGTTTATTGATATGGAGGATGGAATAACTCGTGCCAGGTGGCAAACTCAAAGTCGATAATTAAATTAAGGTGGAATTTAAGGATGAACTAGGTTAAAGAAAACACACATGTTTATATCTCGGTAGGTTGTTTCGGTGTATATACTATATTTCACGTCTCGGTAGACATATTTATATTTTTATGTCTTAGCGTATATACTATGTTTTATGTCTTGATAGATATATTTATATCTCGGCAAGTATGTCCATTTCCATGTCCTGGCGTATATACTATGTTTTATGTCTCGACAGACATGTTTTATATCTTGGTAGGCATGTTCATTTCTATGTTTTAACGTATATACTATGTTTCATATCTCGGCAGACATCCATCTATATGTCTCGGCGTATATATATTGATGCTGCCAAGTTACCCAAGGGGAGAGATGACGACTGAGTGCACGCTGAAGAGCTGGATCCGAGAAGAGCCAGGGATCATTTCGCGGTCTACGCACCTGCAAAAGGACCAAACAAGACGACGGGAGACGCCGAAGTTGTTCCGACGTGGCCACTCCGACACTCAAGTCAGCCACCGGAAGAAATAGTAGAAGGAAAAAATGAGAGAAGGAAGAAAAAACCAACTTTTTTTCCGGAGGCCTTGCCATGTATTATATAAGAGATGAATCTGACATCTCCCTGCCTTATGGCACCATACTGTCCTATTAATAGTGTCGAACAGGCAAGCCATATTCTCATTAATGCATCCCTTGTAGGGGGACATTCCTGTTGGGATCGGTGGCGGCCGGTTAGAGAGATGAATAGACCCTACGAAAGATGTTAGACCCTTCTCTTGCTATTCTCTTAACAATGGCACACTTTAATTAAACAAAATAAAAATAAATGTATAAACAATTAAAG